>SSNP01000188.1:217711-407348 GCA_006937955.1 Pachypanchax playfairii | reverse complement strand
GAGATGTGTCGCTCTCTGAATGTGGAATCAGGGCCCAATTTATTCAAGAACGTGGTTGGTTTTCGCTGCTTTGTAGTAATCGTTTGGCACACTCAGTCAAGACAATCAGACTCTGTTGTGAGTTTAATACAATTAAACTCATTACGGATATGGAATTGTTGCTACATCAGTCTGAATAACTGAACAGCAACAAAACAGGATTAACAAGCAGTCATTGGGTCAAAATCAGCCTCCCCTCAATAACACTGAAGCTCTTACTGCTTGAGGAAACTGAAATTAAGAGATTATGGTTGCAATCATCAACATAGACTGAAAAAACTGAAACATATCACTATTCCGGAAAAAAGAAAGGATTTGATACCTGATTTAAACATTTTTACAGGTAAAATGTGAACGTAACTTTAGTTACTGAAGGTTAGTGAGCAGTTTATTCAGACACCAACACAGTTAAATGCTTATCCTTCTTTGCCTTACAAAGTCTTTACCATTCACTAACATTATCTTTGATCATGGCTAAAATCTAAAACTTGTTGTTGCCTAAAATAAATAAAGAAATGTTTGAAATTTACTTTTAAACCTTGTATAATTGTTAAAGGAAGGAATCTTCAAAATAGTTCAATGAAATTCTTTCTTAAAATTAACTGAAGACAGAGTAACATCTGTACTGCTTTCTTTAAGCTTAGTTGGGGTCTTTTACAAGTAAATGTGGACAGTTTTAACAAAATATATTTATAAGTATGAGGTAATTTAGAGATTTTTTTAATTCAACATTAAACACTGGCTTTCTTTATTCTTCAGTCTAATTATTACAGTTCTCTACGTCTTTCATGTGACAGTCTCCTTTCATGATTATTTTACTTAGTTATTCTTGAGGTCATGTCTCCTAAGCATTTCACTGCATATTATACTGTGTATGTGACTAATAAAATTTAAATTTAGAATTTCTTCACACATGGCTTTCTGTAGTTACAGCGCTCCTTTTAACGAAAGAAAATCACAAATTGATATCACCACATTTAGGATTTTTGGGGAAGAAAAGGGATATTTCTAGACCACCCTGCCTTCTCCTTTGCTTCCCTCAGATAAACTCAGAAGCAGACTTTGACCTTCTGCCCTCTTATAAATAACAGTTTGGTGAGTAAACCTTTTTAAGTCAATAACCTGTCTGGGAGACAGTCCTTGATGTCTCAGGTCAAGAGCCAAAAAAGTCCTTTTTGCCTCAAAGACATCTCCTACTGGTGCTTGCTTTATATGAAATTACCATTTTATGGCCCCTGCTGTGCAAAGAGATAAATGTTTTTGGCATGTGGCTCTTTCTTTTGCAAGCCTTGTATGATATTCCTTAAATCGAATAACATGTTTTCAGTTTAAATAATCCAAGATATCAAAATGAACTATAAATGTAGTGGTTGGCAGCCACTAGAAGGGGAGGATGATTAACAGCTAAGTCAGCTGGTTTTGTAAACACAGATCAGCTCTCTGTTGCGTAGAGTCTTGCACTTTTTTATATAATCAAAAACCCTTTGAGTCAATCTTAATTCACAAATACCGCACTATGGTGTCAGATCACTTTCTTTCAGATCACAGTTCACAACCGAGTGAGCGTATAAATACAGTAGGTTAGGGAGAGGGTAAAACGATATTGTGAAAGTAAAACTGTTACAAAGACAAAAATGTTGTAAGAGGGTGCATAGAATTACTTTTTTTTTTTTTCAATTTTTCAATCCCTTCTCTCACTGCCCCCACCTCACATTTTTTTTCTTAAGTTTAATTATCCGATGTGCGCCCTCTCACTTCTGAGTGCTGCTCGCTGTCTCCAAGATTTACAACTGATCCACACTCGTCCAGACGATGCACTGATCTTTCTGACCTGCTGACTTTGCATAACATTGTTGTACAGTTGAAATTGGGGATCTGCAACCTGTGGCTCTGGAGCCACATGTGGCTCTTCAGCCTCTCTGAAGTGCCTCCTTGTAATTTTGACCAAAACCAACATGAACCAGAGTAACAACAGGAAATGGATCATGTGTTTTGTCATTCGAACTTAGAATTTCTGCAGCAGAATTACACTAAAGGTACTATATAAATCAAGTTTTACTTAACTCAGTTACTAACAAAGAGGTTGTTCAACATGTGTGAACTGATTCCAGAACCAGAACTGTCCAAATATGCAGCAATCAGTTTAACTTTGAGCTGTTTATGAATCTAAAGGCTAATACCTCTGCAGGAAATGTTTTAGGAAATCAATGTTATATAAACAAAGTGTTGTCAGATTGCTTTGATTTATGAAACAACAACAGAAGACTATAATTTACAGATCATTAAATGTAATTCAGATGGTTTGAGACATCCATCTAAATTGTACAACAATATTATGCAAAGTCAGCAAGTTAGGAAGCTCGGTGCATCGTCTTGTCGGGTCTGGATCAGTAATGTCACTCACTGGGAAATCTTGACGTGAGAGGGCGAACGCCGGAAAATTAAACGTAGGAAGAAAAATATTGATAGAGAGGTTTGTAAAAATGAGAAGATTTAGGAAAATTGAGGAAAAAATGTTATTCCATGCACCCTCTTACAACATTGTTGTGCCTATGATAACAGTTTTACTCTCCAACCTGTTTATACACTTTTTGTTGTGAACTACGCCCTCTTATTAAAGAAAGTGATCTGACACCATACAGCCCTTATATCATGATATAAAAAAACCTGCTGCGTATCTGGAGTATTTTGCACAAACATTTAGTCATGGAGTGCCCCCCCATGCTGTGAGGTTAAATTGTACTATTTTCTTTGATTGCTGTAGTGAATATGAATTACTCTAGGTGAATAACTGGTTGGACCCCTGGGTGCTCCTTAATGCAGTCTCCTTCTCCACAGGTGGGTTTAGTTCACTTTTCTTTCTTTGGGTCGTGTTAGACAGCTTGTTATGGGTAATTTTCTGTAAATAAGCAATTTAGAATTTTATTTTACATGTAATCTTTTCAAGTAAACTCATTGTGTATATATGAAGGTTTTGTTATGCGCATACCTTTCTAACAGGATGCTTATTCCTCAAAGGTTAGCTACAGGTACTCATTAGTTGTGGTAACAGCTGGTTAGCTGGTTGATTTCTAGTTAATTCTCACAGACTCCTGGTGTTTGGTCATTATAGGTATGTGGTAGACTTTATGTGGGAATGTTCCTGCTGAAGGAAGCAATAAAAATGGCTTCACACAGGTGATCTACAGCAAATGTATTATGTATGATGTGATATCCTGTTTGATAGGTCATACAAAGAGATGTCATGTCTAAAAAGGATTACCCTGTGTGAACAAGGTTAATCACAGCTTCCTCTCAATTGTTTAAAGTCTAAATTATTTTTTTTATCTACACCGCTGTTTTGCAGTTCATAGCGCTAGTTCTCTTAAGTTTTCTCTATTGTCTTTCTTTTCTGTTTGTCTTTGCAATCTGCTACTTTTCAGTAGGCAAAGGTTTTCCACATGTGTCTCCCTTCTGCTTCACATCTACTTCCAGCTTTAATTGACTGTAGAAAGGCTGTGGGGAAAAAAAGAAACTGTCGTGGGTTTGTAGACGTTATAGGAAACAAAGAGAACGACTTGATGAAAAAGTGTGTGCCATAACAAGCTGACTTATCTTCATCCGATTGAACTCAAGTTTAAATGGAGTTGATTTGCTGATTGTTAAAATACCATTAATGACTTTCAGAATTAGAAAAATAAAATCATAAAAGCTTCAGCAGAATGGTGAAAAGGCTGCAAGTACAAACAAACATTTGTTTTTGGTCCTTGTGTTATAGAAACATATCTGATCTGTACACATGGGCACAGTAACATTCAGGGGACATCACTGTATGTTTTGGGTGTGCTTTTATTGAATCATAAGGGTTCATCAGAAGAGTTTTACTCTGGTGCATCTTGTAGATGAAATGTAGACTGAAATCTGGAGTGTTTAATTACAACAATGCTTTTGTAGTATTCCTGTCAGTAGTTTTAATGATGCATTCTTTCTAGTATGTGTATGTTGGTATACAACAGAAAAATGCTTTAAAAATATCATAACAAATAAAACTTGAAGCATGCTTTTGTAGTATGTAGGATGTTCAACTATAGAGGCAACAGTTTTGCTTAAACATGATGGTGAGAAAATAAGGCTTTTCTTAAGACAGTTCAGAATTAATTTTCAAAATATTAAATACCCACTCCGATCATTTTTATTTTAAAGCGTATCAGTGATCTTTAAATTTGAATTGTGGCATTTTTACCCAAAACCACAAAACTTGTTCTGTTTTCTAGGAAGTAGTTTCTGCATAGCGGCAGTAGCTCATGAGCAATTTGCCTCTGCGCTGTGGGCGGAACCGTTGGTGTGGAGGATCCCCCCGCCCCACTAGCTTGGTGCAGGAGCTTTTGGCCCACCCAGTGGATTTTCTATGTCACAAATGTACTCCTTTTTTTTTTTTTTAACGAATTTTTTTGTCTGCTACTGATTCAGTGATTTGAATGCAGAAATAGTCAGAAATGTAATTTTGAGCTTAATTTTCTTAAGATATGTCCTCTAGCATCAGTAAATTCCACAAGAACATGTTAAAAACTTAAAAAAAACATGATTTGGTCTAAAACAATAATGGAATTCATCAAGCCAGGCTCCTAAAAAACAGTTTGTACAGATCAGTCAGTGTTTCTATTATATGTATGGTTTTTGTGTACCTGTTAGCATGAAAGCATCTTTATCAGTTACAGAAGATCAATCTTCAGACTAGCTCTGCAGGTCATCAGTGCTTTGACTTTTGCTTTGAGCAGACTGGGTCTGAAAACTTGCTCGGTCCTTGAGCCTTCAGGGTATTATTGTCATGGTTGAAGAAGCCTTCATTTTGTAATAAATAAAAAAAAAACCCATTTGGAGCATCAGGACAGGATTCCAACTTTTTACTTTACCAAAACAACCATATTGCTAACATTGGCTGTGGGTTAAACACACTTTAATGTACAATTTCAAATTCTCTCTGAAGCTCAATTTGTTTTTTTTAAACCCTCACAGCATGATGCATTTCCACTTGTCGGTTCCACCAGGCATAATCAATGTATCAAAAACTGGCATAAACATGGAAGGTGTTCAGGCATTTTCCTGTTGATAGTAGCTATGTTGCATGTGTATATTTTGTGTCTGTCCTGCATTCCAGATCACACCAATGAGCCTCCCACACAGGCAGAAGCAGCTTGGAGTGTGAGACTGTACTCTGTGCTTCCAACACATTTATAATTCAACATGCTGTCACAGCTTTCCTCTTTCGTCTCTCCTTCCTCTTTCTCTCTCATGTCCTCTCACCTGGATCTCTCTCTCTGTCCCTTGTCTTACTCAAGCCTTTTTCTCCTTGCAGCAACTTCTTGTAACAAATCATTCTTTCGTACAACATCCTGGTTTTGTCAACCCTTCCCCATGACTGTTTTTTTAATATATACGTTTTTTTAATGCTGTTATTTTTTCCCCTCCCTGCCTATATCATTTCCCGGAGCAAAGGATAGTTTTAGCTTCCCATATGGCTCAGCAGCAATATGATGGCACGTGACAGGATTGAGCCTCCCCAATACCGTTTACCAACCTAGAAGTCATTCTCCATATTATAGCGCACTGATTTCTGTTCCTGTTCCACATGATCAGATAACCACTTTTGCATATTTACAGCAATTCTTATATTATTTTTTTATGATTCTTCCAAATCAGACGTTCACTTTCCCCCTTATGCAGTATATGCTTATACTTTTATAGCTGTTCTTTGTCTACCTCTGCATCCAATTTCCCCTTCCTTTTCTTTGTCATTCTTTCATTGTTTTATCTTCCTAATATTATTTCATCATTCAAATTTAATACCCGCTGTCTTCCTGTGTTGGCAGCTTTTTTTTCTCCCTTTTGCTTTCATCCTCCCCTGCAATATTTGGCTGCTTTTTTCACTTTTGCTTTCATCCTCCCCTGCAATATTATGTCACTCTTTCCGTCACCGGCTTACTTTCTCCCTTAGAGTCAGGTTTTGTCTAACATGTTCTAATATAACTTGCATGGCAGCTTTTCTTCAATACACTGTAGTATTTCTACATCTTTATACAGTATGCAAAGGAAGTCATTGTGTTTCTTTTTGTTGAAAATATTTTAGAGATTGAATAATTAATATTTACATGAAAACAAAAGAATCATTTGGAAAAAACAAAAACTGAGATCTAACATTAGATCTCTTTAAACCATCTTTAATCTCCTGTTTAAGTGTTGCACATCTAAGCACCAATTTCTCTAACTGGAAACGAATCCTTAATTCAAATTTATTTTACTCAGAGGGAAATGAAGTCAGCTTAAAAGAACATTAAGGATACAATGTAAGCAATTATAATAATTAGTTTGAGTAATTAAAACAATTAAATGAAATTGAAAGGGCAGCAGCTAAAACATTTATTTAACTGTAAAAGATTAAAAAATGTGAATTCAATTTCAAAATGTCTTCGAAGGCTAAATATGTTGCATAATATATCTTAAGGACGTTATTGTGAATTATCTTCCTGTTTTTAAGGATTCTTTATAAGTTCATACTTTTTCATGCCAATAATGCAAAGTATTATGAAAAGACTTTAAGTTGGCTTTACTATTAATGTATGGATTTATGGGAAAAATGACAGCAAGTTTTTTATTTCATGTCTAATGAGATCACCATCATGACCCTGAAACAAGGTTTCATAAATAGATGCCTGGATTTTGATCTTTAGGACATTGTAATATTAATTTAAATGTATTTATTTGTTTGTTTTTCAACTTTAATTTATACTTATAATGTATTTAACCTGTCAATTTAGACATTTGTATTTAGTATAAATTTGACATGTGTACATTTTTTTCAGACATTCCACAATGTTTTCCTCATCTTAACAAAATAGTTTATAATGACGTAAAGATGGAGATACATCCATCGATCCATTGGTGAAATACAGTTAAACTAATATTTAGCCATCCCTTTTCTGTTGTACCTTGTCTGTGTTCCTTTATTTTGGGAAAAAATAGTAAAAGTAGATATGAGAGGTAAAATAATATCATTCATGTGACAGAAGCTGGAAGAAGATGTTAAATTTGACTTTTCACAATTATCTTCAAAAACAATATTTCTTTAAATCTGTGTTTACCAATTAGGGAGGTGTCAGTTAATTCGCTAGCACTTTATGAATTGAAGATGAGGACAGAACTTGTGTTGTTGATGATTCCTGATTCATCTGACTCTATATGACTACGCCACAATATAAGATGATCATCTGTGTGAACACCCAAAATGTCAGCTCACATTTTTACCTCAAAGTTTTAAATCATGTTTTTTTTAACTAAGTCAAACTGAATTTAAATATGAAAAAAAAATAAATTAGAATGTATTTTTTGACTCAAAGCATGCCGTTACCAGCTGCGTGACTATTTTCCATACCAATTTAATTTCCAATTTTTGCTCTTTGCCGTGACACCACATCTTTCTGGGACTCTCTCACTCTCTCTCAGCGGGAGAAGTGTTACAGATAAAGATTTTCTGATTGGAACTGCAAATACAGAAAAAAAAGATAAACCACATCTTACTATGTACAAAAGCTGCTTTTAAAAAACTCATACGTTTAATATTGTATATTTATCCCAAAACTCAATCTCATGAGAGTTTTCATGACAGAGACTTTTCTTTAAATCCAAGCAGTTTTATGAAAAGAGCTACAAGATTTTTTTAAAGCAGTAACTCACACATTTTCATACTGTACAACTTTCTACAATCTCATTAACATATATAATCACGAGGTCAGTGGCTGTGCTGCAGGATAAAGTCAGGATATATCTGATCAGTTATATAAAGGATGTATTTTATCATAAAGCTGCTATTGAAGTGCTGCACTGCATTAGTTTGGTGTCTCTATTCAACAGAGTGAAATGTCAGCCAACACAGTGCGGCAGCTTCTATTTCAGAGTTGAACATGAATGAATTGATTATAACGCAGATTTCAAACAATCTGGTGGTAACTATTTGGCTTTGGATGATGGAGGTAGAAGATGTTAACTGTGTACATGAGACTGTGCAGGAGAGAGACAGAAAGCAACAAGAGAAGCTTATTTCATGGGACACGGTCACAAACACTTGAGACCAAGACAGAATGGAAAAATTAATTCTCCCATATATATATATATATATATATATATATATATATATATATATATATAAAACCCTCAGCACTCTGGAGCCAGAGGGACATGACTTTTAAGCACACACAAGTAATGCATGTATCTCTGGGCACGCACACTGAGTCATCTCCCCTTGGAGCTACACGAGAGCTATTCACTACACAGGGAGTGCTATGGTGAGGACAGGAGATGGAAAGGGAGAAGTGTTTATTGATAGGCAGAAATGAGATGTGAGGGAGGAGAGAAAGACAAAACAAAAAAAAAGAGGTATGAACATAATGAAGCCTGGAGATGGAGAGAAAAAAAAACAGGAGAAATCAAAGAAAATGGAAGTTGCATCAACAGAAGAGGATAAAATAACAAGTTGTTGGAAAGGTGAATGGCTCTCTCGGTGAATAATGATCTGATGAGAATACTGATGGGGGAATAAATAATGCTCACACATGCACGCCAAATTATCATTCAGATCTTCACGACTCTTCAACCAGAGCGACACACACACACACTTCAGAAAGGAGCATAATTTAAAAGCATGTGTTCAAATATTTATTAATATAACAGAAGGGTCCGCTGAAAAGTTGATTGGGGGGGAGAGGAGGCTGAAGATTTCTTCACTTTTACGTTTGTTGTTAGCCGCGACTCGGTGGGTGAGCCTGAACAGACACCTGAGTGAAAGAGAGCAAAGGTTCAACACAGTACAGCAGGAGGAGGTAAGGCTGAGGATAATGGAGCTTATTAAGCTTAGATTAGTTATCTCAGTCAAGACTTCAGAGAACAGGAAGACTTATCGCTCTGGGGTTGGACAGAAAAATAATATGAAATTAATGCAACTTAAACCTTAGCTTGAAAAAAGAAGGTAGGTAGTAAAGCTTAGCACAGGCCTGTTTACCACCATTATGCAATGTTTAATGCTCACACAGTCAGAGGAAAAACCTTGACAGAGATCAGTTTGATTCAACACCAAACTTTTTACCCAGATTGGGAATGTTTCCAATCATTCATCTTCTTCCACTTATCCCTTGTCTAGTAGCAGGAGCAAGAGGTTCAGGAGGAAAGATACTTATTGCTCATCCCATCGATGTACTTAAGCTCTTCCTGGGGTTCTCTAAGATGTTCCCTAACCAGAGAAGATATGTAATCCCTCAAGCAAGTTCTGGGTCTGCCCCGGGGGTATAATACAGTAATTTGTTAGCTTTAGAATATCATTATTTTTTATTACTGATAAAAATGTGTCTTTCTGATTGTACAGATGTATCTGGAAGCTTTGATGGCTTTAAGTTATTGATGGTTACGTTATTGTCTGGGAGGTGAGCAGGAAGCATCCTGATCAGATACCCAAACTGTTTCTGTCCTTTGAAGTAAAGAATTATTGGCTTCTTAGTTATTTATTGACATGCTTTGTTACCATTTAGCTGCTGGACACACTGACATTGTGCAGAGCAAACTTTTCTTCTGCAGTGTTTACAACTTCCACATCCAGGAAATGCTTTTTGTAAATTTTTACCGAAACTTCTCAAATGAAGATTTTTGAAAGCAAATCAATTTAAACTTGACAAACTGAAATTTGGGTAAAGCCAGTGTGCGACTTGTGGAAAAAAATAGAGGGGGGTTCACTTTCAAACGGTCCAAAGGAACCGCGGCGGGGGGGTGGGGTGGTTGGTCGCACATACATACATATATTAAACACGCAGTGCTGATTTATTTGACAAAATAACAGTCAGTCCACAGTAAGTTAACTAATTAAATAGTAGTACCTGGGATGGTGGTGACTTCAAGGTGTAACCGTTATTATTGTCCGGCCAGAAACAGCGTCCGGTGACGGATGGTTTAACAACATTGTTATCCAGGTGGAAATCAAGAGAAATTTGGGAGAATTATGGTCCCGGAAGAGCATTAAAATTCGGGATTCTCCAGGGAAAAACGGGAGTGTTGGCAAGTATGGTCGGACGAGAAAGAGGAAAAAATATAACTTATCCCCCCCAGGGATAAAAAATAAAGGACTAGAGGGGGGGACATCAAAAGCAGAGGGGGGTAAATCCCCCCCATCCTCCCCGACAAATCGCACACTGGGTAAAGCGCATTTCTGCTTTGGCTTTATTAATTTGACATGCCAGAAAGAACCCAACCTCACGTCAAATACGACTGGTTGATTTTGTGATCCGTAAAAACAACACTATATTCCATACACTATTCCGTATGCGACCCCTATCTGCAACCCTAACCTTAACCGCTCGGCTTTTTAATGTGAAATATTCGGCTTTACAATGTGTTCGTGTGTATTTTTACATTTTAAAGCTAACCGTTATATTAAAATGAGACATATTGCTGGCAGCTCCTCTGGGAAGGTGTGCACATGCGCTTTTGGTAGTTAGTCTCTGCGGAACCTGGAAAATGCTCTAACAGGTTGTGGATGGGTAGCTTAGAAAAGTATTTTAATGGCCAGAAAAAAAAACAATTTAAAAGTTTCCACAATTGTTTTATTTTAATTCTTTCTTTGTTATCATGAGCAAATAAGTGTAGGGCAGTGATATATTTTTACTTCACTGTAGTTGGGGGTTTATAGCAGTCATCTTTCATTCCTCTTCCCATATTTCTTGATATTTTTGCTTAAAAAATTCTAAAAGTTTAAAACTGAGATGACATTAAGCTCCAGTCACAAGTGGAAGAAGGAAAACAGAGACATAAAAGTTTACAAAAGAAGAGAAATGACCTCCAGTAAGTTGTAAAACTATTAGTCAGTTAGAGGGACGCTGTCTTCTCAAATGCACATTTGTCAGTGTACCAGTAAGATGCGTGTGCACACTGAGAGGCGCGTGTAAACGTAACACCAAGACACTGAAGCAAACTGTCACCCATTTCAAGCATCGTTACGCTGCACAATGTTCCGAAGTTGTAGCAGAAACAATTTTCCACACTTTACCCAGAGAAACCATCCGAGTGGAAATAAACACTGGAGCTGATGTTCTACAGTACAACAGAAGTACAGGAAAAGAACAACAGACAGCCATGTCAGGGTAGTTAGTGGCAACATCAGATCAGATTATACTTTGCTTCCATGTAATCTCTTCAACTACAGTTGTTACATGTTTATGAGAAAATAACCAAACAGTCATGATTCAATTTAAAATATCGAAACAAACTGAAGCAAAAAAGTCTCAGTTGATTAATTCTTACAATTTTTGACTTTTTAAGAGATATTTTGAGTAATTTTCAAGGAAAAGAGACGATTAGTACAATTTTAATCACACTGTAATCACAGCACAAGACAGTCTCTGCTGATCATTTCAGAACTCTCCTACTCATTGTTTTTTTTTGGTGTAAAGTGAGCGCATTCTTTATTTTCTCATGTTTACAGCTGAGCTCAGCGTGTACATTTTACACTGAACGTTACCTATTTTCTTCTGTGGCCAGAGGCTCACTGGATCTAATTTCTTGATGACGACAAATTCAAATCTTTAGGAAGAAAACAGATCCTTTTATGTTAAAACTTTTTCCAAATGACACAGTCTCACTTACTCATCTTTAAACCGAAGTCTTACAGTCATAGCACAGTGCTGGTTTTAGGTAACATACAGCTATAGCTAACAACCTTTTTTTTTTTTTTTAAGATTTCTCCAATTAGTTTATTATTTCAGACTGAAGAGTTCCATTACATACATTTTCTGTACCACAGGCTTGTGATAGACTGATAAAGTGATAATCTTCTACCATTTTCACATTGATGAAGTTCTGTCAGAAACTAGATACATCATTGGTAAAACACTGGTGGAAGAGAGGAAGAGGAGGAAATAAGGAAATAAAAATGAATACCAAACAAACAAAGACGCAACACTCAAACGGTCAGGGACAAGCGATTTCTGCTGGTGTCTGTTTTTGACGTTATCGCTTTAACTACATTCCCACTGAGTCATCCTCTCATGAACATTCATCATTTGTCTCTCTCGGTCGATCTCACCTTCCTGTACAAGTTCCTCCCACATAACCTCTTTGGCCTGCAGAGGAAAGCATTTTGGTTTTTTTTCTTGTTGATTGACTTTCAAAGTCAGTCATACTTGAACTAAACACAGACCTAAATGACCACCTGTTGCAATCAGTGGGCGCTCCAGTCATAATAGGTTAAGGAAATGGTTTAAAGCATCAATTTTTTTAAGCTAATTATTTTAAATACATAACTGTAGACACCTATCTGTCTAAATATGGAATGTAGCTGCAAGATTAATTTACTCTTGAATGAGTTTAACTATTTTATAACACTTTGTCTTATTTTGAAATCACATTAGCACAATTAGCACGATGAAACATGGCTTTCATCTATTAAACAATTAATTAAACAATTTAATTTTGAAAATTTTATCTAATTAAATGATGTAATAAGTCAGGCGTGTGTCCATAATTAATGAGTCGTGTCTGAACAGTCAAGTGTTCCTCTACGGGGAGCGAGCTGGGATTACTATCACTGATTTTAACGTGAATTTGGTTCTGAGATACTGAAAGATTCTTTCTATCCACATATTTTTCTTTGCCTGTAGTAAATGAAATCTGATCACAGCCAACACACTCTTGTACTCTGACATTATTTTCCTTAAACTTGCTGGAAAAGGACATTCTAGTCTAAATAAATGGATGAAATGGCTTGTTTACTTGACTTGCTTTCACTTTTTTCCCTCTACCAACCAACCAATCTGTCTTGATTGTTTGTTTGTGTTAGTGCAGCCCCGTCTGAGCTTTATGACAGATTACTATTTTCAACATCTCAAGCTGCAAGTGACAACAATTCTGCAAAAAAAAAAGACAATATCTGAATTAAATTTTGAATGCCTGACTCCAGAACTATGTAGTCAATGTGCAAAATACTTCCAAAATTGATGACTTGATTGCACTTTATATGCTTCTCAAGGCAAAAGTGTCTCAAGGGTACACTTTTAACATGTTTAGTTACATCCAAATGAGTCTCCAGGTCACATGCTATTCTTAAATTTTATAACCGTGGACCATTCTATGATGTTCCTATGTTTTATCATAAACGTGACATTTGAGAGATGAAGTTATCGCTCAGGAAATGATATCAGATAGCAGATATCAGTCTGGTCCTGCAGACAGAGTGCTTCAGAACCACTGATCTAGTCTGGGGGAACACACTCAACCAACGATTACTCATTCTGTATATTCAGGAAGATAAGAGGCACTTTCACCAACAATACAGAATACAAAAAAGCTGTCCCTCTGACACACACTTAGCACGATCCCACCCACATAACATCCCTCTGGTGGAGCTTTAAAAATGATGCTGCATTTGAGCATCCAGAGAAAGTTCTGGAAAATGTGTTTGATGTCGTGACTGATCCTGAAATCTCAGCTGGAGTGCTTTTTAACATTATTAATGTCCCCAAAATACTGTGTGAGATCCCAAAAGCTGCTGTGGGTTTATGTTGCCTCAGCTATTTGCTAAAATCTGTAGCGCAGTAAAGAAAATGAGAAGCACAGAGGTAGGGGGGAATTAGCGAGGACAATGTGACCATGACTCTGATATTGTTCAGCAAAGCAGTTTTAATTAGTTCATATAAAAGAACTGTCCTCCTGTTCCTGCATGGAAATGTCAGTTCTAATAGCTAAGGTGCTGCGCGAAGGTGCAAAAGCTTTCAAGCAGTTTACAGACAGATAAAAAAAAAACTATAATGAAGAAAATGTGACAAGAAATTTTATGAAAAGGGAAAATTGACTCAGAAGGTTTCACCCTTCCTCAAAATTCCAAGCTGCAGTGTCAACCCTATTCCAGCACAGAGACTTGATTCTAGAAATGAATATAAACACAAAATCTATTAGAAGAGCTGACCTATAATTGTATTAATATTATCTTCCGCTCAAATAATCAGTCTAAAGGAAAAAAAGGCTGTGACACAAAGGTGAGGGAAGCTATCGTGGATGTTTATGCAAAACTTCACCTTCAGATCTGCTTTTGTTTTTTTAATGTTTTATAGTCAGAACCCGACTATTAATGAGAACGCTGAGTATCGTCAATATATACAGTATAAATATACTGAGTACACCTAAGAATTCTGTATGTTTTATCTGTGTTTCATTAGTTATCATTTGTATGTACAATTGTAAGTATTTTGAGTGTTTTTTTACACTTTAAAACATTTGTAAAAAACACTTTCTAAAATATAATAAACCCTAAAAAACAATAAAGAAAACAAAATGGAGAATGATATTGATATTAATGATATTGTGTTTATTGCCAACACTAGTTTGTGTATTGAGCTTTTGTTGCAAAGCCCCAAAACAACATTTACATCTGGTTAGCTGTGTCCAATTTCTTGTCAAATGAAAACTGCTTGAATGTAGGTTAAAGATGAGTCATTCTTTTCTGAAGCCCCCAAACTCATTAAAAATACAACTTAGTTCTCAATAATAGTGAGGAATAAATTTTAAATTTAAATAGTCATCAAAAGAACAGCATATTCTTTTCAGGGGCTTACTGAGGATGTTAAAAAATCCTTTGGAATTTGTGTTTATTTGTTCTGTCTTCTTGTGTATAAGAATCCTGTCATTAAGCTAGTATTTATTCTATAGGCATGTTTAGTCAAGTGTTGAAACTAGATCAAAAACTGTAGTATCTGTAGTGTAATTTGTAATACATTTAATTTAATTGCTCTTAGGCATCTGTTTTACTTACTTTTTTGGCATTTTGTTCATATAGTTTATTTTAAATCTTTTAAAAACAGCTTAATTTCATCAGAGACATTTTGCAGCCATTAGATAACTTGATCACCTTAAAGAGATGTCAGAGATGATTTTATGTAAAAAGTTTAATTTAGATTTTGAGCCAGGAAGAAAATCTAATGAAAAAAACTGCTAACAACAAAGGAAACAAAACAAAATGTTACAGCAGGTCAAGTGAAGCCTCTGTTGATAATTTATTTGACAAATAATTTCCTAAAACTGCAGGATATTTTGCAGTTGGAGTTGTTTCAAAAATTGCCACAGAAACCCACTTCAGCAATCAAAACATTTACAGTCTGAATTTTAATGAGAGACAAGCGATTTCGAAATATTTTGGAATCTGATAAATTAATTAGATGAATTAAAATGCAAGTCCTACGCCTATCCTTAGGTTTTCCTACACGATTGTGCTGCTTTAAGGAACATCAGTACAAAACGTGTTGAAGGAGGCCAACTTAAACGCTTCCCACCCACATGCACATCACTATACACTTAAAGATAGGCAGTCACTTAACCACCCACATGTTGCAGCCTCCAGCTCTATAAGGACTACAAAAGAAGCTGATTCTCACGGCCACTGTATTGTATTGTATGGACTTGATGAGACTGAGATCACCTACACACATGTATGACAATAGTCCTGATGAGTCGGCAACAGTTTTAATTGACCTTTTCGATGAAGAGGATGTGCCATAAACACAAAGAACCACAGCTGCAAAAATGTTAGGAGATATTTTGTGTATGCAGGAGAGAGAGAATAAGACAGAATCAGACGAGACTGGGGGAATATGACTATCTGAGAAACTACATGAACAATGTGAGAGAAAAGAAAATGTAAATGTAAAAGAAAATCTGTCATAAGATCTGGGTTTTGTTGGGTAAAGGGAGGCTACTTGAATAGAAATGGAGGAATTTTATTTGTTTTGTTTTTTTAATAATAAAACCCCATGCCACTAGAAGGAGGAGGACAGATAGTAGAGAGAAGTGGGTAAAAGCTTTTTTTTGCACAATGTGTGTTGTGGACTGAATTATGTACTAAGGATTTTTTACGCTGTTCCGGTATTTTATGTGCTAGAGTAAAACATTCGCCTGCATGTAGAAAAACATATTTTAAGTGTTCACACATTAAAGGAGCAACAAGCGATTTTTCACCGCTAGGTGTGCTATTGAGTACAGGATTGAGACCAAAACAAAGTCAAGGTAAAAGAGCAGAACTGAATGCAAGCAGTAGGACAAAGTCAACAACTTTATTGCTTTCCAGAGCGAGTCATTACAGTAACACTAGATTAAAATAATGATTGTTCCTTAACTGTCCAGGAGAAGAAAAGCCAGCTCCGAGTCAAATCGTAAATTCTCTCGTTCTCTCAGTGCTCTCCATCTTGGAAAAGCAAGACCAATGTTTATCCTCATTTTGTCCCTTGCTTTACCCGGTTTGTTTGTCATTGGCCGTGGCTTCTTGGGTGATGAAATGTGTTCCCGGTCATCTTCAGGTGAACGCTTTGCTCCGCCTTCCGCCATTTCGCTTCAACAATGTGTGTCGGCTGTACTGAGCGAAAGGAGGGCCTTCCCTCAGTACATGAAGGAGGCGGAGTTTCACATGCACGAACATGCACGCGGAAGGAGACCACCTTTGTAAACAAGAGGCTCGACATCAACACAGAGAGATGGTGTGTGACCTCATGCTATGTTCCAGATGGAATTACACATCTAGAGCTTCACATTGCATATTTTGAATTCTTTCAAACTGGAAATGATGAATTTTCGCTTATTGCTCCTTTAACCTATGTAATGCATTAACTTTAATACAATGGACACAGAAATTAATTTATGAATAACTAAGATACTCAAAATAAAATGCACAGCCAGATTTAATGTGCCAGTTTCAGTTCCAGTCTTCCCTTAGAACAACGAAGGCAGTGACAAACTCCACCCGCCTGCCTGTAACAAACGGCAACTACACAGTAGAGGCACCTATCGAGAGGAACGTCTCTCTAATTGATGAAAGGGTGTTTAAATGCCTAAAACATGTAATTAATCTATGCTATTTGCTTTGTTATATAGGCTCTAATAAGTGCAAATATGCTAAAAATGTTTTATCATGAAGAAAATAGGCTTTATCTTTAAAATGTGTTACACTTATAATAGTCGTGGGGATTGAAATATTTGATAATCAGAATGAACTAAAGATCAAAAGCCTTCAGGACTTTAGTTTGAGCCCTGTGCTTTAGAATTATTGACAAAAAAGATATATAAAGAAGGTTTTCATGTAAATGTTTCAAGTTGAAGCATAGAACCCATATTTTATAATATCAGTTGTAAAATCTAACAGGAAAAATAAAATATTTGCTTCAAAATCTGAAGTTGGAATAAGCTCATGGTAGCCACAGACCTTTTGGGTTTTTGACAACTTTCATAAATATTCTAAAGATGTTGGTATATGTTTTGAGTGAGTTGAGGTACATTATAACCAAAATTATTTTTTTTAAACTCATAGAAAAAGCAGACAACATTGTATGTTCATTGGTTTGTAGCAGGTTGGCCTTCATGGCACCTTCTCGCCCCCCTAAGTGCAGACCTAATGTTGGTCTTTCATTCATTGTCCCATTGACAAGGTGGTGCCAAGATGGCCTCGGTGAGTTTGGAGCGAACAGTGTTTGTATATGTTGCCTCTCACACAGGATGATCTCCAAGCATGTGACTGGATTGAGACACTTAGAGAAAAACTGTGTGAAAGGTCATTCAAAACACATGAGTTACACAAGTACTGACGAATTGTTTTTTTCCTGCACTCAGTACACAGTAAATCAAGCTCTTGCCAAATCCAGTCAGGAGAAAAGCACAACACATCGTTACCACCAAGAAATGCACAAAGTGCTTCCCTTTGCTCATTTTTCAACAACCAAATAATCTCTAGTTCTCCTAAAACAGATTCAATAGCTGCTTCTACAAGTGTATCCACCATGTTTGTTTTGGTTTGTCTGGGCATTTGCTGCTATCGTCACACCTGAACACCCGCCCCAAAGCACAATGCTAACAACTGATTGGTCCAACAGTGGAGTCGAGTCAGACAGTTTAGTTGGAGCAGTACAAGATGGATCTGGAAAATTTCAAATGTCACAAGAATCCATTTTGCAGCACAAGTGTACTTTCATAATGCAGAATACAAAATATAATTTAACCAACTTTAACATGTCACTACCAAATCTAAACTGGAATCATTTCATAATTTCTGTTTTTAGTCGTGTGCTTTTTTGCAATTAATTTCATTCTTTGCATGTGTTGGGGGGGGGGGTGTCGGTGGTTTGAGGTGGGGAGGTGGGGCAGCCACATGATCTTGTCGAGGGCACCAAGAGTGTCAGAGCCAGTTATGATTGCATATATTTATATTTAAGCAATGTAAGCAGATGAAGACTGCAGAGTGAAGAGAGCAATGGAGGACGACTGGAGGGAGACCAAATGTCAAACCTAAAGAGACTTCTGTAACTTTTCACAGTAACTAAAATACGGTTTATAATTAAAATAGAATCACTTGTTATAATCTTTTGTTTTTTTTCCCCAACTCACAGCTCCCCTCAACTCTGGTCTGTAAACAACACTGTTAATGAGACGCAGAAACACTCAGTTTTCCTCACACACCCAACACACACCCAAGAAACACAAATGAGCTGCCAAGCAAACTCATACTTTACACACACAATCTACACAAATGTAATGAGAACTTGGTGTTTACTCTTTGAAGACTGATAGCTGTTATTAAGTCTGGATGTGTCTCGCTTGGTGAGATAAGTTTATTTGGTGCTGTGCTTACACGAAGAGCATTTGATTGAGAGTTTTGCATTTCGCAGACATGTTACACACACATTCAGTTTTAGGTTTCTACCATTTTACCATGAGAAAATATGATAGTATGCATTATTTTTTCTTTTGACCCTTTAAATATGTGATTTAAAAACAAACATTTTTAATTAGTTTTTTATTGATTCTTCAGTGTAATCTATGGACAGTGTCAGTCTCTCTAACTTATCTGTGATGGAGGCATCTCTCTTCGTTAAAATTAGCTGTAAATTAATTACCTTTAAATTGCTGTTTGGGATTGCTTTAATACATGGAACAGGACAAGCTGACCAATCAGAGTAGGTGTGTTAACAATATGAGGAACATTGTTTTCTGGAGTAAACACCTTGTCAAATCTCTAGGTAACAATGGTTCCTCAGGTGTACATTTATGTACAAAATGTAACATAAATCTGTTAAAACATGCACTATTAACATTGCTGTCATGTCGTGTTTAAGTTGTCCACAAATCTATTTAAATATAGCTAGTATTTCATGCATTATTGCAGATAGAGGGATATACTCTGTTTAGCTGTATACATCCATCTATGTCTCTGTAAAGGTGATATTCTGATTGAACATAATATAGTGCTTGTCAAGGGAGTTACATTGAGCACAATACACAGACCACAATTTGGTGTTTGGAGAACACCAAAAGTTTAGATTGTCTGGGTGATTTAATTAAAATTCCAAAAATACTTAAATAATCCCTGAAGGGAAATTAGATGTTGTGGTAACTCGGTTTTTCTTTAGAGCGTCATTGTAGAGGGTTCTAGCTGTGGACAGGAAGGTTCTCCTGTAGCGGTCTGTGTTGCTGCAGCTCTGAAGAAGCCTTTGACTGAAGATACTCTGTTGTAGTTGTTTTTGTGTTTATTTGCTTTTTAATTTTTTCATAATTCTTTTCTATAATTGAAAAAAACTGAATTCTTGGACAAGGATATAAAATAGACTGCCACAAAAAGCTGTTGTTTCAAGAAAATTACATGTCTCATTTTTTTATCAGGCACAGGGCGACACATGGAAACTAGCTCATCAAAGATGTTATGGTCCATTACAATTTACGGTACAGCTCATGGAACTGAATCTGATGGAGATCCTCTCAGTCCTGCATTTTACAGCATCCAACTGTAAATGGTACAGCTGTCTGCATTATCATCATCTTGAAAATTAGAAGCTTTGGCACAAATTTCTTAGCAGAATTTTAGAGATACTGAACCTCGACTATTCCCTGACAAAATGGTGCAGATAGCTGAAAGCTCTTCACAACAACTACTTTAAATTGATATGAGTTGCACATGGGGTTGCAGTTCGTACCTCTTACAACATTAATATTCACAACATCATCATATGTTAGATGTTACTATTCGATCTCAGTGCTGCGTTTGATACTATAGATCACAGTATCGTATTGAAGAGGCTTGAATATAATAACAGAATTCAGGGTACTGCATTAAACAAGTTTAAATCCTACTTAAAGATTCCAGTTTATTCATGTAAATAATGAATCCTGTTCATTTTCAAGAATCAGTCATGGAGTTCCTCAGGGTTCAGTGCTTGGACCAGTCCTCTTCACTATATTTGCTGCTACTTGGTAAAATTTTTAGACAACACAAAATTAAATTTCATTTTATGCAGATTATACGCAGTTATATTTATCAATTAAGCCTGATTAATCCAATCAATTACTGGGATTACAAGCTTGTTTTAATAAAATAAAATCTTGGATGACGCTTAATTTTTTGATTTTAAACTTAGACCGACAGAGGTTCTGGCTCTGGTTTATGGACCTGAGTACCTTAATAACAATCTGTGTAGTCAGTCATTTACTTAATTTTGCCTCCAACAACAATGTAAAGAACCTGGTGTATCTTTGACCAGGGCATGTTCCTTTAGTTCTCATATAAAATATGTTACCAGGACAACTTCTTCCATCTGTGTAATGTTGCTAAAATTAGGAGCATTCTGAATCAAAGTGATGCAGAAACATTAGTCCACGCATATATATGGGTTTGATTATTGTAATTCTTCAGTTCTGTAAAAGGCATCCAGCTGATCCAAAATGCTGCTGCCAGAGTTCTAACAGGTTAGAAGGAGTGATCACATTTGTCCTGTTTTAGCATCACTTCATTGGTTCCCTGTAAAATCCAGAATAAAGTTTGAAATTTTACTTTTAAATATTTTAGGACATGCAGGGTGATTGTCGGCAGGAGTTTTACAGTTACCAATTTTATTATGGGATGGTTTATTGCATGTATCGCCTGGTGACTTGTGGTTTTAACATGTAAACGTTAAACACTGCTCTGTGAGCACTAGGCATCATGGCGGCCGCATGACTCGTATTTCAGACTTTGGTTCCAGAGTTTCTTTGAGTGTAAAAGAGCATACAATGTATGAAGTTGTTTCAGGTAGTTAGAAGCAGATGGAGTGACTGCAGTTTAACAGACAAACCATGCATAATGGCGGACTCCACTGTCGAGTTAAATATAAAATTTGAGAGTCTCTCCAAAAATAAACTGAAGCTATTTTTCCCACAAATTGGGATTTTTGGGTAATATGTGCATTGTGGAAGTCCAGCTGGAGCAGTAGCACAAAAATACTGACAGTCAACCATGTTTGCTACCAACAACTACACTAACTTTGCACGCGTGGTCTAAACTGCGCGAGCAAAATCAATGTGACATCACAATGATAGGCTTTTCAGACTCGGCTGTTTCCGTGAGCTCCATCGTTCAAGTGATAATAACTGAGAGAGAAGCTATTGTACCATTTTCACACCCAGTATGAAGCCAAGAACACATGTAGATCTAAAACATTCAACAGAAAACTCAGAAAAACTATTTTTTTATGGCAGGGCAGCTTTGAAGATCTTATTGTTCTGGTCCTGAAATAGAACATTGCAGGTCTGCTTGTGATCCCTAGAGTTTCTAAAAGTAGAATGGGAGGAAGTGCTTTCGGTTATCAGGCTCCTCTACTGTGGAACCAGCTTCTACTTTTATTCTGTGAGGCAGACACTCTATGTTGTTTTAAGAATAGACTTAAACTTTCCTTTTTGCACAATTCTATAGTTATGGTTAGATAAGGCTATCCTGAGCTTTCCCTTTAGTTATGCCACTATAGGCTTAGACTGCCAGAGGACATACTAACCACATTCCATTCCTTTCCACTGTCTCCAGTTGTGCTGCTCAGGATGAGGGATTGCGTTGAATTGATGATTTGACCCAACCGGTTGGTTCCTTAAATAGGAAATGTTTTATTTTTACTAATTCATTGGTATTTCTCTAAAGTGCCTTAAACTTACTTTTGTTATGAACTGGTGCTTTTTAAATAAACATGAATAGAAATGGATAGACAGGAAGACAATTCCATCACACCTGTATGAAGAGAGCAAGAACTCTGGTGGAAAATCATCTCATATTCTGAAGGATTTATAAAGTTTGATGCCATAGCAGTAATAACTTCCTGTAGGAAACAGTGCCCACCTCCACGGACATTCACGAACTTCAGATATCGCAGGAAATGGAAGACTTGTACCAACAGTGCATTTGTATGGGTCATTGTGACCGAGGCTTTTGGAAATAGTCCAAAAATCTTTTGTATTGACTTTGCTGGTGTTCCTACAGGTTATTGTGACCAGGGCTTAAGTTTGATGCAGCAGCTTCAAAAACAGTCCAGTCAGTGCAGTTGTAGTAGGCCTGTAGTTCTTCTTTTGATTAAGTGGTTCAGGTTCACCTTTTCAAACATATGGGGCAGATTTGATTTCACATTTTTCTTCTTTCTACTCGATTTCTCTTAACTTCATGCTGAGTTTGTGCATTGTAAATACAGAGAACAATGTTTTTTGTCGTTGGCTATTGTCAGCATGTCTTTTTACTTGATATGCATTGGATTTTCCACAGTTTCTACCACTTATTTGATTCCAACTCAATTTGCTACTAAGGGAAATTGAGTCTTAAGGTCAGGAGACAGAGAAATGTTGTTGGCAGATTTTCAAATTCATTAATGAATTCTACTTTGCTCCCAGTGGAGCTCGCCTGGCAGAACAAGGCCACAGATGTGTCTGTGTTACAGTAATATACAGAGAAGGTAAAACTTTATAAAACAATGCTGTCATTGCAGTGCGCAAGGACTTTTGCTTCCCACCAATAAAAACCTGGTTATTTATTTCAGCTTACATAAAGTATTAATATGACACAGACGTGCATGCCTCTGCCTTGTACTTAATGAGAAATTTAAGGCAAACTTAAAATGTAGACTATTTTGAATGCTAAAACTTTTACACAATTGTACTTTATGATTTTTTCCCTTTAAGCTCTAAAATGAGCAAGAACATCTTTACAGCTTTTTCTTTGCTTTTACTCTACAAGTTGTCAGATATGTGGTGTTTTTTTCTAGTATCTACAGATATAAACTGCAGGTTTTTAATTAAATGCCCAGTTCAGTTCCAGTCTATATTCTGATTGTAGCATATCATTCAGCAAAGTGCAGAGACTAAAATAATCAGTAGCAAAGCATCTTTTAAAAATGTTTGTAGCTCTGTTTGTATGTAATTCTTATTTAATGACATAACTGATTAAAAACTGGATTTTGTGTATAAAATATAGCTCAACGGATCTTTAACAGAGTAAAAAAACATTATCTGCCTGAGCTGCTTAATCAAATCACTAATAAAACATTTGTTATTGAACACTAAGCTCGACCTTAAAGCATCTCTGACATGCAATTTGTATGCGTTTTTTTTTTACTTCATGTTAATCAATATTGCATTTGTGCCTAGTAGCCACTTTTCCACAAAAATAGGAATGTGCACATTTCTAGTAATATCCAGGCCAGGTGAAGGTATTTCAATGAGCCAGCATAAGCTGGACCCGTGGAGGAAGCGGTTAGCCGCAACAGATGAACACAGGTATTCAGGTGGAGGCATCCGTTGCTGGTTAGCTGCCCAAGAGTAGACTGCAGAAGTGAATGATGTGTGCAGCCCACACCTTAAGCCAAGTCCAGATGCACCTCAAAGCGGCTGTGTAGGCAGACAGGACGCTAGCCTCCCTCTCCTGTGATGAGAACAGGGGTGATTGACAACCAAACAGTGTAAAATGGAGACAGACCATAGGGCATGAGCGAAATAATGAGTACTTGACCCGGGAGATGTTCTTGGACCATGATGCAGGTTTTTGGGTGCAGAGCAAGGAGCTTGGTCTCATCCTAGTTGACCCTCTGTGATTGACCATCAGTCTGTGGGTGAAAACCAAAGGAGAGGCTCATAAGGATCCACGGTAGATGGTAGAACTTTTCCCAGAAGTGTGAGATGAACTGTGGCCCCCGGTGAAAGATGATTTTGAGAGGAAGACCATGAAGCCTCAACAATTCCCAGGAGACCACCGTGCTCAGCTCCTTAGCAGTGGGTAGCTTCTTCAGGGGTACCAGGTGAGACATCTTAGAGAACTGATCTACAGTACAACTGTGCAAATGAGAGTGGTTGTTAAAGACAGATAAACTGGTTATGAAATCCATTTTGATGTTTGACCATGGACAATGAGAAATGGGCAGAGGATGGAGAAGGCCTGCTGGAGGTCAACAAGATGACTTGCTTTGAGCACAGGTCTGACCGACAGAGACAAACTTCTGGACATCCTTAGACAGGGTTGGCAACCAGAACTGATGACAAACCACAGCTGTTGTCTTTACTATACCAAGATGACAAAACTGGATTACCTTAGATACAGTGTGGGGCTCATGGCTGCCAATGTCGTAGGTTAGTTCAGAGTTAATTAACTTGCGAGAGAAAAAGGGACAGGGGTTAAATTTGTAATCATAAGCACTAACCTGGGAGAGGATGGCACCCACTCCAGCCTCTGAGGCATCTACCTCCAAATTGATGGGGTAGGGTCTGGATCACAAAGGATGGGTGCAGAGCAGGAGTGGGGTGCCCCCGGCCCGAACATCAGAGGGGCCCGGCTTAGAAGTATGATGTGAGAGATGGGCCTCTTCCACATCTGATAAAAACTGGTGAAGACGGGCAAAACACGGGACTTTTATAATTCACACTCAGTGGAGGATGGAGTTTGGGTTCCGATTACAGAACCGCGCAAAATGCCGATTCATGCTGGGTTTATATGCGTTGCCCAGTCTGGTTTGAGTCATGGTTGCTAAAAGCTTTTCAAGAAAGACTGACTTTAGTTACGTAGTAGGTGTAAAATATTGAATAAAACGTTCTCCTACATCACTGGCTTTATTTTCACTCTCACATTGAGCTTTATGACGCGAACATTTACAAGTTAATCACCAATATTGCATCCAAGTGCATTGTGGGTAAAACTCGTCATCTAAGGGCCCAGTCATTTGCCCCCCAACCCCCCAGCCCGGCTCTGATTTGTTCCGCTAATGGTGCAGAGGTAAACTGCTCTCCTTAAATCGGTAAAAAGATCTCTCTGCCCTTAAAAGACCAAGCAAATGGGTTCTTGACAGACATTAGACAGTGCAAGGGAGCAACATGAGAGCTATAATTCCTTGATAGAAGTTTGCAAACTCCAACACCACAGTGGTTCCTTGTGATTATGGGGTGTGGGCCAGTCTTTGATGGCAGAAACCTTAGCAGGATCCATCTGAATCTGGTTTGAGGACATGATGAATCCAATAAAACTGTGGATTTAAAGGATTCAGACTTTTGGGGTTTTACCATCAGCTGGTTCCGTAACAAGCAAAATAAAACTGACCTAACTTAATGAAGGTGGGTCTCTGGGTTCATGGAAAAAATTAGAATATCATCCAGATACACAAAGAGAAACTGGTTAAGCTTATCAGATGATATCAGAACCCAAAGATAGGCATTGCAGAGGTGTAACTGCATAAAGATGGTGGCTAAACAACTCAAAAGCAGACGTCAATGGCAGAGGATATTTGTAACATAAATTGATGGCACAATCGTACGGTATGTGAAGTGGAAGAGAAGTAGCACGGTGCTTGTTAAATCCTTCTTTCAAATCATGACAAGCAGTAGGAACTTTGGACAAATCTAGATATTCACTAAGCTGAGCAGGAGGTCAGAACTAGCCTTAATGGCTGAGACAGAAATGAGAACAGAACTTATCTCAGCTCAGAATCTCACCAGAAGCTATGAAAATCCAAGGATTAGAAGGGCCTTGAGAGAGTAGACAAAGCTGTTAATAATGATTACCTCCAATGCAGACTTCAGTAACAGCTTTGATTGTGTGCAAGACATGAGAGTCCAGTGACTGGATGGGTTTAGCCTCTCTAAACAGAATTAGGGAGAGGCCCAACACACCTGATTCAAATGAACGGGTTGTTAACAGGCTTCTGCAGTACTTGTTGACGTGCTTATGATGTGAATGGTGTGTAAAAGCAGGGAAACATCTAAAACATGCAGGATACTGGCCCTCGAGGCCTGACGTTTGAAACCCCTGGTCTACTCTCTCTACTTGTGTGAAGGGTCTGACCTAACTGTTGGAGGGATGGACACCACGGGCAGTTCTCTAATCCCTCTTTCTGCCACGTTCTCATGGTTGTTGATCAATAGAGGTGGCCAGTTGCTCAAGCTCCACCTCAGACCTCTCAGTGGGGAGAGATGAGAGTTGACGATCAAACTGTGTGCTACATTGGAAAAGAAACAGTCAACACTTTCTGGACTCCCCTCCAAAGGTGGTGGTAGGAAGCATTCTGAAGGTGTGACCTTTCTCTTGTATATGAGGAGGATGGTGAAGAAGAGGATCATTACAGCATAGATAGAGGTGCATACTTGCATCCAGATAGGGGAGCGCTAGGTGAATGCTTTCCAATTCAAGTTATTGAATTCAAAGTCTCTGCAGTTATTCACAATGAGGCGAGGTTTGAAAATATTCAAATATTCATATTTTAAATTAGCACTACTTGTGTTTTTTTTTTCCTTTTTGCTAAAAAACAAAAACTTTCTATATCAAAAAAGTTAACTGACAAAGTAGCACATTAACTCTAAGATGCATTTGGAATCTTCTAATTTATTTAATCTCCTATTTTGTGCCTCTAAAACTGACGACAGTTGTTAATCTTCACAGCATGGCAGTGTCTTCACCTTTTTCACTGCAGGTGATCTATTTCTTACAGACTTCATTCAGACATTTAAAAACAAACAGTATCAAAAAAAAAAAACCCTGATTTCTTAGTCCACAAAATACAATCCTAGAAAGCTTTAAAATATCTTGATTCCTGCAGTGATTGAATTCTTTATTTTTAGATTTTTAAAAGATCTTTTGATGATTGCATTTATAATCCCTACTCTTTTAGTTGCTGCAATAAAAAGATCAACAATCAGCAGTAAAAATAACCATGTACAGCTTACGTCAGGTCATGTAAACACTTTAAATTATACAACGAGACTTTTAAGTTCTGCAGTTAAAGCTCAAGGGTGCCTATGATTCTGACGAGGACTGTAAAAATTAAAGTCACTCATATAGAGAAAAGAAATTTTATCACCTGAATCTGCTTTTCTTCTCTGTTGTTGGAAGAGTTACAGCTAATCAATTTGTTTTTAAAGACTGCATCTGAAATTTTTAGGTTAGTTTTATTAGTAACATGACCCAACATCCAGAGCAATAAATATTTATAACAGCACAATAGCAGTGAACAGCACTCAGATAAAGCTAGAAACAATGATGGCCATAACATTTAACTGTCAAAAAAAAAAAAGCTGACTACAGTTGCAGAGACCCAAAGGGGCAGCTTGTAAGTTACATACTGTAGTTATAGTATTAGATTTTAAGTGAAATCTAGTCTGTAAATTTAATTTTATCACAAAACTGTATCCAAACACAGATACAGTTGTAAACTTGTACATTACAGTTTTGAAAGATGGTGTTTAATGGTCACCAAAGTTGAGTAACTTGAACTGTCACATATTTTAAAGATTGTTTCACATCCAGCTAATACACTATAATGTCCACCTGCCAATTGTTGAAATCAGATCATCATTATGATTAACATTTCTTGTCATTGTAATCCAGTACAAGTATACTATCAATACTTAGTCTTAAAAGAACCACTTTGTACAAGTGGTCAACATTTTATGTCTGGAATAACTGCACGGCTATCTGTTTTATATGACGTGACCCATGTTCATTCTGATCAGTCTTCTACGTTGTAATGAGGAAAAATAACAGTCAAGTATTAATTACTCCTCTGCCAGCTGGCAGAATCCTGGAAGGACTTACAAGGCCTTTGGGGCTTTTGGGATCTCATTTTGAAACCTTTGTACCAGTCATGCTTCAAGCTGTGAGAGGTTAACAGCTCAGGGACCAAGGTCCACTGGTTCTGTTGGGCTCTCATTACTCTGCAAAGGACAAGAGGAACTGAGTAGATGAACTGCATATTCTCAGCGTTTGAAAAAAAAAGGGGGTCAGCTATTCTTCTACACACTTTTAATCAAAACCCATTTTGTACTCCCACTAAATTATACTGCGTTGCTCTGACAACTACTTTATTTTTTATTCATGGGTGAGTACTTGGGTGTGTTCATGTGTTTTCAAGCATAATATGCTTAATTTAGGAAAGCATGAGATCTCGCACCTACTCCAACAGATTTGCTCCCTTGAATTCTAAACGTTGAGTATTGTCATCCTTGCTAGCTTTGAATCCTAAAATGGATATAAATACCAGCCAACATACACATTTATAGGTGCACACAACCTGTATGGTTAGGTATAGCTGAGGCCTACCAGATCTCACACACCTGGGATTCCCTTCTCCAGAGACCAACAGGCGACTGTGGGTGTGACTAGCCTGGCAGAGCTGACAGATCTGCTAGGTTGGTCTAGGGCAGGGGTGTCCAACTCCAGGCCTCAAGGGCCACTATCCTGCATGTTTTAGATGTTCCTCTGCTTCAACACACCTGATGCAGATAAACAGGTCGTTAACAGGCTTCTGCTGGACTTGATGAGATGTTGCAGATTAGAATCAGGTGTGCTGAAGCAGGAAAACATCTAAAACATGCAGGATAGTGGCCCTCGAGGCCTGAGTTTGGGCACCCCTGGTCTAGGGAATATGCTCAGCTTAGCAGTGGCGCGAAAGGTTCATGACATTCGTAATTGACACAGGATTGGAGATGTGGACATTGGCTTCTACATCCTGGGGGACTCTGCCTTCCCACTGTAAGACTGGCTTATACAACCATTTTGTGACGCAAGGCGACTGACGGAGCCCGTGTTGTGGTTGAAAAAGCTTTTAGCAAGCTGAAGGTGGCCCTGCCTTCTTAAAAGGAACGACTGTCACATAAATCTGGTGCCATCCATGGTGCTGAC
The DNA here is from genome assembly GCA_006937955.1 of Pachypanchax playfairii. Classification (NCBI taxonomy): domain Eukaryota; kingdom Metazoa; phylum Chordata; class Actinopteri; order Cyprinodontiformes; family Aplocheilidae; genus Pachypanchax; species Pachypanchax playfairii. The sequence continues at coordinate 378,328 of SSNP01000188.1, read as the reverse complement.
CTGCTGTGTCTTACATGATCTCTTTGAGAGAGCCATGGAGAAACTTATGAAAATACATTGACTGATCCAGATGCTGCTCCCGAGCGTGTTGCTGCACCAACACATTATGCAGCAGACAGCAGAAGGCTACTCATGATACTCTGATGCTGCACCTGTCTGACCTTTAGTCTAAAAATACATTTTTAATTTTTGCCTATATTGTTTCTGTCTTGTCCTCTTCATTACTAAAACTCTTAAACTGTTTGCTTGTTAATACCTGACCATGTTCTGAAAACACACTTTTAAATTCCTCTCCAAATATAACCAAGCTGCTGGAATTTTACTGACACAAACCCTATGTAGCTTCCTTGTATTTCTTTAAACTTCCACGAGTCGTCAAAACTACTACAGCAATGTACTACTACAAAAATGAATATTTTAGAATGCAAAAATGCAGAATGCTGAATGTATGATAGCTAATTATTTTTATCATAAGATTCAATAATTAACAATGTTGTAATTGACCAAATATTATTTTCTAATACAATCACCATAAGATTTTGATGTCTTTGATAGATATTTAGATGTATTATTTTTTTTTTTTTAGAAAATAAACACTATTTCTAAATACCAGTGAAACTGTAAGTATGGGGTAAGTGCTTATATGTGAAATGGTATAACTGCATACAAAGTGGCAATCGTTAAGTGGAATGTGGAAGCTTATCTATATTCACTACATAATGTAATTTGAAGGTTATTTAACCCTAATAATTGTGTAATGTTATTTTTGCCTAACTACCCTATCTATATTTTTTTCATCAATAGTGGAAATTGATTTTTTTTATTAGCTAACATTAATGAGAATGTCATGGTGTGTGTGCATGTGCATTACCATTATTTGGGTGTGTTTTTTTCCTGTCTGAGACACCCAGTTGATTCTATCCAATTTGTAGCCTGTGTAAGTAAATATAAAAGAGGACATATAGCAAAAGTAAAAAAATACCATGCATGCAGATTCCATTACTTAAATTAGTCATTAGTGTTGTGTTGAACGCACTCTTATGCAGTTGGTATATATAGTATACTATACTGTGGTCAATGCACTTCATTTTTCAGTTTTTAATGATGTTGTAAAGTCAGTCTATATGGTATTTACTACCATGAATAACAGATTCTGATAAGAGATTATTATGACCTTAGCTGGTATTATTTTTATACAAATTATATTTGTTTCTCTGTCTGAAAGTCTTCATTTATTTTTCACTTATAATTCCTTTTTTTGTTTCTGGTACTGTTATCCAACAAGAAACTCACATTTTACCAAACTTTTTTTTTTCCCTACTTTCTTTTTCCAACTGTTTTTACCTCTTCTACTAACTCCCACTTCCCTGGCTGACTTATGAGTTTTACCATTAGGCCCATATGGTGAAACCCGTGTCAACAGATGTCTGTTTTCCAAAATGGGCTATTTGTCAATCAAACTGGAGAGCTTGAGTGCTTTAAGGTGAAAGATTCACACATTAGACTATTCTCCTCATGTCATTAATTTCCACAAAAAAAGTTGAATGCTGGTGAGGAACTGCCAATGTTTTTGAGTTTTGCATGAACTTAGAAGACAATATTTATTTAGATTGAGTTCACACAGATCATAAATGATAACGGCATCAGTGCTGTTTAACATGGGATTGTGTAGAAAACTAATGACAGATTGTTTTCTTTGTGCAGCTCTGCTTCCTTTTGACCTCTGTCTCTGTAATCATGTTTTACCATTTACAGCCTATTTAACTAAAATCCTCAGGTTGATTTGGAACATTAAAATCTTACAAATTGTGTAACATTTATTGATGATTTAAGAACAAAAGTTGAGACTAGATGGTGATAAAGTATGTTTTACAGATTTGTATAAAGAGTTGTAAAAATTAAAATCCGACAAACACAATCTTATAATTTTGTATATTCCTGTAGGGGTTGAGGCCTTTACTTGATGCTCAAATATAAACATCCTCTCACCAGTATTTGTGTATGTTTATTAGTGCATAAATAATTCAAAAAATGTTAGTTTTAAATGTATATGATTTCATGGAATTGCTGTGCATAAATTTAGTATTTTCCAACAAGTCTGAAGGCTTACCCATGTTAGCTCAGCATGTGTTGTTGTGACTTTTGTAGTCACTAGAATTTTACTTGCGCTTCATTAGTGACTTGCTTGTTTATGAATTCAAAATGTTCTTGATACTCAAATTTCTTGGTAACGACAGTTGTTGATCTCTTCAGGTAAATCCTAATGTCTGTATAGATGCCTTTAAACCTTCCTGTAATGACAGTGAGGTTTAAAAACATGGCAACAGGTTTTTTATATGTTCTGAATATAAATAAACATCCAGGGCCATATGAGCAGAAGTCAGGGCCACTTGGTGCAGCTTTTCAGTGCCGTCACAGCAGCATACTAATTACAGTATCAAAACTTTACTTCCAGAGTCTTCTACAGTACGCAAAAAAATACATGACATCATACTGCTATGGGCCTTAGGATATTATTAGTGGTTTGATTTTTTTAATGAATAAAAACATTTCTAAAAACTGATGCTCTATAGCAATAGAACCAAAGGATGGAGACATTGGATTTAAATACATTTGAATGCCTTTGACTCTATTTGGTCATATAATGGATACATTTTAAATACATAAATTAAACTTTAAACCTGGTCTTTAAAAATATTCTGCTTTAATACAAATATTACCAAACTTGCCATAAAATCCATCCATCCATTTTCTAAACCTGCTTCTTCCTGTTCAGGGCTGCAGGGTACTCATGTTGATCTCCAGTAGTCTTTGGGCGAGAGGCGGGGGACACCCTGGTTAGGTTGCTAGTCCATCACAGGGTCACACATAGACAAACAACCATTCACACACACACACCTAGGGATAATTTAGAGTCACCAATTAACCTCTTGCATGTTTTTGGACTGTAGGAGGAAGCCAGAGACCCCAGGAAAACCCACGAATGCATAGGGAAAACATGCAAACTCCATGCAAAAAGGTCCGAGCCCGGATTCAAACCCAGAACTTTCTCACTGCAAGGTAACAGCTCTACCAACTGCCCCACCATATAAAATATTTCCTGTTAAAAATAAATGGAAATCTAAAAGTGTGTGAAAAATATACAGTATGAGTGGTTCAAAAATATTATTTTACATAATTTGGCAGAGCTTTCCTATCAAGCAAAGTAGTGATAAGTTCAGTGATCATCAAGGTTGTTTCACACAATAACCTGCCAAAATCTAAAGGATGGTTTTAGCTGCAAAGGAAGTAACAAATAAACATTAATAAGGCCCTTCCATTTAAAATGTTTTTTCTGAGGTTTCTGTTTAATATTTTAGCTCCACAGGTGTTCTTACCTTCATAGTGGGTGTGAAAACAGGTCAACAACTTCTCTTTCAGTTTTAATCTCTAAAACTAGCAGGTGGCGATAAAACCCGAGTTCTCCCGAGTCCGAACGGCCTGTATCTGTTTTGTCACAACTTCTTTGTTCGTTAGTATTCAGCAGCTCCCGCAGTTGAAACCACGTCTAGCATGCTGCTGGCTACAAGCTGTAGCATAAGACGTAGCACACAGGAAGACACGACGTCTGACGTTGCCATGCACAGCAGGGCAGGAAACAGTATACCTTGCTCTCATAGGCTATTTGTTAGCCAATCTGATTCCAGCAAATTCTAATAATGAATATTAATGAGCTGCTGCTCGAGGCTTGATGGAACCATCTGGGAAACAGACGAATTTTGATGCAGACAGATTGAAAGGTCTGTTAATCAGTGTTTCCTGATGTTTTTTTAGATATAAAATGTTTCATTTTACTAGTTAATACTTAAGAAATAACCACAAAGTCATGAAATCTGTATGAAATGGCCTCTTTAAGAAAAAAATTAGAGTGATGCCATCTTAAAAAAAAACCCTAAATCCTCTACTTGAACTCAGTTTAACAAACTTGGATGACATCAGAGCTGACGGCCCACTGATTTACACTGTACAGTACAATGTAACGCTTTGAGAAGACATGCAGTAAAAATAAAAAAGTTAATGGTTCATTAAAATACAACTTACAAAAATGGGAAGAAATCCAAATTGACATGTTTTGGGCTTCCTTTCACTGTTGACGCTGTCTGTCTGAACCCACCATCTGCTTTGTAGACTGACTGAATTCCACATTCTTGTTTTCATTTTAAAATCTTTTGTAGCATTTGAACATAGTATTGTTTTAACCACAGATATTTTTGGAACTGTTTTACTCTTCTATTGCCAAACTCCTTCATCATGAAATTAAATTTGCCTCAGATTAGTTCTGTCTTTTGAAGTGTCAAAAAAAAGAGGCAATTTTATAATCAGATGGCAGATTCATTAGTTTGAAACATCTTAAGAATTTGTTAAAAAGAACATCTCTGATATTAAATTGGACAAAAGTGACAATACAATTTCTTTTTTGCACTGCCAGTCATTGTTTTGAATACATCTTTTGGATTAACTGCAGATTTTGTGGCAATTTTTCAACATGACATCATCTTTATCATTTTATATGCAAAGCTGCCCATGATGAAAGCTTCATTTTGTAAATTTGTGGAACTGCTGAACTCTGTCAGATGATTTGATTAAGTTGATTAACACAGCTATTGTTTCACTGCCTGAGTTTGCAGTTAGAACTCGCAGAATGTGGAAGAAGTGGATAGCTCTATAAAAATGAATAGAACTTGTTCAGATCTAATGTCTACAAGGTTAAAGGGGTGTTTNCGGGGGACCTTGTTCCCAAACTTGGCTATGAAATGACCATCTAATCAATATCAATAAAAAAAGGTTATAAACTGGCATGTAGCAGATCTTGTAAAAAACATTTTTGAGGCATTTTTCTGATCATCATAATATATTTGATTGACTGTGTCCAACTGGTATTTGTCCATGAGGTTGTCAAGCAACAGAGTACCTGGACCCAGAGACCCACCTGTTTCACTGGTAAATATTAGATTAGGGTTGTTAATGATGCTCAGGGAAGATGCAGGTGTTTTTCTTTTTGCAAGGTTGTGAAACTGAGCAGATTGCGTGAATTCTGAATGTCCAAATTCATTTAAAAAGCCATGCATCATTTTGACTTCCACTTTAAGAGGAAATAACCTACAGATGGTAAATGACAAAGCTTATACACTGGACACAAGATAGCTAATTGATTATCATTATTTTCATTGCTGTGAACACCAAAACACAATATTTGCTTGTATAAAAAAGTGTAAACAGCTAAATGTAGTGTGCACATATCCCCAGAGACATGAGTAATGACCTGAAACATGCAAGAACAGAGCAAATGAAGTGGATGAGAAGCTTGACCATGCTCATCAGCAGGGCACATGTTTAGTTTTATGCTGGAAGATGCACTACAATAGTAATTAAAGTAGGCTAGTTAATTTAGAGCTTAGAGAGCAACAGTTGGAAGATGAAAGAGTCTTTATAAAGACTCAAATTATTAATGCAGGCTGCTTGCAGAGCTGAGGTGTCTGGTCCTTGTTCTTCAGGGACACCATCCTGCATATTTTAGTTATTTCCTTGTTCCAACACACCTGATTCAAAGTTATCAAGTTCCACAGAAACCTGTTTATCATTTGTTCTTTCAAATCAGGTGGGCTAGAGTAGGGAAGCATCTAAAACATGCAGGATGGTGACCATGAAGAACCAGGATTGGACATTACAGGTGTCTTTACTGATTATAGCCATAAATTATTTATTTTTATTTTCATCTTCATAAAAAATGCATGCATGCATAGCACTTTTAAACCTCCCTTAAACAGAATAGCATTTTTCCACTTGGGTAACAATTATTTGGTGTTTAGTGATAACTTTGCAACTCAGGTTTAATTTCTTCCAGAGAAAGAAATAAAACCTATTTGCTCATTTTAGTTGGATGCCTGATGCTTTGGCTTCCTCCACTTTAATCTTACTATAAAGAAATCCATTTAGAATTTTACTTTTGGTGTTTTGTTTCTGTGCATCATGTCACTTGTCTCTGTCCTGCAGCATCTGCAATCACTATTCATCTCTGTCACCTGTGTTCACTGCAATCAGACCATTAGTTTCCACCTGTTCTCCTCCCTTTATAAGCAGTCTCAGGGGCTCTGTCTTGTGCCAGTTTGTCCTGTTAAACCATTTAGTTGTCAAACTTGTACTGAATCTGTCAGTCCTGTCTGTTCAGGGCCCAGTGTGTACCAAACCCTAAATCTGACTTCATTTCAGCCGGCTCCACATCAGATTTTTCAGATCTTGGACGTACGTCTGCCCCGTTCCGTTCAGAAGTTTGGAGTTTTAATGTACTTTGTTTGGGACTGTGGGGGTTTTCCCAGAAGAGGTTTTTTTCTTCAGCACCTTACCTTTTCTGTTTTTTTCTCCCATCAGAAGGGACTTGTTTTTTTGTCTCTCCTCTTGGCTAGAAAACCTCTTCTAAACTGCCTTCCAGTCTCTTCTTGCATTTGGGCCCTGCTCAAACCCTGTAAGTTACAGAACAAACTAGTCATTTTGGACTTGGCAGTAGAGGCAGGTTGCAGTTTTATTTTATTTTTTTATCAGACAATAGTGTCTTTTTAAGGGGGAAGAAGGATATTTTACAACAGTTCACCAACTCTTAAGCTTTGGATAAACTGTTTCTCTACTTTTCTGTAACTCATTTTATAACTAACTTGTGACATGATACAAGATAAATAAAAGATTACTTCACATAATAGTGACCATCTGTTGACTGTACAACACTAAGTTTGTGGAAAAAATATGCTTTTGTACAATTTTGGCAAATCTGATAAAATATTCAATAACACTAAACATGGTGATGATGATGATGTCATGGCTGATTGCTGGTCTGAAAAATTTATTGTACCAGTAGTGAAAGAGAAAATGTTGTGTGATCTTTTATCAGTTATGATTACCTGAGTAGAGAAAACTGGCTGATTTGTGTCGATATCAGACATCTGGACAAGTTTCACTCATAACCGCATTGTAAGTGTCAATGCAGGATGATTTTTCTAGAAGTCTTTATGAAAAGAAATATGATTTTGAACAATTATTTGTGAGTTTGATTTATCAGACTTAATCCACCCTCATAAAGTGTCTTATCAGCTGTGACATGCACGGTCTGACTGAGGCGCAATGTACTGTAGCATTGTCACGCACAGGTTGCTTTTATTAGTCAACAACAACAATTGCTGTAGGCTAAAACCATCCCACAACTACTGCCATTGCATTTCGCTCTTTTTTTTTTCTCCCAAACACATGCCCACTTCAGGGAATTACCTGAAAACTCTCTCTCACCCCCAGACATCTGTGCCGACACCATCAGCTACGTATGAACATAATATGCAACAATGAACAAAATATCAAAGCAGGATCACTACAGTACTTTACAAAACGCAACTGTAATTTGGCACCCGCAAAAAAAAACAGCAGCAAACATTTTCCAGCAGTAAACAGACTCTAACAGGTGATCTGCCTGATGTTAATATCTGTGCTGAAAGGAAAAAAAGTCAAAACATAAAACAAGTTAAGGAATGATGCAATGAAAACACTACAGCAGTTTACATGAACACACAGGTGAGATGGACTGTCAAACACTAAAAATAAAACAAAATAGATAAACAGAGATTAAAAAATGAGACGTTAAACTGTTAAACTTGAGAAAGTCAGATTTGGTTTATTTGCAAATCAAAAGCACAAGAACAAAAGAAGTCTGCAGGAATCTTCACTGATACTTGACACCCGTGGAGGGAATTTACTGACATTTTTGTAGCGTTTAGGGATTCTAGTATTAACATTCTCCCTGCTTGCCCATTAAAACTGATTCTATAAATTAACAATAAAAACGGACTTGACAAAACATGTAAACTGTGAAAATATTCTAAACACTAACTACAGGTTAAATTTGAAACGTCCGTTTCAAATAAGCTTTTGTTTCTTGACTAAAAACAAACAAAATTTGCACTTGTATTTGTTCATCTTGTTTTGTGAATTTTTCTCACTACTAGGCTAAGATAAACAAAGAAAATGAAATTTAGTCATAAACAGCCTCTGTATTGTCTATTTGATTAATGGCACTGGCAGTTTTGTGGTGTTATCTTTATGCTGACCTATTTGATGTCAGGAAACAGTTGTTTAACTAAGTGCCTATCATGATTTTAGTCTTTGTTTTAAATTTAAGAATGTTGCGTCTTGATGTTCTCTGCTGTCATTTGTAATAGCTCTTCATTTTCCACCATTGTTCCAATCCATCTTTCATTATTTACTTTTCCCAGTATATATATTTCTTGTTTTCCACAAGCAAATGTCAGATCCTTTGTTTATCTAACCATAGTGCTTGTTGTGTTCTTTTCATTTTTTATTAGTGACAAAATCTTAACTTTTTGCTGCCTCCTGGAAACATCCATTTGGGTCCTTACACTGCAATGTATGACAACTGGTTACATTCATGCAATTAAATGTATGTTAAAATATCTAAACTGAAAATTACTTTGGTGGCATGTCGCTGGTATTTATCCCTAAAATGATGCAAATTCTACTAATTCTATATTTCTATTTTAGAGGGATTTAATTTAACACCCACAGTATGTCAAAAGAAAAACAAAACAGAAAATATATTGGGGAAACTAAAAAGCAGCCATATCATCTGATCTTGTTACACTGTAAATGTGAAAAACAGTCGTTTACAACCAAGGTTAAAAATACATGACTAGGTTGTCCTTTTCCATTTACTGAAACATAGCAGAAAATGTGAAAGGTGTTTTCTTTTTTAATTAGTTTGAGATACCAATGTCTGTCTCCTCATAAATGATTTACAATGAGACTTAAGTGAAAGATTTGGGTCAGTTAAAAAAAGGTTATGAGAAAAATATATGGATTACACATTTTAATGACCTGTAGTTTCTGTCATTCCATAGGTATTAACCATGGTTTTTAATACTAGTCTATTTCTGAGGTGTTACATATTTCTGTTGGACATGTCCTTTTGAGATTGGGGTCCTCACCAACTCATTAGGCTTCAATTTTATTCATGTTAGGCTTTTATCTTCTCTAACCTGCAACCTTCAATTAACTACAACTCAAATCCTGACAAAATACAACTACTGCTTCTTTCGTTTTCCTTTCTACAACAGGTCATAATCTAAAGTTGTCTGTAACGAACACCTGAGCATGTCACAAAGTGATACGGGACCTATAGTGACAGGAGACAATTTGCTGAAAAGATTCAATTGGGTATTATCAGTGGCTGGCATGTCTGTGTTGGATGTGTGCATAGTTGAAATGGGAGAGAATTACAAAAGATCAAGTATGACTGTGTCCAGATTGTGGCTGCCACTTTCTGCTCAGTAATAAGGGAAGCACATTGGGGAATATGCTTTCCATGTTCCTGTGGATTCTTTGCCATATCTTAGAGGAAAAGTGACATTTTGCAAAATATCCTCTACTGTTGAATAAGAGAATGAATATCACTTTCATTTCAGGCCCTGGTTTGGTTAGAAATATAGCTTTTAGCCTACAAATAAAACAAAATCTACCATCCATATCTCACAAAAAACTTTAATGTTATTTTCCTACTACTTAAATAATATTTCTGCACCCTAACAATCAAATTGAACTTCTTACGTTTCTGAAATATTTGACATTGTAAACTGACTGCAAGATAGCAATAGCATCTGTGAAAAGTTAGCCCACTAACTCACTGATATTTGAGCTGTATAGAAATGGAGCCTGTGGGGAACACAGCCAAGTTCCCAGAGGTTTGGCAGATTGGACCATGCTGAAAGATCAGATAGCCATATGGTGGACCTGATGCTTTACAGCTCTGTCTTCGTCTTCCCAGACGTGAACAGAGAGCAAACTGTCTGGGTCTCTCTGGGTCTTCTCTCATTGTCTCATGAGAGCAGGACATCAAAGGAATCTGGTTGACTTCATTAGACTAAACATTTGCCCCATACCAACACACAGCTGATCAAATTAATGTATTTATTCATTCATAATAAAGTATGTTTTAAGTTTGCAAAAACAACAGCTTAGCGTGACTCCTAGTTCAAAAACGTCTGCAGCTCAAAACACTGTCTTAATCATCCATTTTTATTTTTTGAAGTTTGTACAAGATAAAGACATTTGATTTGTGATGTGCTGAGAGATTTTTTTTCTCAAACCTTATTGTAATAAATCTAATTTATAAAATAAAATTAACTGTTGCATCAGTTCAGTCTGTTGTCCAGGTGAACACACAGGTATTTATACTCCTCTATCACCTCCACTTCTTCTCCATGATGGAAATGGGTTTTGGCATGTTGCTGCTTTTCCTAAAATCCCCAATCATCTCCTTGGTCTTGTTCATATTCAAGATGAGATGATTGTTCCCACACTAGGACACAATGTGGTCCACCAGTTCTCTGTACTCAGTCTCTTGTCCATCTCTGATCCACCAACAACTTTAAGTAAAGTAAAATGTTATTTTGCACCTATCAAGATAAAAATCACAAACTGCTTGAAACACACGACATTAAATACATAACCAGGTAAACTAGATAAAATATGTAAAATTTTAGCTACTTTTTAAAAACATTCATCAAGTCTACAGATCTCAGGCTGAGGAAGGGAGTTCCTGACTGAGGTAGAAACTGCTGCAAACCGTCTGGTGATCTGAAGGTCACTGGTTCGAATCCTCGCTCCAGCTGCAAAAAAGATCGCCTGGCCAATGTGACACTTAACCCACTTTGCCTGTTTGGTGGTGGTCTGATAGTCTGGCAGCGCTGGTGTTTGGAAGCCTCGCCTTTCTCAGTGTGTGTCCCAGGACAGCTGTGGCTAAATGTGTGTAGTTTATCACCACAGAATGTGTGTATGTGTGAATAGGTAAATGACATACTGTAGTGTGAAGCGCTTTGGGGTCGTAGGACTTGATTAAAGCGCTATACAAGTGCACGCCATTTACCATTCACCTTTTTGTGTGCAACGGTGATTCCGTTTCTGGCCTGGTATACACTAATAACACCATTTGGAAATCACTACATTAGATGCTGTGATAGTAATTGATAGTGAGAGATGGGCATCCCACAAGTATCCAGATGGCCTTTTTGTATCTGTTGGCTATTTCAGCTGCAGCTATAAACAAATTTATGCCATCTGTTAAGTGATGGATTTAAGTCCATCTGTCAGATCAAACATCTTTTGATGTTTGCTCCTAGTTTGCATGGATTTAAGACATGTTATCCACAGACAAAGGGATTATCTATACATATTTAATGTATATTGTAAGGGGGGGTTGCTGAATAAAATGCTTTCCCAGCAAGATTATTTCTTTCAGCTGTGGTAGGCCATACCATTGTTTATTTATGAATGGCATGAACTGGGGCATTCCCTTATTCAATACCTTACCACATGACATATTAGAACTAAAATATATATTTCTTTCTCTTTCATCTCACATGGAGGCTGTAGGGAATACTGCAAATTCTTTCTTAAAGATACCTGTTCTTTTGTATAAAACAAAACACACAGAGAAGCTCCTGTACTCTTTGAATTCAACTCTAAATGGGATGTTGAATATAATTTTAAAAACTGGATTTTAGCAGTTTTCTAGAAGTTCTGAGTTTGACAAAATGGCAGCATATGATGATTTCATCAAGATTCTTGTTTTTAGAGGGAGAACTTTTCAGGGAAAATTCAATTCTCTCAAGTCTCACACATTGTAAGTTTCTTTTAAAATGAGACACAAATGACATGATCTGCCCATGTAAATAAGCTTTGAAAAAAATCCCACAATGTAATAATAATAGTAATAACTGATCCCTCATGGGGAAATTATGTCTCTGCTTTTGACCCATCTGTGAGGAGCAGAGGGAAGCTGTTTTCTTACAAGGGGCTGTTTTGGGTTTCAGTATCTTGCTCAACGATACTTTGTCACTCATTTCAAAGAAGAAATGTAATTTGCTTTGTGAAAAAAAAATCTCTAAAGTTAGTTTCAGAAAGCAATAGTGAGTTAGATTTCCAGAATTTGTGAGCCGATCTGCAGGGGGGGAAAGTGATGTCTACTGATTTAAACTACTAAACTGTGCTATTCACAGGAAAAAAATCTAATGGTGAGAAGCTACAGTATGGTGCATGAGAAAAGAAAGAACATTATTTTTCAAAGGGGAATCTGGTTCTCCAAGAGTCTGCCAATCCTAGCTGATCTGCATGAAATTTCAAGGTAGAAGCCAATTTTGTTAGAATTGTATGTTTCGCAGGTGATTTGTCAAGTATTGTATCCTGTACTTGATTAAAATCGCCCCTGACAATGATAAAGGTGGAAAGATTAGGCAGAGAGAAGAACAATTTTGATATAAATTTGTCATCATTCCATGTGGGTGCATACACTGGAGCCAGGACCTCAAGAGTATTCTGCAGTTTTCCCAATACTTTACAGAAATGTCCTCTGGGATCACATATAGTACCAGAGGGTTCAAAGACAATATCCCTATAAATAACAATTGCTGCACCCCTTACCCTTTTGGTGAACCCTAAGTGGAATAGGTGACCCATCCAAGCTGTTTTTTCCGTGAGAAATTTAAGAATTGCAGAGGTGAGTTTCTTGTTGGAAGCACAGATCTCCCCTAAGGTGTTGTAGATGCAATATTACCTTATTGGCCTTGACAACATTGTTCAATCCTTTGACATTCCTTGAAATGAAGCAGAAATTCCTACTGGACATCAGAATAGACTTTCTGGTTTAGCTGTAAGAGACAGAAACAAAAGAGAGAATAACAGAAGAAAGGAAAGGAAAGAAGGAAGGGGGAAACAATGCACAAGGGTAGTAACAAAATAGACCCATACAACAAAACAAGTAAAATACTTAGGAAAACTTAATCTCAGTATCATACAAGACACAAACACAGGAGAGGAGACTGATAACTGAAAGCTCTGCCTCCCATTCTACTATTTAGAGACTCTAGGAATCACAAACAGACCTGCAGCCTGAAAGCAAAGCGCTCTGTTAAGAACATATGGAACAATAAGATTTTTAATTGAAGATGTTAAGATTTTTTAAAGATTTTCCTTATGGAAAAATGTAATTGTTTGTCTCAATGTGGCCCTGCAATGGAATGGTGAGGTGTCCAGGGTTTACCCACCTAAACTGTTGGAAATGGAGACCAGCTTTCTGTGGCCCTGCAGAAAAACAAAGGAAAATGATTGTCATGTTTTATTAAATTCACACCTGATTTCCCAACACAAAAGCAAAAATTTGGCACACAAATTGTAAATTTGTGTGCCAAATTTTTGTTTTTGTGGAAAGTTGGATATTTGACTTTAAGAACATCACAATTTCTAATGGATTTTGGTGTTGAATGGCTAAAATTACAAATGGATATTTTTACTTTCCAAACATTTCAAAGCCAGCCATATGATGTCTCTTAGGTCAAAACTGTCATGACATTGCTTTCTTCCATAAAGGCTGCAAAGGCTTTAAGTAAAATCATTTTAAAGTAAATATTTGAAGAACACGTCTAATCAACTATTACTAAAAAGCCACTAAATTTAACAAAAAATCTTTGCTTGATATAAATTTCCAAAAGGCATTGCTGTCAAGACAGTGAACACTTTTACTTTAACTTTAATAATCCTTTTAATCCTGGGGATTTTAGTTCTTAAACAGAGTGAAATTAAAGGGTGCCAAAAGTAACCATTTGATATTAACCAAAGAAATGAAACAGACAGGGAGTTTGATTTGCTGCAATTTATCAACTTGAGATTTATAATTGGAAAATCTGTGTCTGAACTTTAGTTATTTTTAAGGTGCAGCATTTTTTTTTTTTTTTGGTGAGGTATATGGTCTTTTCTGCTGATCTTCTTCTAAATTATGCCAAAATCCCTTCCCCGAGCAGGAAATCATTGAACCAGCTATTTCACCTCAACCGTCATGAACTCCTGCACACAGACACATTATAAACCTATAGCTTCATCCACGTCTTTTACACACATGCACACACACATCAGACTGGCTAACAAGACAGTTTGACATGTGCGAGCAGGTTTTGCTTACCAGTGGGGGTTTCTTACTGACGCTAGGAGAAGTCCCACTGACATTTAACTCTTTTCTTGGCTGTTTTCACGCCATTTCTTTGAAGACTGCTGAACACAAACTGAGCTGTGAGAAGGAAGAGGGAGAGGGAAAGATATGGATTTTCTCAACATACCTCTAGGTATAGGCCCCTTCACATATGGGTCTGCAACATGAAGGTATTTGTATGGAAAATGTTCAGGGTGAAATATGAAGGAAAGTAAAATGGCGAGTCTTTTTAATGAGAAAAACCAAAGCTCAAAGTTATTTAAAATACCTAAGCATGTTTCTTTATATTGTAAAAAGAACACATTTAAATGGGTTTTGCTTGTGTGAACAGTGTACTGGTGAAGGTTCTCAGTAGTCCAGGTCATTGTAGTGAGAACAGGTGTTTTTCCAGTGCCATGGTAAAAAGTGACACATCCCTGTCAGACTGCTAGAGGCAAATGTCGGTGTCACTTTGTCCATCACTGGATGTGCATGCAGAAATGCAACGTGACAGCTTTATGTAGCAAAGGCTTTACAAGGATCTTAAATCGGTCTTGGCTGAAAAAGGTGGTGCGCATGTGTGTCTGTCTATCCTGCATGTGTGTAACTGTGTGTCTGCATATGTGTAACAAGGCTGACAGTTTTTAGCAAAAAGAGCCAAGCTCAGTTGTCTGACAAGTCAAATAGTTGTGCTGCCAAGAAATCTGTCACTGAACTGTGTCAACTAACTTTATGGCGTCTAATTAGTGTCAAAAGTTTTGAATGCGTATTCTGCACGTGCACACTGAACACTGAAAACAAAAGAATGATATGCAAAAATAAAGTCGTAACATACAAGTGAAAATGTATATCGTAAGAGGTCCTTTCTGTGTTGTGTGTGAGCAAACATTATCTGCCAGCACACAAGTATCTACTTTGCGCACACATGTGGACCAAACGAGCACACAGCAGTGACAAGCACAAGCTTAATTCTCTCTCAAATGCTCTCAGTTGCTGAATTTCCCCTTGCTTAACTTTAGACTTATAACACTGTGGTTGGGCCTGTGGTTGATGTGGATCAGAATTATTGAATCAGTAACCTTACTCAACTTTGTTTTTCAGTGCAGAATAGAACTGTTAAGTAATTTGTTTGAAAAATAAACTTTTGATTTCATAAATGTGATAAAATACAATCATATCACTGTTTCAGGGTTTTTTTTTTCTTCTAAATTTGACATTTCCTATACAGTTAGGCCCATAAATATTTGGACAGTAACATAATTTTCATGATTTGGGCTCTGCATGTCACCACATCGGATCTGAAATGAAATAGAGATTTAATTAAAGTGCAGATTTTCAGGTTTCATTCAAGGGGTTGAACAAAACATCCTATGAAACATTTAGCAATTACGAGTTTTATACAAACGCAAGAGTAATTGGACAAATTAACATTACTATCAACAAAATGTTAATTTTTAATTCTTTGTTGAGAAATCCTTTGCAGCCAATGTCCGTCTGAATTCTGGAATCCATGGACATCACCAGATTCTGGGTTTCGTCCTTCGTGATGCTTTGCCATGACTCTGCTGCTGTCTTCAGTAGTTGCTTTTTTGTGAATCTTTCTGCCTTAAGTTTTGTCTAAAGCAAGTGCTCAATCATTTTGAGATCTGCCGATTATTGCGGCCATTGCAGAATATTCCACTTCTTTGCTTTAAGAAATTCTTGGGTTGCCTTCGCAGTATGTTTTAGGTCATAGTAAATCTGTACTGTGAAGTGTCATCCAATCAACTTTTCTGTATTTAACTGAATCTGAGCAGAAAGTTTATCCCTGTACACTTCAGAATTCATCTAGCTGATTCTGTCAACTGTCACATCATCAATAAACACTAGTGCAGTGCCACTGAAAAGCCAGACATGCCCACACCATCACACTCCCTCCACCATGTTTTACAGAAGATGTGGTGTGTGTTGGCTCATGAGACATTCCAAGCCTTGTCGAAACTTTCTTCTTCCCATCATTCTGGTTCATGTTGATCTTAGTTTCATCTGTCCAAAGAATGCTGTTCCAGTGGTGAATGTTGTGGATTTTTTGTCACCATGATAAGTAATCAACCAATCCAGCAATCAACCACCGACGTCCAGGCCTTTTAGAGTTCCCTAGATCACCAGCATGCTCTTTTTTCTCAAAATGTACTAAACTGTTGATTTGGCCACTCCTAACATTTCCACTATCTCTCTGATGGATTTCTTATTTTTTCAGCCTAAAAATGTTGTGTTTTACTTCCATTGAGCGCTCCTTTGACTGCATGTTGTGGGTTCACAGCAACAGGCTCTAAATGCAAATGCCACACCTGGAATCTTCTCCAGAACTTTTACCTCCTTAATTGATGATGGATTAATGAGGGAACAGCCCACACCTGTCCATGAAATAGTTTTGAGTCAACTGTCCAATTACCTTTGGCCCATTGAAAAAGAGGTGGCTACATATTAAAGCGCAGTAATTCCAAAATCAGGGGCGGCTGGTCAATAGAGGGCAATAGGGCACCACCCTCCCTACCAAAAACAACGTGACAACAATTAATTTTTTTCTAAAAATTACATGTATTTACATATATCATCTATAGATTGTATAAAGGATTTCTGAAAGACAGAAATTGCTTTGTAAAATATGATTTCTCCCTGCATCTTTATTTCACATATGCCAAGTTCAGCTCTGGGGTGCTGGAGAAATCGCTCTCAGGAGACGGGCACTTAGATTGAATTAGCCAATTGCAGATCTGCATTGCCAAATGGAAGAACTTAATTTAGCCAATAAACGCAGTGAAAATAACTCCAAGAAGGGCGATTTTTCTAGCACCTCAAAGCACTTTAAATACTGCGAGATTTATACAGCCCCACCCGAAAAATATTTCACCAGCCACCATTGTCCCAAACCCTTCATCCAATTTGGATTTGAATACCATCAAATTAAAGCTGAGAGTCTGCATCTTAAGCCCATATTGATTATGTAACTATATCATAAATATGTTTTGGTAAACAGCTAAAATAATAAAACTTGTGTTAGTGTCCAAATATATGTGAAGACAGAAAATAGTTAAGTGGTATGGTAATTTAAACATTATATTTGCACTTGTTTATTACATTTTAGACAACTTTATTTTATGCAACTCACTATTAGCGCAGCAGATTTTTACAATTGTTCACTACAATACTTCACTTTGGTATGCAAGCACCAAAATTTGTGTATATGATCTCAAGAGACCAGTTTTCAAAAATCCTTGATGAGCCACAAAAAGTTTCAAATATTTTCCAAGATGGCTGCCCGGAAACTGGCGATTTTTTTTTCATTTTTCAGCTTTATTTTAAAAGCTATTTGTTTTATGCCACATAAAACCAAAATCAGACCACTAAACAATCCAATAACTACACAGTAGAGATAAACAATGAAATTCTGAGAGCACTACAACTGAAAAAGCCACAAAGACTCTCTCACACACCCTAAATTACTTGTAAGTGGCTCAATAAACTCATACTGGGGCAACAATTCTAACTAGCGATATATGCCTCTTGACTCAGCATTCCTTCACTAACAGAAAGGCAGGGAGACAATTGCTCACCACAGAAATCTTCTATTGATCTGATGTTTACTGAATTTCATCCATTCTCTGGGCCAAGAGAGCCAATTTGTGGAACAAACAAAGATTTTTTTTTCTCTCTCTCAGATTGTCTTGAGAAGAACTGGAGTGACTGATGAGAAAGAGGAAAAAAAATGCAGTCAAATAATAGTTTTTCCTCTGAATATTCATTTTAAATAAGCTATTAGAACACCAAGACCTAATAGCTTATGGTCTTTTTAATCATTTCTCCTCATAATAAGAGAGCTGATATATGCAAGCCAATTAACTGCCTGCAAATAACATACACTTTGGAGCAAACACCAGCAGCAATCTGCTCACTGACATGCATCATACTGAACAACTCAACTGCACATGCATGTGTAAGGTGTCATAAATGCTTTGTAATATTAATTTGCTGCCTCCTGATAAGATATGAACCCCTTTAATGGGCTAGCTGAATAATCATTGTACCAGCTGTATCACATGGGAGAAGCTTTTGTCTCATGATGAATTATGCCATAACTGTGTAAAAAGTGTGTGTGTGCGCGTGCTAATGGGAGAGTGAAACAGGATAAATCAGGAAAATTATTCAATATTACAGTTTGATATGACAGCCAGAGGATTGTATCCAGAGGTGAGATGATATAGATTAGACATTTTAACAGGAAACATCAACACAAATTTAACAGAGAAGGCTCAGCTGATTCATACCAATCTTTAAACAACCCTTGGGGAAAATCTCCCATGAACTATAATGTAATTCTGATTCTAAACCACTTCATCTTGTCTCAGTAAAGTAGTTTGAGATATCACACATCAAGCATGGGTGATTTTTTTTTAAAGGGAATGATTGTTTATCTAATCATAACTGTCATTTACAAACTAAACATTTTGGGATGAGGGATCTTTCCTGTGCAGTCCACCAAAAAAGTATACATGTGGATGAGTCAATGTTTTGGGGAACATCAAACTTTTAAAAGATACATTTAACATATCAAGCAACCCACTGGGCTTTCCAGTGGGAATAAAAATACAATATCTAATGACATGGTGAAAAAAATACACTTGTGAAAATATGTATAAATTAAACACACACAAAGTAAATAAGGAGCAATGATGATAAAAATCATTATGGCGCATTAATGTACACATTCAAACAGACAAACACAAATAAATTAAAGCTGCAAGCCACAATGAATAGCCCTCGCAACTGACCTGTGCAGCCCCGGCCACCCCAGTGCACTACCCTGCCCACACACCTGCCCCCCAAATGCCAGCCAACTCTGCTCAAGGAGGCCGAAGACAACTTTGAAAATGGCCAAATTCCTGTGCAGACTGTGTGTCACGCTGACTCTTTGTAGGACTTTACATGAAATAAAAGATAGGTCAAAGTATTGAGATTAATACGTGACTTTAAAAAATAGAATAATTGAATAAAAATAATTACACATTTGCAAAATACACAAAATGGCCAGTAACTATTCCTTCTTTTGAAGATATTTTTTATGTGCTAGCACTGTAAGTAATTGAATTTGAATGAAATATTTTTTTTTCTAATGCACAATAGTGGACAGACTCATGATAGAGTAATAAAGTTTTTCCAGAAAGTTTCTTTCAAACATGTCCTTCCCTTACTTTGAATTTAACAGAGTCATGCAGCTGTGACCCCCAGTAAGGTTCCCTTTTTCAGGATTTTTATTTTGTGCCATTTTCATTTGCCCTATTTAAAAAATTCCCTTTCCATTTTCTAACTGCTTTATCTAATTGTTCTGCCTTCGTAGGCTGCTCTTTATCACCAGTGTGAGACAATATAAATTATACTTTTAACATCTATATTATTGGGAGCATCAGCCAGCCAGATCATTTTCTTGCAGGCTACTGAATCTGGCTGATGAAGCAGAATCTCCTGTTGGAAACATATGGGTGGTATTCCCAAAGGCAATCCATTGCTATTTTGCTTGTAGAAGAAATGAAGTGAAGTGCTTTCAAAAGTACAACAAAAGCTAATTTATCACAGTCAAAAGGTACAAATTTTATACCTTATGTTTCCCCATTCTTGGATTAAATTGTAAAATCAAAAATGTTTCAAAAAACTTAATGTGACATAAATATGGCAGGGAGATAACCTTGCCTGGACTACGGAGACCTGGGCACCCCCTGGAGCCAGGTCTGGAAGAGGGGCTCACCAGTGAGCGTCTGGTGGTCGAGTCTTGGCCCCTGGTTCTTGGCTGTGCTCAACCTGAAAATGCTACAGAAATTCACCTGGCGGTGAGGGTGAACTGGGAATATCTGGCAGAAGCTCCTATCTGTGAAGCCTTTAACTCACACCTGAGAGAGAGTTTTTCCTGCATTTCAGGGCAGTTGGAAACATGGAATCAGAGTGGACCGTGTTCAGAGCCTCCACCGTGGATGTAATTCTCAGGAGTTGCTGCCAGGAAGTCATTGGTGCCTGTTGCGGTAGCAACAAGAAGACCTGTTGTTGTACACCAGCATGATGGAACCTGTTAAGCTGAAGAAGGAAGCGTTTGAGACCAGGGTGTGGAAAAGGAGGATCCAACTGATTGTCAAACATTCACCCTGGTCGTGGAACAGTGGATCAGATTTTTGCCATCATAGGGGGTCGTGGGACTTGACTCTTCAGTCCACATGTGTTTTTTGGACTTAAAGAAGGCTTATGACCAGGTCCCCCAATGCACATTTTGGGGGTTGCTGCTGTAGTACATGGTCTCATGCCCTCCTCTAAGGGCTATTTGGTACTTTTATAACCAAAGTAAGAGCTGTGTTTGCATTCTAGGCAGCAAGTTGAGTTTGTTCCCTGAGTAGGTTGAACTTTGCCAGGGATGCCCCTTGTCACCGATCCTGTATGTATTGTTCATGGACAGGATCTCAGGGCGTAGCTATGGTGAGGACGGTGTCTGGTTTGGGAACTTGAGTAGCTCATCTGTGCTTTTTCACACCCCACTTTGCTGGAGGGATTATATCCTCTCTGGCCTTGGGAACATCTGGAGATCCCTCAGGAAGAGCTGGAGAGTGTTACTTGGGTGATGGATGTCTGGATTTCTCTCCCAAACCTGTTGCCCGTGACCCGACTTTAGATAAGCAGTAGAAGAAGGATGAATGGATATATGGAAATATCTTTTAGTTTTAATAATTCTTGAGTTTTGTAATATATATGTAGTTAAGAGGAATGCATGAGATTTGTTTCTGAATAACTTCAAAGTCTTACCTTCAAGTTTAAAGTCTCTAAAGACTGAAAACATCAAACACATCAGTGTACAGTTTACTTCAGAAGAATAAAGTTATTTTTATTTATTTAGCTTTGCAACCAATTCATTTGCATATGTAACCTTCTATACTTCTCACTTTCTTCCCCCCTCAGTCTAACATGTCACATCAAATCAGACCGAGGAGAGCAAACAAGTTTGCATTTCACTCACTTAACAAGTGATGTTGGTGGCCCACTTCCATGTTAATAAAAAACCAAATGCTAATTAATGTTTTGAGCGGGTTAATTAAAAATGAGTGTGCTAATAAGTATTTATTTACAGAGCTTGGATGAGTCTAAACAGGAGGCTCAGAACATGTGCACAGGTCAAAACTCCTCAATCCTCATTAGATGAAGATCCATCAAACTTTAGCTACACTCATAAAACAGAACATGCAGAGAGAAAGTTGCTTCATCACTGCCAGTCATGGAAACAACAGTGTGTTTTTTCCATCTTGTTTAATCAAAAGGTAAATGAAATTATTTAGATGTCTGTGTAATAATTTATATACATAGTTTTGTCAAATTAACAGTTCATACATTAATAAAAATATGCAAGGAAATTATAAGCAAAGGAGAGATGATAATTATTAATGTAGCTTCATTGACTTAAGTTCATACACTGAACAAAAATATAAACACAACACTTGTTTTTTTTCTCCCATTTTTTACGAGATGAACTGAAAGATCTAAAACACTTTCCACATACACAAAAAAAAATCTGTCTCAAATATTGTTCAAAAATCTGTCTAAATCTGTAAAAGTGAGCAGAGATAATCCATCCCACCTCACAAGTGTGTCATATCAAGATGCTGATTAGACGGCATGATTATTGCACAGGTGTGTCTTAGACTGGCTACAATAAAAGGCCACTCTTTGGGGAGGGCTTCCTGAATGTGTGTGTATATGTTGTCTATATGTACACCCACACACACACATACACACACATACATACATACATACATACATGTATGGTTATTGTATATCAGTCAATGCAGATATCAGTTGCCCAAGGCAAAAACAAACTGATCATCTGTCTAGGGCCACCAGGAGCATTTGAAGCATCTCACAAAACGGCTGGAAAATTTCACAGATATGGACAAATGTGTGTATTTTTATTTAAGCTGTAATCATGTAAAATCTGCAAGATGTGATTGACAGTAGAAGCAGTAAAAGGAGTTTTGATTCTCTGCATAAATTCACACGCTCTTAAGACCTGAGCGAAGGCTCGATCACTGACACTCGCCAATGAGTTCCCTAATAAAGCCAGGCTCCAAAGGAGAAGGCAGGATCAACGCTTCTTCCTGAGCAACGGCCACACTCAAAGTTTCATTTTTATTTGGTAAATGGTAAATGGCGTGCACTTGTATAGCGCTTTAATTAGGTCCTACGACCCCCAAAGCGCTTCACACTACAGTTTTTTTTTGTCATTCACCCATTCACACAGGAGAGGGTAGGGACTAACACTCACACAACCTGATACGCAGATCGGGGGAGTAACATGGGGTTCAGTGTCTTGTCCAAGGACACTTCGACATGTGGCGGTGGAAGCCTGGATCTATCCACCAACCTTCAAGTTGGAGGACAACCGCTCTAACCACTGAGCCACACTATTTGTGTGTTTTACATGAAATATATGGCTTAATCCAGGAGCTACTATGATTAAGTTATTGTATCATTAAAAAAATGTTTCAGTCACTTAGTGTTCCAGCTTTTAATTCATTGGCTGGCTATACACTTTTTCATATACTATATATATATTTTTACAACCAATACAAGTACTTGTATTTGTTTTATTTCTTTGTAAATAAACGTGTAATTCTCAACTGTGTGATTTACGGATGTGGCTAAACATGTTATTAAAGTTATACTGAACTCATCCTCCAAAATCAGCATTAAAGACCACAGGTCTTAGGGTGGGCAAAAAAAAAAATCTCCAGTGAGTAATCATAATAAGTATAGCAATAAAACCACCAGTGAGCACAAGTGTTCAGTTCAGTTCTTTGCATTATTCATTTGCTGAAAGCAAAACAAATATTAACATATCAAATATTAACATAAATTCCCATGAGCCATTCATACCACCGTTGAGCTAAAAAGGGCAATTTAACGCCACATTTGAACATCTGAAGTTAACAAAATAAATTTCTATTAACGCAAGGGAGATGCGGTGCACTTTGATGGCGAACAATATAAACAAGGTGTCATATACTGTATTCTAAAAGTGCTTCAGTCAAGATAGCACTTTGCATGCTAGTTAAATATTAAATTTATTCAGACCGACATGTTAGTTGTTGTTTAAGCTGAACATTCTCATCACAGCAAAATAGGCCAAGGCTCCTGGTAATAATTTTGCATGTATTTTTAAAAACACTGCCTTATTTGTTAAAGTTTTTAAGTATCATTGTAAATAATGTAACACTTAAATGTATTGTTCATGCTGAATCACATGACTTATTCATGATCACATGAACCCCATTAGTCTGATGGTCAAAAAGCACTTTTCTAATTAGATTTTCAAAGAACAATTTACATGTTAAGTGAGGAGAAACAATGGGCGTCGATTGATGAAAATATGAGTTATTTTTGATTAATCAGTAATTAAAAGTGACACAATACAAAACAAGCTTGTTTTCTAATGAATGACTCAGAAATTTTTTTTATGTTTCCAGTTCTAACAGGATTGGGTTCCTTTGATCGCTAGCCTTTGTTTCCTTAATAATAATCAGATAAACATATAAAAACAGACAATGACATTCTGCTAATTGATTATTCAAAACAGATAAGAAAATCTGCTTTGTTCTGAAATTTTCTAAGTCTAAAGCTGATCAAACTTGTATCTGTCTTTTCTTCAAAGCTCTTCAAATTAGACAAACATGTATACTGTACATTCAGGATTTTTTTCCTCCTATATGGTTTAGTTGGGGTAATTTTGTACAAAAAGAGTATTTGTTAAAGTCTCGGCTTTAATCTAATTTAATCTAAATTGTTGGCTAACAAAAATCTCACATTTCTCTATTTATTCAGACTGGGCCTGGCAGGATAAAATCTGCTGACTAATGTTTTTCTGATTGATGAGTCATACCTGTGTAGGTAAATCTACCTGTGGTTTTAATTAGAAAATACAATGCCATTGAATTTGGGGGACTAAAGAGAGCAAACCAAAATGATATAGAAGTTAAAAATCAAGGAAGGAAGTGAAAGGTGGTTTGAGTTTCATCATGCAAGTTTCAAAAACAGCTTTATATGGACTGACAACATAAACAGGGACAAAGTTGATGACTTTAATGAATTAACCACCTGCTTCCATGTGAGGAGCGATGGAAGGAATACGACGATCACACAAATCTGAATGAGAACTGGTTCATGATGATACAGGCGAGTCCGTAATGTCTTACTTCCTTGTTTCAGGTTCTCGGGATAATTGGATCCAGAGGAAAACAGCACTCACAGGTAAGTGCTAACTGATTTCTGTGAGAGGGAAATTGGGGTTAGTAGTGAAATCTGGAAACACGCACATGGGCTGACTCCAATCCTTTGACTGTCCTCTTCAAGAATAATCCTCCCTGTAAAATAATTCTCTCAATCTTACCTCTTCTGTACACTACTCTTATTTAAACAGTTAAGTCCAATATCCAAAATCCAAATCCTTATACTTTGGTCGGTCAGGCCTCTATGGTCAATAACGGGAAAAATCTTGCTTACAGAGCTCGATGGGGAATAAACAGGCCAGGGTCAGCAGAACAGAGTAGGGGTCAAAAATCCAGGTGATCAGACTTTAGCAAGCAAAGGTACACTCTGAGATACAAGGCTGTGACAAGCACAGAGGTTAACAAACAGGTACTGGTCTGCTGTGGAGCTGTAGCTTAACTAGTGCCATATCTAAGACATGAACAGGTGATAACACTGAACTAATGACAGAAAGTAGGGATGTGCGGATCGATCCTAAAAGATCGATACCTCCGATTTCAGCTTTTTATGTTCTGGAATCGATTATCTTATTAAAATATAGATATTTTAGTAATTTTAAGTCCATATGTAGTTTGTCTTTAACTGGAAACTGTATAAATCGTTCTCAGTTGGTCGGAACTACTTCTTCCTCCGCCAAGCAAAGTGCTTGACGTTACAGTATAAAAGCAGAAGGACACAGAGCGGCGCTGCTCACCTGTTGTTGTAGTGTGTTTGCTGTCAGCTTGAATTTATACGGCAGAACAAACATCGTCGTGTGTGAAGCAACTTTAGTGTCCCAAACAGCATCCATGCAGTATGTAACATGTATGAAGACTGAGTTGTTCACCAGTAGCACGTTATGTGCTTTTACACCGGCAGGATCTGTGGAGGAAGTTTACTGTGTGTACTATCAAAATAAAAGCACTGACTTCCATTCAAGAGTGAAATATTAACTTTCCTTCTCCAAATGGGTGCAGTAACTCAGTGTTCCTGTCCTTACTGAACCAACACGTGGAAACACTATAAACATTGTGAAATATTTAAAAATAAATCACAAGACAGAATATGAAGATGTCATGATTAGGAGAGGAGAGGAACGGAGCGATAAGGTGCTGCAGGGGTGAAACAGATATTCCTTTTGGACAGACTGTGGAAGTGTTGAGACTTTTTGCACCATTTCTAAATTGGGGAAAGTGATTTAAATTATCTGGTATATAGGTATATCGCCACCTTCAGTTTAATCTGTCCAAAACTGACCTCATTGTCTGTCCTGCCAGTAACTCCTTACCTCCTCAGATAAGCGTGCAGCTTGACTCCATCACGCTGTTCCCCAAAACCTCCGCCAGAAACCTTGGTGTCATACTGGACAACCAGCTGTCCTTCAAGGAGCAGGTTAACTCCGTAGCTCGCTCATGTCGATTCGCTCTTTACAACATCAGGAAAATCAGAGCCTTCCTGACAGACCACACCACACAGCTTCTGGTCCAGGCCCTGGTCTTGTCCCGGATCGACTACTGCAACTCTTTGCTGGCTGGTCTTCCAGCGTCCTCGGTTAAACCTCTGCAGATGATTCAGAACGCAGCAGCACGTCTGGTCTTCAACCAGCCCAAGAGGGCTCATGTCACTCCGCTGCTCATTTCCCTGCACTGGCTTCCAGTTGCAGCACGCATCAAATACAAAGCTCTGCTTCTGGCTTACCAGACTCTAACACACACAGCTCCTACTTACCTTCACTCCTTCATCCAAACCTACATTCCCACGCGTCAGCTACGCTCAGCCGCTGAAAGACACCTAGCGCTTCCACCACAACGTGGCATGAGATCATGTTCCAAACTCTTCTCCTCTGTTGTCCCCCGATGGTGGAATGACCTACCAAACTCGGTCCGATCCTCAGAGTCGGCAGCTACTTTTAAGAGCAGACTTAAGACTCACCTCTTTAAAGAACACTTTCAGTCTTAATGAGGAATTGATTTATGATTTATGATAGCGATTTGGGAGTTTATCTCTACAAGGGGAAAAAAAAAAAAAAAAGCACTTGATGTATCAGCGTCGGAATTAAACTGGACTCCAAACAGTCCGCCTCCTTATATTGTTTCCTTCTCTTTGATTTCTTGCTTGTATGTTCTCTCAATGTAAGTCGCTTTGGATAAAAGCGTCTGCTAAATGACAGTAGTAGTAGTAGTAGTAGGTATTTATGTGTGGTAGTTAAATGAGAACAGCTGCCCTAAATACACTAATTTTAAAATGTAATTTTTCAAACAGAACATTTTTTAGCAAAGTATTGGTATCGGATCAGTATCGCCGATACTGGTCTGAAATTTACTTGGTATTGGATCAGAAAGAAAATTAGTGGGATTGCACATCACTAACAGAAAGTGATGCAAGACAATACAGAACTACAGTTAAAAATTACACGCACGGCATGACAAACAGTGATTCACGTCACAAAATACAGTTTTCAAATATGTTGTCCATGCTAACCTGGCCCTATGTGGCTATAGCAATCAACCCCCTGTTTTGTTTGTCGTAATAAATCCTTATACAAATAAAACAGCTAAAAAAACACTTTTTTTTTCTCTACTTCATAATCACAGAGAAAAAAATCTAGTAATGATGGAGAAGATGGTTGAGCCAGAAGTGAAAGACTTAACCTGACTCAGACCTGGCTGGTCTGAACGCCTCTGACGGGGCTGCTGAAATGTTTGACAACAGTGAGAAGAAGAGGCAGAGAGAGTGGGAGGACTGTTTTTTGACATGAGTTTGAACCCTTTCAGAAAGTGATTAGGTTCAGCCTTTTCTTACAGAGAAAAGCTAAAAGAACAGCGGAAAAGGAGAAGTTTGAGCATGGCGAATAGAGACAGAAATACAGAAACATGAGTGTATTTGGTGATTATAACAATGTCAACTTTAGCCTCCTTTTTCATGATTTGCACACTAACAGGGAAGAAAATCAACTAATGCTGAATTTATTCATGTAGTAAAACAAAAAAACGTATGAATGTGTTCAGTTAAGCTTGAATGTATACCATACTTTTAATTTGGGGCATATTTATCTAAAGTTTACAACAATGATACTTTTGAAAGAATATTCTATAGCTTATTAAAATCGTTCCCCATCCTTGACAGTTTTAGTCAAGCTTTAAGGCTAGTTTTTGTTTCTGTTTTTGCATAAAGCAAACCAGCAAACAAGTGAGAAAAAATCCAATAAAATGTACATATTCAAGGACACTTTTTGTAATATCAAATTTTCTCTATCTGGTTTTGACTTTTTATATAGTGCCTAGACTTTCTTGGCATATAGTAGTGCAACAATTGAACATCAATAGTAACAAATTACTGCAGATGGTTTTCACCTTTTTCCCTAAACTCGCTAAGCAAGAATTTAATCTCTTTTGCTGATTTCTGTCATGTGTGCAGGCTGAGCAGTATGTTGATGATCATCAGGGACATTATTTTCACCTGTGCACTGCTCAGTCTGTGATCTTCTACACCTGTCTCCGCCCCTTAATAAGGGATGTGCGTTTTGTATCTCGTTGTGAGTTAGTTGCACATTTTTCAGCATCCTAATATATGGCAAGAGGGTGACGCTATTGCAGCATCAAGGCTCGATCCACCAGGATGCAAAATATCTTTTTTCCACAAGCCATCAGACTCCTGAACTCACTCCCGGCTATCACACTTCCCCTCACATGCTCACACGCACACCGAGACTGTGAAACAAACTGACTCTGTTGCACCACTGCCCTCTCCCCTCATACGCACACCTGGACTATGAATAATCCATTCACTCTACTACACCACAGCACCTTTCCCTTACACGCACTCCCGGACCCAGTTGCACCACTGCACTCTACCAGACTTTGCTGCTGCATGGTAAATCACAATCTGATGCAAATTTGCAAATACGTTGAAATTGCACAACAATTTTTACCATCCTACCTCAATTTTTTATCTTCAGTTTTCTTGTGCTAAATGGGTGTACATATTTTGATTTTATATGCCTACTTTTGATTTTATATGCCTGTTTGTAAAATTGTAATATTTGTTATAACTGGAGCAACGTCGTCTCGTCTCTCTATGTACTGTACAGTATATAGCAGTGATGACAATAAAGTTGACTTTGATTATCAAATATCGCCCATTTTTGGACGCGTAATTTCCCCAAATATGCCGTAAAATGTGTTAGTTATCATTTATTTGATACACATTAAAATTTATGAAATATATAGAAATGAAAAACCTTCAGTTCTAAAATGCATGAAGCATCTCTGTGAAAAATAAGATTGTTTAAAAAAGCAGATTCCTTGCAGGAAACCAAATCAGTGATTAGCTCATTCATTGGGTGACTGCAGTTTAATGTTAGTGGTAGAGAAAACCTTTGGGAGGAGCCAGCATTGCCTACATTAAAACGCCATTTTTTGTGGTGTCAGGAAAGTCATTGAGCGCCGTAAAAAATGGCGTTATAAAGGTTTTGTGGCGCATTTGGGGAAATTACGAGTCCAAAAATGAGGGTTATTTGACAATATCCAACTGCCTTACTAGCAAGCACCTCTGACCTGTCTGCAAGTTCTGAAGTATTGCTCTGTTGTGAAAAAACTCGACCCAACCCAACTTTGCCTCTTTCCTGTCGATTTTTGGTTTTGGACTTATATGTGTAATACCTGGTTATCAGACTTGTTTTCTCTGCATTTTGACTACGCTCACACCTCTGCCCTTGTCTGTACCATTGCAATCTCAGCCTGCCAGTAAGTGACCCTTGTTCTGTCTTGACTTTGAAATTAGATTTTGTTTTTGAAACCTTTAGCCTGGATTAAGAGAGCTTTGAACTGAACCAATAGGTTAGGATTGCTAACTGGAAGTGCATTTCCTGCAGCTTCCATTATCACCAGTGATAATGAAATGTATGCTAGCTATTGCCAGCATCCTCTGTTAGGTTGTACTACTGGTATATTTGACTTCAAACAGTTCAAGCTTGCTCTGTTGCCTTGGCAGCAACCCTCCTGTTCACATTTTGCTTCACTAATCTAAGACTATCTGACATGCGGTGCAGTCTGAGCCTGCTTTTGTTGCCCCAACAACCAAGCCACTCTTCCACCATAGTGGCGTTTCCTACAACTGTGAATAACCTGTTCACCTGTTTAACTTAATGGGAAGTGAATTTCCAAACTTAAAGTTCAAACATCATGGCATACAACTGCATTGAGTCCACACATGTGGTCACTAACCCAATACATCCACAGCCAAATGACAAACTAGAGTAGGGGTCCAATAATGGTGACCCAAAAACAAAAGATAATGTCTTGGTGCTTGTGCCCATTTTTAATAAACAGTCTGTAAATAGTCATCTTTGTTAGTTTTTGTTTGTCTTTTCTTAAGTTTTGAGAGTTTGAATGTGGCATACTTACATTATAACAGTTTCACATCCTGATGTTACATGGAAATCCAAAGACATTTTTTTTTTCTGTGACTGAAAGACAACCATACAGCCCCTCACTGCAGCTGAAAGCATTAATTATCTCCTCTAAAGGTAACAAATGACACACAAAGAACTGAACATCAGTAACTGAGATTTAATGTAACCTCAGCTGTCAAAAATGATAGACAGGTAAACACAGGCTGAAAAGAAAGCAATTTCCCACCACTTAAGTGTTCTTCATTTTCAAAAAAAGATGCATATTACTTTTGAAAAAGAGGTGAACAACAGTAACATGATTATTTCCCAACTTTTATGCAACCAACTATATGATAATGGGAAATCCACACAAAGTGTTACAAGTCAAATGTTAAAATAAAAAGTAGGTAAAAGTTTTAATTCTTTAAAGTTAGTGTCACTTTGGTACATAATCCTTTGGCAGGTTTGTGTCGCTTCCCAAAGAGGTTTTGTACATAAGTTAGTTCTAAAGGATAAAACACAAAGACCAAGACAGCACAAAGGTGTTTGAAAAGTTTAAAATTCTCCATTAGTTGTTGGAAAGATTTAAAAGATGAAGCCAGGGAGATGTGTGGACACTGACATAAAAATATCGACCGGAAAAAAAATGTTTTGCCATAAACTTAATTGATGCCCTCTGGGATCAATAAGGCTCTGGATCCTTTTACTGTGGATTAGTGGCAAATGCATAAACCTACAATATCCAATATTAATATTACAGCCCAGGAAATATGAGACTCAAACACAGATTTTTCTTTCATGAAAAGTCTTTTTGACTAGTAAGCATGGCGGAGTAATGTTTACTGGAAAAGTTACTGATAGAAGTTGGAGCATCTTTCAGCTCTGCTGATGAATAACTGCCAATATGAGAGCAACTTCTCTATATCTACTCCTCCTCTGGAGATAAACAGGCCTTAGATCAGCTCAGGTGGCCCTCAAGATTGCATGTTCAAGGTTGAAAGGTGCATTGTTGCTCAATATAATGACCGAAAAATATTTTAGTGGTTGTTTTGCTCCTAACATTTACTTCCTTTTCCTGTTAATAAGGCTTCATACCAAATATCCATATGGCACGTGGCTACTGTAGCTCAATGTAGCCCCCGTAGATTCTTTAATCCGCTATAACAGCTGAAAAGAAAATCCTGCGATTCCATCATACACAAGCCACACTGCTGGAGCGAAGGCAACCCAGTGCTTATGCAACTTCAACCATTTAATGTCAACAACTAGATAAGAGAGAACAAAACCCATGGAAGAATAATGTATGTACAAAAAGGAAGAAACTGGAGTATGAAATAACGAGATCGACTGAAGAACAAAAGCCAGAGAAGGAGACAGGCAAACGAGACAAAGCCAAGAAAGAATGAGGAAATGAGGAAGAAAAAGATACAGCTTGGCACCAGTATAAGCAAGGTGGCAAGACACTTCTCAGAGATTGAAGGAGTGAGAAAGACAACAGTGGACAAATGAAGAAGCGAGTGAGGAGAGCGGAGGAGGGTGCAAAGAGAAAAGGATGCTGGCAGAGTGGAGATTTCTCCTCCATTACATTCTGAAGAGAGAGAAACAAGGGATGCAAGGCTGAGATAAGGGAAAGTTGATTAAAGAATCATAGGCGAAGAAAAGAAGCCCTGTATTTAGCATTTTCCTGGCAATGTGGAGGCTCATTTTCATGCCCTAGTTTGTCAAAATAAGAAGGAGCCAGAGGGTAACAGCACAGGAGACACAGACAGCAGCCATACAGAGATAGCCATGTTATGGGATTGACAGAGTGAAAGGGTGCAATCCCAAAGTGGGCTGATGAAGAGAATGAGTGCGCGCTTCATCTAATTATCAAACCCTCTACCATGATTGCTTTGCCACACACCACACTTCATGGGACAGAGTGTAAAATTACATTGCAACGCACAGATGTTGACAAATACACGAGAAAAGACCCTGAAATAGAACATATGCTGCTTCTTTTTCCTCTGCAGCATCCTATTTGTGATGACTAGGGGATATTTTGAACCAGTGGCTTTCGTTGGGGGGGGGGTTGTTCATCGAAGAGGAAGGCGCACAGGGTGTCACAGTTTTGATTAGTTTGGGTGGTGAAGATTTATTTTTTTTAATCACCCACCCAGGGCTCACATTAACTACCGTGATGCTTAACCCATGAATATATCAACCTTCAATGGGACATTTATTTTAAACTAAATAATTGTTGGATATTAATTTAATAAAAATTTAAACATGGACACTTGCCATCTGTAACACTTTAAAAAGATGTGTATTAGAAAGTGTATTCTAAAGTAAATCTTGTTGTCTTGCCTTTGCTGGTAGAAATTGGGAACACGCTTCCATCCATCTTCTGAACGGGGCTTTTATTTTGTTAACAAATGTAGTGTGACATTGACATAAATAAACCGAGACATGTCTCCACCTACTTTCGTTATACAGAACTGAAATCATAATATCCTGTTTACAGCCTCTGCCAGGTTGTTGTTTTTTTAGTCTGAAACGTGAAGCTGAAAGTTCTGCTTATTTATCTACCTGCATTTTAATCTTCATTGTTTTCTTTCATGCTCACCTCTCCTATGCTTTTCCTCTAGCAAATAGCTCCTCTTTTATTCCTTCATTACTCTTCTTCTTCTCCTCCTCCTCTCCGTGCAGCCTATAGGTAGCATTGTAACATGCAAATTAGTTGCAAATTGTTCTGAACACCCATTTTTTTGCACCACAGCCATCATGAATGACTTCCCTCCAGTCATAACCTCGTCTGATCTGCTGAACTCCTCTTAGCTTTGGCTTCACTCACCATCGAATCCTTCACATCCTGTCTTCTCTTCACCTCTTTTGCTGCTCTCTTCTTGTACATCTTGTCACCATCACTTTTTTTCCAATTCTTATCTCCTGTCTGCACCTCGAATCCAGCGTCACATTTATCTCCCCGTTCTCACCTGCATTTACTATCTGGCCTGCACCGTACTTGTTACTCATGCAGCCAGGATCTGTGTAAGAATGATACACTGTGATCTGTATTCAGAAACAGGGCAAGAGGAATGAGCACAGACGTTAGGAGGTCATA
Source organism: Pachypanchax playfairii (assembly GCA_006937955.1). Lineage (NCBI taxonomy): Eukaryota > Metazoa > Chordata > Actinopteri > Cyprinodontiformes > Aplocheilidae > Pachypanchax > Pachypanchax playfairii. The sequence continues at coordinate 345,472 of SSNP01000188.1, read as the reverse complement.
TTAAAGATGTTTTGCAGCATCTGGGCTCTTAGAACATGAAATGATGAGAGGAAAGATGAAGATGTGGAAATAATTGGTCTTTCTAGTATTTTTTTTTAATTGTCAAAAAGTAAAAATGACACAAAAGCATCCTGAAAAACCCTCCAAAATTTATTAATCAATGTATTTTGATAGTTTGAAGAATGCAATAATGACTAACCTTTTATTTAATGTACACTGAGAATATATTCTGTATTTCTGCATGAAAAAAACCCTCTGAAGTTAGAGTTGTTGCCAGCGGATTAGACATTAATGGCTGCGTGTTGAGTTATTTAGAGGGGACAGTAAATTAACACTGTTATACAAGCTGTACACTGACTACTTTACATTGTATCAAAGTGTCATATCATCAGTGCTGTCCCATAAAAAGATGTGGTAAAATATTAACCAAAACGTGAGGGGTGTACACACATTTATGAGATGCTGTATATTCAAGACGTTATGTGTTGTTGTGACAAATACCAGGAAATAAAAACAGAACACAATGATCTGCAAAAGCTCATAAACCGAAATTTTATTCCCAATGGATGCAGTACTCGGTGTGAATGAATATTATTCTTTATGAATACTAAAACACATGGTAAAAGGTTGTATTATCTGACACTTTTCTCTTTGGGCTGCAGGACATGTTGTCCATGGTTTCCAGAACTTTGAACCAAATGTGGCCACACAACAGTCTTCCACTTCACCCCTGATTATTTTGAATGAGCTTTGGTGCAGAGAAGAAACTGACTTTCTGGATGGTGTTTACTCATGTCTTCTTCTTTACATGATACATCTATAATTGATGTTTGTGGATGACACAGTGAGGTGTTTTGACAGTGATATGTGGAAGTGTTCTTGAGCCCATGCAGTGGTGTCTAGTAGAGAATCATGTCTGTTTTGAATGCAGTGGTGACTCAGGGCCTGTAAATCACAAGCATCCAGTTTGACTTTTGGCCTTGCCCCTTGCACACAGAGATTTCTCCCAATCATCTGAATCTTTTGACAATGTTGTTTACTGAGATCTTCAAAGTCTTTGCTTTTAAAGGGTGAATATGGAACATGAACATCCCAGCGACATCTAGTGTGTGGACGTTGTAGTTGCAACAAGGTTTCCAGCCGTCGGGATGCCAGATTCCACATTTCCACATGCGTTTTGATGCTGTGCAAATGTTTTATTTGGGTCCATCTATTGTAGCTTCACCTAAACTCACTCTGGTTTTTGATCTTCTCTGGTCGCTCTTCTTCTGAGAAGGACAATGAAATCTCCGGAGCAGCTGCTTGACTTACCGACTCAGCCATTTTCACTGTGCCGAACGAACTATTCACCATATTAAGCAAACTGCAATGATGCTCCTATTGGCTGGTAGATATTCAAGTTTGTTTCAAGTTCAAGTTTATTTATTTATAAAGCGCCAGTTCATGACAAAGTCATTTCAAGGCACTTCACAGAAAAATCAACCAATTAATAATAAAACATTTTCTATCTAAGGAACTGGCCGATTGGGCTGAATTGTTAGTTCAGCACAATCCCCCATCCTGAGCAAGCACGATTGGCAACAGTGGACAGATGTAAACGTAATGCCAACGCCATGCCCGTCAAAATAAATATTTGATTATATTTTAATTATAAGTTTTAATGGAAATCCTGTACTTTCATTCTGCCGCCCTCTAAACACCCCGTGGAGATAATTGGTTTTTCGTTCCTACTTTTCGCTGTCATCAGATTCAAAATAAACTAATATTTTATATAAGAGTAAAATATCAGTTTGAATATCTGATGTGTAGTTTAGGTTCGTGAGATTTGCAAATCATTGCAATTTGTTTAAATTTATAATCTACAGGGTCCCAACTTTTATTGAATTAGTGTTGTAGGAATGGCGTATGTTTAAAGTCTAACCTAACATTTTACCTATTTAAAGAGTTTAATTCAGTACTGAAAATTGTGAGAACAAGGAGGAAGATATTAATTAATATTCTAATTCAACCTGGGATAGTGTGACTATAGCAGAGAGGTTTTTTTTAGATGAATGATAAAAGTTTAAAAAACTGAGAAATGCTAACAAGCAGCCTTTTCTTGTGTTTTCACCGCACGCCTTTTCCTTCCTCTGTTCTCGCCTTTTTAAAACCAGTTTTTTCATCTACATATTTTTTTTTCTTCCTGCACCCCCCTTTTTTCCCAACTTTAATTTTTAATACCTACCTTTCATCATCTCCCCACCCCATTTCTAAAGTGATAACACTACCTTCATCTTCACTTTCCCCACCTTTGTGTTTCATCTTGCATCTCTCCATCTCTGCCTCCCCTGGATTCTCCCCTCCCTTTGTTCTCCACACCCCTTTTTTCTGTCCGCATGCCTGCCCATTCATTTGTTCACTCTCCTGCCACCTAATGGGGTGCAGTTGCTATAGTAACACAGGGCGAGCATGCTTGCATTCCACTATGGGTGAAACGGTAGCTTGTAAAGTCTGTTTCTCATTTTTAACATTACCCCTCCATCGACTTCAGAAACACTTCTTTACTGTTTACATGAACAGTGATGGATATTATTATAAAAGCAAGAAAAGAATGTGACACAGTGTCAAAAAAATTTAAACCAACAGCATACTGTATATAATCCAAACATAGGTTCATATCAAGATAAATAATTAATGTTGGAATTGAGGGAACCACACATAAAATTTACATATAGATGACTTCAAACACTTTACAGTGAGCTTGTCATTACACGAGTGTTTCTATGAGCTGATGATAGATGAGAAATTCAATATTTTGACTAAATAAAATACAGGAAATTAATTCAGAAAATGTATTCTTGTCTACTGAAGATGACGCACACTTAATTTATGTTGTCTTGCATGTGTGTAGTTTGCAAGAAAAGTTGCATGGTGGTGCAGTGGGTAGCACCTTGCAATAAAAAGGCCTGGGTTCAAAACCAGGCCAGGACCTTTCTGCATGGATGTCTGCTGGAGATAGACACCAGATCAGCTTCTTGTCACCCTGACTAGGAATAAGCGAGTATAGATGATGGATAGACTGATGTGTAGTTTGCTTAATGTAAATCTCCCTCTTTTTAAATCAGGAAATACAGTAATTTAACAAGCTCAGTTAATAATGATGAGATAATAATAAGTTGACATGTTAAATCTTATTTTAAGAGGATCATTTCTGGGTTTTACAGCTGTGGGTGGTCAAAACAGATTTAGTTGGTGTTTATCAGCCAGCTGTTGGAGTAGTTAGTAATTCTTTGTCTTTTTTTCACCAGAGTGTGAGTCATTTTGAAAAATTGATCTTTTGTGTCATTTCCAGAAACTGTCTGTAGGACATTTTAATCAATTAGAACTTAAGCATACCAAAAGATTTAACCAATTTAATGCATCTTTGTTTCAGTATTTAGAATTCAGGATTTTGAAAGGAGCAGCCTCGGGGCTTTAGGAAGTTAGCCAGTTAGCTTAATACACATTTCCTTTGCCTCATCTATTGGATTTAAACAGTTTGGAGTTTTTAGTCATACTGTATGCTTTGTGTCATTTTTTTTCTGAACAGTAAATCATCTAACATAATGGCCCCTGGGAAACTGTCTGAGTCTTAAACACCAAGTTGACGTCAAGCACTTTACACGGCTGTTGTCCTCACATTTCAAAGAAAAAACACCTGATGTGTTTTTGATGGATTGAAACTACTAAAATACTTAAATGAAATACATTTTTGTTGGTACATTTACAGCTCTATTGACATGCTTTATTTAGGCTGCTGTTTCATTGACATATATCCGTTTAAATTAGTGAAAAGAAAATGCTGATGGCATCTGTCATGGAAGACGTTACATTACAGACGGAAACTGCAAAAGAAGCAGAAATTGCTGGAACACTGGTTAACAGCTGATTGTCAGCTTGTTGCTTGGACACTCTTAGATTTTATATCCCACATTGCTAAGTTTGGTTCTGCAGGCAGATCTATAAAACCTGTCTGTAGAACACACATTCTTCCACTTTCAAAAGATGGAAGCTGCTGTGCTTTGGTGCACTTTATGTGATGTAAAGAAATTTCTTATTTTCTTCCAGAGATTAGAGTCTTGACACAATCTGTCTCTCCAGTCTGCAAGAGCACTCATAAAAGGAGGACACATGCATCAGAGCTCAGCAGTAAGGAACAAAAAAACAGGCCTGGATTTTATTGTGAAGAGGATGATTTAGTCTTTTAAAAAACCGTGTGGAATATTACATTTAGATGGATTAGAGAAGACACTCTGAGATAAGTCTGAAATATATTAAAATGTGGTCAGAATGAATGGCATTTTAATGCTGGGTTCTTCTTAGCCAATGATGAATAAGTTGTTTTAGTCAATCTAGTTCTACCTCAATGTTTCATTTAGTTAATTTTTTCTTCACCTCAGCAGAGAGTGGAGAAAAAAAGCAATTCTTTTACATACCAAGGACAACAGATCTAGTCTTAGCTTAAATCAAAGGATAAATTAACACTCAAAAGGTTCCATTTTGCCTCTTACTTAACCATCAGCACTGTTTCAAGGTGACTGGGAAAATCAATTCTCATTTATTTCCATCTGTAAACAAATAACCAACTATCATTTAACTATCATGAAGCAAGGTCATGATTTTTTTTTTTTATATAAACCACATTTCAATAATTAACTTTTCCATCAGTCATCTCATTTGAGACGTAACGTCACAACGTGTCAATGTGTAAAAATGACACGAGTTTGTTGCAAAAATTAAAAAGTGAGAACATTTCTCATGTAAATGATCTTGCTGGCACGACGGATGGCAGCCATGTTGAACTGATGCACTTGTTTTTAATTTGTAGGAGAAATAATTAATGTGATGAATTAATTCTGTGAGCAACAAAAGGGTTGATCAAAGAGAAATCTGTTAAATAACAGTCCAGAAGCCGTCGAAAAAAAAAAGTTGTTAGACTTTACTGTAAGGCAAAAGAAAAAAAAAAAAAGCTTTTTACTACCACCCACACTTTGAAATAAAGGTGACGGTAATAAATTATTCTTAAAGTTTGGGCAAACTGCTCACAAAGAACATTGTTAACTCTCCCGTGTAGGTCCTTTTTGCAAATAAGCAGTTCTTAAAACAGAAAAATGTAACATCATACATCAGTAAAAAAAAAAAAAGTCTGAAGGTCACCACAGAAATGTTGATACGGTTGTTTATTCTAAAAACTCCCAGAATAATAAAAAAAATAATACAAAGATTTACCTTAAAAATCCACAGCAAACAAATGTATAAATAGAATAATATAATGGCTGCTGTTATACATTTCAATGCAAGGTGGTCAAGCTAATATATTAACTGTAATCAAACAATTCACTGAGGTCAACTGATTTGGGTGCTGATCTATAATAACCTGAGCAGCTGATGGTAATTTTACTATTTCACTCTTTTCTTTTTTTCCCTTTTTTCTCAATTGACAAAAAATATAACATGATTGTTCAACTAAACATTTATTCAAGAACACTTAGATAAACTTGGAGAGAGGAGAATTCTCCTTTACAAGTACTACAGAGACTGCAGGGAAGTTGCTGTAGCTGCTGCTACTACATCTTATATTTCTCACTAACGGGCAAAAGATGCATCATCACTATTATATATTTAACCAACATCTCAGATATCGACCAAATAAGTAATTGGCCAGTCATTTGATAAGGTGATTAATTAGTCCCTGTTTGTTTTCAAAGAAAAGACAAACCTTTCAAAAATTGGATTTTCATCAAGTAATTTTACAGAGTAATTTCTCCCAGGCAGAAACTCATTCATGTTGTTTTTAAATCTTATTTCATTGGTTCTTTTGTTACAGTTATTGCCAAAATACGAACACACAATGCCACAAAATGAGAATTTTCTGCTGATTACTTCCATCTTCAAACAGTCATCTAATGCTGCTGTTGCTAAAATATCCTTACAAATCAAATTCAGCAATGCAAAACACACACACACGTTCTTTCATTATGTGTTTTCAGCTGTGAATTTGTTTTCCGCAGTTAGCTTTGTGTTACCTGGCAAAACAAAGCAGAAGCAGCCTCTTCATAAATATCTTTGCAAGCCTGCAAATCATGTAACCCAATTACAAGATAACACACCCTGTAGGATTACCTTCCTTCATATAAGATGCACATATACGCACACACACATCTGAGAGCAGTTTGCTCATTTGTTTAGTTAAAAAAAAATCAGTTTTTGCACTTATTTGCTCTTCACGAACTTGCATGATTATTAAAATACTACAGAACCTCTATTTCAACAAATAAAGAACAAAGGAACAAAATAACTTGGAAACATAACCTTCTAATAACAGACAAGGCGAGAAAGGTTTATTGAACTAGTTTACACATGAGCATGTGTTTAATGTTGAAGATAATCAAAGAATTATCTTTTCGTGGGACTAAAAGTCTGACTTTTTGGTCTCAAGAAAGCGTCAAAGCCAGTCCTTCATGGAAATTCGTTCCATTTTCTCTTCCTCTCCAGTTAAGTGACATGTAGCTGCTCCTCTCAACAGAATGCTAACAGAGTCACGCCGCTACTGGCAGGGATAAGAAGGAAAAAGAGGACAGAGGTGGGTCAAATTTGGTTTTCTTTTTTGAAAATTTAACAGAGCGGCTAGAGATCCACAAGAGAGGACGTTCAGCTTAACCTTTGAGTAATAGGAGTTACATCTGAAAGTTTCCATGAGAGAGACTATAATGGATAGTTTGAGCAGAAAAGTGTGGGGAAATAAATGAAAAGTCCAGACAAATATAGTGGAGATGTAATGAGGGCTGTGAACTTGCTCCAGTGGTTCAAATACATTCCTGGACTGGAGCAAAAGTCAAACAACAGTAAAAATATCAAGTGAACTCAAACAAAAATAACATTCGGAGGGCCTTAGTGTTGCAAAATTTTGGACTTATGAAACTCACTCATGACCGAGACTGATGTTTGACAAAAAATGCTTCTGCAAATAGACTAAGTCTAAGGCTGTATTTACACCTGATAGTCCGGTGGACTCGGTTCGATTGGGGACCAAAGTTGCAACATTGTTGCTGTTTTTAGTTGGTGCGGTTTGGATTCACACTGCACTCAATGAACCAAACCAGCCTGTGGTGGCGCTGTAGAGTTTCTGCACTACTTGTTACTGCACTACCTGGGGCTGCCGTGGGAGAGTGAAACATAAACAAACATGGAGTAGCAGCAGATTCTGGTGGTTTTGGGATCTTTTATGTTTGGTGAATGTACCAGATCAATATTCTGCAGCACTGGACTCAGAATGAGCAGATAACAAGACAGAGAACTACACGAGGCGGCTGAGACGGCTACACAATATAGTCCACTTCCTGCTTTTGGTGCGGTCCCGGTGAAGTTGCGTTCACACATGCAATCGAACCGCATCAGGGTTCGTTTCAATCGAACCGAGACCCACGTTTTTAGGCGAACTAGAGTTTGATTGTTTGGTCTGAATCAGAGTTCAGGTGTCCATTCACACCTCCCCAAACGAACCGGACTTTCTGTGCAAACGAACTGGAGTTCGATTCAAGCGGACTAAACCGGGCCGGTGTGAATGTACCCTAAGTCCGCTTGAGGTGACACAATTTAAGAGGTCAGAGAAGGAAATCTATAGGTTTTCTTCTGAATAAGTAAAGAATGACAATATCAGAGTCCAGATATAATTAAACTGAAGAAGACTTGAATGAATACTTTCACTTTGTTTTGCAGTTATTGAGTAATATTTCTTATTATCTGTGCATGTTTCAAATTGTTCAAGGTCAGTTACATGTAATATTTATGGATGGTACTTTATATACAATAAGACTTTCATTGTAACATTGTCTTTTTATTTCTAATAAACTTATACCATATTTCTTACATTGTAGAAGAAATGGTAACGGTTGGTGACAATGTCAGTTCCTTGGATGAACAAGACAAATTATTCGTACATGCACCATAGTGTAAAGTCAGGGACTTTGTGTGTTTTAGTTTTTTTTTTCATTGCAATAGTAACATCTCTGGCTCAGTGGTCCAGTAGTTGGAATCTTCATTCCAACTACAGTCATTTTTAACTGGAACATTTTACGCACCTTGTCCTCAATAGACCAACAGGAGAAGAAAGATTATTAAAAAAGGCATTTTTAAACCAAATTAAATAAAATCTAAAAGAGGAAAAAAAAAACTCAGCTGGAGGAGAGATTACACATCCAATGTTATCTGATTTGACATTTTGCTCACCTAAAATGTGTTGAGTACTTAGTTTCCTCATCTGACACACACACGGAAACTGTTAAGTTTGCATGTGTAGTGGATGGTTTTCACTACTCGCTCCTCTTACGAAGAAGAACGAGGCAGTAAAATATGCACCTTTTGTAGTCTCTACAAAAACCCTTGCTGTATTTATCCACAGCTGTCAAGGCCTTGTGTGCAGATACAATAGCTGCAACCAAAGCCCTGTTGTCTGCTTGGTGAAATTAAGTTAGAAATGCAGGTTTAAGAGTAAAAAAGAGGGAGTAGAGTGGTTGAAGCATGGCAAAAGGTGGCACGGTAAAATAGATTACTGTAGTAGAAAAAGGGGGAAGATGAAAATGGGAATGAAAAAGGTGAAACTCTCCTTTAAGTGCAAATTGATAAGCGAGGCCAGTAGCTATAGGTGTGAATGTTACTGCATAAGAGGTGAAAATGTGCTTTATATCTGTGGTCTTCATTTGAATGTGTTAAGGCAGTGACTGTGCATTTCATGGCCTTCAATATATATCCACTGTAGGCCACATATGTCTGTGAATGAATGAATTTATACGGTGGAGGAGAATATAGTTTTTGAGAAAGCAGCCCTGGTGTGTGTCTTCCACACACATGCTTTGGCTAAAGGGATACAGAGGTTATGGTCTATTAGTATTCTGGATCTCTGTCTGGCAGAAAGGGAACATCTCTGGTTGTGTAAATCAGGAGGGGGAAAAAGGTTGAGAAGAAGAAGAAGCAGTTTTGGGTATAAGTGTGAGAAGATGTGGGAGTCATAGTAACACTGTCCATATTCAGAACAAAAAGCATACAGAGAGATGAAGGCACAGCTAGAATAACCCCAAAAGTAACTATCAGCATTCAAGAACAGTTTAAAAAGAAGATAAGAGATGGAAGAAATAGTTACATTAACAAAAAAGTCACTTTTTTTGTTTTGTCCTTTAAACACTGAAGGAATTCATACGAGAGTAATAAATCAGATGGTATAACAGAACTGAGGGTTATGGTATGAAACCAGAAATCAGGCTTAGCTGGGAACTTTAAGCTGAAAGCCAGGTCTCACGAAGAGCCTCACTATTAGCATAGCAAGATGACTATGGTAACAGAGGCTTTTAAGAAGTTCCGTGTCTGAGTTTAACTGTAAGAAGTTCAGCCCAAGGAGCAAGTTTTTACCCCCTTTTTCTTTTACTTTATGTATTCAATCTGGCTATTTTGAGCATAAAAGCATCAAATGATGCATGAAACGTGATTTTGATGTGAATGTGCACTGAGACTAAGGCTGAAATTTGGAGTGACTTTTTATCCATCATCATAGTAACATGAAAATTTAAGCTGTCTAGATTTTCAGTAGCGCAGGACACGTCAATTCGTGAAAATGTAAATTAAAGGTGGAATATGAAACACCTGAGAAGCACAACAAAATTCCTGGGGTTTGGGTCTTACCCATCCTTTCCACCACTGGACGCGTAAGCAGCGCGAAGCAGCACGTCATATGCAACTGATAGGCACCGCTGTAGTCAATAGAACACTTTCCATCGGATCCGTAAGCAGCGCATGTCGGCTGTGTCTCAGGAGCGACATGTCGCGGCCCTTACACGGTGGTCCTATTTTCCACGCTCTACGCTTTTGAAATGCGTCAAGTTCAACATTTTGGAAAGGGGAAGACGTCTGCCTTGAAGATCGAGGTTGAAAAACAGTTCTTACAACCTTGTTTGATTGAGGTGTGGTGAAGCAGAGACAGTTGCTGAACAATGGCACTCCACTGCTGGGTTTTGCAGACCCCCGCTGTAAACTTTTCCAAAACCAAAATACGCTCCGAGAGAGCAGCCCTCTGGACATAAAACGGACAGAACATAAAACACAAACCTTTTGAAGCCATGTTGTAGTTTTTTTCTGCTTGTTTTTGTGTATAATGACGAAGTCACACGTGATATTGCTAATCTCGCGTGACTTCGTGTTCTTTTGGTGACAACTGCTTTCCTGCTGCTACGCGCCACATAGACACCCGGTGGAAAGGGCCAAACAGCAGAATACGTGAGCGAGACGTGCTGCTTTGGTAACGTGCTGCTTACGCGTCCGGTGGAAATGAGGGGGTTAGGGGTAGGGTTAGGGTTAGCAGCTGCTTGACCCGCTGACTTCGCCATATTCCACAGTAAAATATAGCTTTTTATAAAAATGTTCCATATTGCATTTTTAAATCATGCCGGATTCACATGGCAGGATTTTCATGCCAATTTTGCCCCGATTTTCCCCTTCCAACAAGCCCATCTTATTGGGACGGCTCTTAAGATAATCCTAACCGATATTCATGCCTTGTGTGGTGTGTTAAGAATGATCGGGTCCTCCCGGAAGGATGTTCAATTCCAAATCGCGAAGTATGTGGTGCGTTGCGTTAAGAACTGATCATGCAGCCAGCTCAGCGTACGGCCAACCTTCTTCTGAGGTTTTGTGGTGTTTGTCAACCAGAAATCACATAGATTTTATGAGGTTTGAGTTTTTTGTGAGAATTCCCATCTATACTGAGAATGTGGTGAGTGAAACTGCTCCGTGTGTGGCCACATGACATAATGAGACACCACACACGATAGGAGTAGAACAAGAATATGCCCGATTTTTGTTTTTTTTTTCACTGTGTGTGTGATCTGAAGCTCTGGCAAAACTGTAAAAATCCCACCATGTGAACCAGGCTTTAGATCATGATTTCTTTTTTTAAAATCCCTTTAATTTGTTTACATAAATATAATAAAACTCCACTTTAAAATAGACTTAAACAATAAGTTTACATGATGTGCAGTGAAATATTTCATGATATGCATTACTGATCTAATGTAAAGCAAATATTGTCCGAATATTGATTAAAAGTAATAGTATTCAAAAATATTATCAATTGTCACTTTGGGATTTTTAAAAGAAAAATCTAGATGTATGGTGTCAAGCCAGTGCCTGAGTTGAGTATAAAAATGATATAATAAATAATAAATAATAAACTTACTCAGCTTACATTTTAATTCAATTTTAATTCACTTGGTTAGGTCTGTATAAATATAGTCCAGCAGTGCAGAAAAAAATATCTACTATACTTACACTATATACACAGTAATAAAAAAACTTGACTAAAACTTGTGGTATTCCTATATTTAGTAGTATTTAACCAGACTTTGATTTAACAAAGACTGAGACCATTTGACTTCATAAATCCTAAAAATGCAGAACTAAAAGTTGATGATTACATTCCAGAATTTAAAGTTTGATTCAAATATGAATAACAAAGGTCTGCAAAACAGATTGATAAGCCACAAATCCATTTTTTAGTTCTGAGGACCCTCCTGAATGTGATGTAATTTTTATCAGTTCTTTTACATCTAATAATAGTTGGAGAGACTCAGCTCCACATTATTTTAACACTCACACTACTTTATACTGTGTGCATTCAGGCACATTAAGTCAGTTTCATACACTTTCTTCTGGATGAAAGAAACAGAAGAACCTCTTTGGGGGCTAAAGGTGACAGATAATTAGCATGATCTCTTTTCTTATGCTTCCCTGCCCTCACTAAATTGTTTCTCCTCTTTATTTGGCTTTAGCTCACCCTTCTCATCCTTTTTCTTCTTACTCTCCAACTCCCAGCCCTATTTTTTGTCTTCCTAAAACCCTCTGATGAACACAAAGATGGGACAAAGATACAAAAAGAGAAATAACAGGAATGATAAAAGTAAAGGTGGATCAAACAGGAAAAGAAATCACAATTTGAAAAAGAAGATTCACTTGCTAGGAGAGTCTAAAGAAAGAGCCAACAACAAAGAGATATCATTTATATTTTGAGGGATTTTTGAATGTTTCTAATCATTTTTTTTGTAAAGAATGCCAATAAAAGCTAATGAACTCAAACAAAAGTGATGCCAGAGAGACAAAAAAAATCCTTTCAGAAGTAGGAAATTCAAAGGACTGTTAACAATCCTTAGCACATCTAAGTTTAACTGGGTTTTTTTATATCGTGTCTGCAGCTATCAGATACCACATGACCTTAACCAGGAGTTCTTTGCATTAAAATTCATTTCCAGACATACTCATATATGATAAATGTTGAAACATGCCCAGCATTGTCCAACTACTGTATGCTTCAGCATAAAGTCTGTAATGCATGCAAAGCCCTTATCTAGCCACCCACATCCACTTCTGTAACTGTTATTTAGCTGAAAAGAACAGCCATTAACATAATTATTTATCCTCACACAGTGTGTTCACTTTAAATCCCAGATTCTTTTTATGTTCTAAGATTATAACGTAAGCTCAAAGGAGCATCTGCGCTTTAACCTCCTATTTTACTTGTAGGCTTTCACACGTGACATTAATGCATGACAAAGGCCTACAAGCATGGGTTCAAATGAAGTTATGTAAAATAAAAAGGTTACTGTCTCTTTAAGGTGCCCTTAAACCCTGAAAGGTACCTTCAGTTTTTAGTAGTCAACTGACTGATTGAAAAAATGCTAAATTTAAAATATTTTTTTTAATTGATGAATGAATGCCAGGCTTGCAAATATTTCTAAATAAGAATGAGTTTTATGGTTTTGTTGACATAATAACATAGTTTGAACTCCCACTCTCTGTATTTAAAAGGTCTCAGTTCATTCTACTCGTACATTTTTGAGTCCAACAGACAGATTTATGTTTAGTTATATTTAGAATGGATACGGTCTCAAAAAGCCTGCAACAGGTCAGGGAGGTCAAGGTTAGTCATTTTCTCTGTGAAAAAGACAATTACACCACCAGTAGCCAATGTCAGCTGATCGATCAGCTGTCGCTTCCTTCTATTGATTTATTTAGTATAAATCTCACATAGTGTGTTATATTTGTGTTAGCTTGTGTACCTTTTTTCACTACACACCCCCACTGCTTCTCATCCATGTGTTAGAACTCCATCAGTGGCATGTCATTGTGATTAGAAGGTCTATACTGATTCTTTTTGACTTGCATGTATTTTTATGTAAAAGAGAAAGGGTTAGATCCAAGAAAAGGGTCATACCACATATTTCCAACTATTTCAAACCTGTACAGATCAGTCTATCCTTTCTTTCTGTCCAACCTGATATCCACGTCTTCTTTGTTTAGCTTTTGCCTCCTCTACCTTCACCCCATGCTGCATTTTCCTGTACGTCTGTCTACTCTCTTCTATCCCCTCAGTGTCCCACATCTTTTTTACCTAACCTCCTTATCTGTTTACACAACAGTGATGCAGAAAAAAGTATTATAAATAATGCATATAAAGCTTTGAACAACCAAGCTACATCTTTCATTAAATATCTTAATGTTCCATATTCTAGCAGAGCACTTTGCTTTCTTTTCTGCTTGTGGTTCCTGGAGTTTCTAAAAGTAGAATGGGAGGAAGAGCTTTCAGTTATCAGGCTCCTCTCCCGTGGAACCAGCTTCCACATTTAGTATGTGAGGCAGACACTTTGTGTAGCTTTAAAAATAGACTTAAAACTTAGACTTAGACTGCTGGAAGACATACGGACAAAAATTTTTCACGGTGTTGTGTTTACTCTCCATATTTGTTTTTGATTGTTGTTGTTAATATTAACGTTATCTCAGTTTGTCTTTCCAAATCCATTAGTGTTTGTGTCTCTTTTCCGTCAGCTCAGATCCCAGTCAGTCAAGGCAGAAGGCCGTTCATCCTCACCCGGGTTATAATGGAGGTTTCTTCCTGTTAAAAGGGAGTCGTTACTTTCCACTGTCGCCTTTTGAGCTGCTCAGTATGAAGGATTGCGTTTAATTGATGATTCACCCAATCAACTGGTTCTGATAGGAAATGTTTTAGTTTTAAAAACTGACTTGATATTTCTGTAAAGCTCTTTAAAATTACGTTTGTTATGAACTTACAGTTTGTTGATAAAAATGAAGAAATATGAACTACCATTTAAACCTCTGCAGATGAAGCCTCTAAAACTTTGAGTGCAACTTCTAGTAAAACTTCTGCATCTTTAAAAAATTTTTATTTATCTTTTTGATGTTACTTTGCTACTTTTGCAACTATGCAAAGTGTCACCCGGAGGTGGGGAATAAAATACCTTTCATTTTGTGAAATCTGGACGAACCACCTCTAAAACGTATTCAGAACTCACTATTGTTATTTATAAAAAGCTACAATTACTTCAGATGGGCTGAAAAATGGTTGCCAACACTGCAAGTACATCATAAATACATTGCTCTAAAAGGTAAAGACCCACCAGATCTCACTGTCACTGAAGTACAGTGTCAGATTGTCTACAGCTCGCTGCAGAACCCTGGTAATACCTTACTTTGGAAAAGCAATAAGTTTGAGCTGTATCACAAATCACACAAATCCCATAGTCTGCATGTTATTTAGTTATTTATGCCTCTTAGTGAAATGGTTCTCCTTTTCCTTCCAAGCAGCACTTATTAGTGTCACATATGGAAGATTTCTCCCCTCAGGTTGTCAAGCCAATAAGGAAGTGGAGTATGAGTTTTAAAATATGCCTGACTGGAAGGGAAACAGAAATCTGCAGAGTGTATAAAGGAATATATGTGTGAAGGAATTTGATGATTTGTGCATGTTTGATCGTATTGGATCGCATGTATTTATGTACCAAGGATCACTGCTTATTACATTAAAATGAGTCATGGTTCTGTGATTTACATATACAGTCATGAAGGATGGTTGTGAGTGTGTTCACAAGGCTTCATACCTTTATTTATTTGCATTACATTTTCAACTGAAATACTGGCCAGAAGGTCTCCCTGCAAGCTTCCAGTAATCTCTGAAAAGTAGGAGTGAGATTGAGGGTTAGTGGGTGAAGATGGCCAGACACGAAAGCTCGCCGTAATGGAGATAATAGGCTCTGGATCGACGAGTGGAGGCCAGTAAATTAATGGGCCTTCCTTGACACAAAGTCCATTTGTTAGTTTTGAAGCGTTGCGACAGTTAATTACTGAGGCTTGGCTTCATTGGACCCCTCCACTTAGACCGCCTCAGAGAAGAAAAACATTTCCTGCTATGTTGGAAGTCAGAAAACAGCTTCAGCTGCTGTGGTTTAATTGTGATAGATTGTGCGCAACTTTGTAAGAATGTATAGGCCACATAAGTTTTTACACTTATGTTCAGTTTATAGACCTAACTAGGCGATAAAGTCCTCTTTATTTCTTAGCCACTAATATTCAAGGCGAGGAATCGCAACGTGCTGGATTCATTGACAATATTTGGCCATTTTAGGAAAACTTTCAACTGAAAATGCAAACCAGAGTCATACTAAAGACTGCAATGCTTTGTGTTGCATGTACTGTCAATTTCAGACCACAGACATTTTAAAAACAAAGGTGGAAGTACCCACCTGGTTTGAAATGTGAAAGATATAGTGCTTTTCACTATTGCTTTCAAACAAGTCCAAAAAAAGTGTTAGATTTACTGTTGAACATTTGTACAAGTCAATGATTGTAACACCAATTGTTAAGTCAATAGGAATGTTTGCCCTCAGCATTGTGTTGATCATCTTTTTACTAATCACACCATAAAAAAGTCAATGAAACGCATCAAGAAGACATATTCTTCTAGTCTTGTCTATCTTCAGCTCCATCATAAAGTTCACGTGTAATCTGACTCATAGCTTAATCGTATTCACAGAAATGATCTCAATTATGAAGCTATGATCATAATTATTTCATGTGTCTCACTTTAAAGGGTTAATTAATTAAAGGGTAAATTAATTATAACTAAGATGAAATGTGGGACTGGTCCAATAAAAGCATGTAGATTTAAAGAAAAACAACACATAGGATGGTGTTTGGGATTGTAGTCCTGTTGCTCTTTCTCTCTAAGGATTAGTTGAAACATTAAAGTGCTGATTCCAGACAGATTTCAGCATTATGCCAGAGAATGTGAATGATTTTTATTAGAAGCAAAATCAGAAAAATCTGTACATGACAATTTATTTAAAATTGGCTTATTTCATCATCAGCGAAATTGTGCCACCTCATTTAGTTTTCTGTTTCCACAAGCATATCAGGTAAAAAAATGTTTTTACTATATGTATGCATTTTTTTTTAAATTGCAAGAGGTGTGTGCAATCTTCTCTTTTCCTTTTGTAAAAACCAGTTGGGGAAAAAAAAAAACGTTTTTTTGCATATTTTTCACTTTTTGTATTCAACTGACTAAAGGCAAAACAAAACATAATTATCTCCTATTTGATCAAAAGATAAGGGTTGGTTTTAATGTTATACAGTTTAATTAAGCTAATAAAAGTTACACAATTCATCTGCACCATCTTCATTGTAAATCACTTGAATCTGCTTTAGTTAAAAACATCTGCAGGTGCTAAATGATTATTATCCCTTAATATCTCTAAAAACAATCAGAGTGATTATTTGTATTTAGACGGTCACATTGTTTTAGAGTAATTGTAATTTTGGAATTGTTAAAAAATACTCTGAGCTTAAAGTTAGGGATACTAAAATTATCTGCCGACCCAGCTTATTTTATTTGGATAAAAAAAAAAAAAACTCAAATTGTAGATTGAGAGAAGAAAAAAAAATACCACAGATTTCTCTTGTTTTTATCAAATGATTGGTGCTGTAGAAGGTTAATATTTTTTATTAAAATCCCAAAGTCTGAAAATATTTGTCCTTGTGAACTTGTTTTAAAAGCGCAGACAAAGTTTTTTCTTCACCAGAATAAATTCCAATCTAAGTTAAAGCCAAAGGAATTCTGTTCTTTTTACATGCTCACACTGACAAGGTCATCAATTCTCTGTGCTGAAGTTTTGTTAGTGACTGGGTGTTACAGTTTTATAAGGATGTCTGGTAAAATTTAAACTCTCCAGTTGTCAAAGTTAAAAGAACCGTCATTTGAAAATAAGTCACTGTTATTCATGTAGGACTTTTCACAGATACAAATGAAAAAATTCTTTAGAAAAACTGAAATTTTAAAGAAAAAAACAGGATTAAAGAGGGAAAAAAATCAACATAGTGCTATAAATAAGGAAACACTGATAGAAAGAAGGATGTTCAATAAATGAACAAGTAAATAGGAAATTTCACTCATCTCGCAGGCAATAGGTAACCTTGCGCTGCAAGATGGATTCTCATGATTTTTTGGAGTTTTCCAAACCCACGAAAATCCATCTTGTACCACTCCAGCTAATACTGTCTATCTCGGTAAAAAAAATTTCGGACCAATCGTGTGTTAGCATTTTGCTTTAGTGGGGATGTTCAGGTATGATTGGCAGCAAGTGCCCAGGCAGGCAAAAAAAACAAACATGGCTGCACCAGAGGATGTACGCATAAGAGTGACTATTAAATCTGTTTTAGGAGAACTAGCGATGGTTTCTTCATTGAAAAATCAGCAAAGGTAAGAACTTCAAATGGAGCGGTTCAAGATGTATGCGTTTCCCCGACTCAACAAGAGGTGGGGCTACGCATAGATCTGGCCGAGACAGTTTAGGCAATAGGGAGAAGGCCTTGATAATGACTGAGATTGGGAAGTGCTGGAAAGGACAGTAGTGACTGAAGTGCCAAGAAAAACAACAACCAAAGAAGAAACCTTGACTACATGTTACAGTACTCGCAAAAAGTTAGTGAAATTCAGTTTCCGGGGGAAATTTCAGGATGAACCTAAAATGCCCTTTGAACTTTACAGCTGAACTTAATGTAACCTTCCCTAAATGTTTTGATTACACATATCCAAATGTTCAACGTTTCAGTACTTTTTACGCTATTTTCTTTTCTCTAACGAGAAGCTTAATTGCTAAATTCACATCAGGTGTTTGATCCTTGAATCGGCCAATATATGTCCTGGTTCAAGAAGAATTGGTATTTATCAAGCCCTCTTCATTACGCTGTTCATCAAGATGATACTAAACAACTGATCGACAGTACCTCGCCATGGCGAGGCTTCAAACAGGTTGTTCTCAGACAGAAGTGGCCACTGAGCTTAGCATGTCTCTGTGTGTCATCAACAGAAATACAAAGAGACTGGAAGAGTTACAGAAAAACATAGAAGTGGACGTCTTTGGTCACACTGATGACTTCTTTAATGTGAACAGTGTCCAATGGGACCGGATGATGTATGAGGCAACTTAGTGTCTGGTCAGACCATTTGAAACAGTTTGTATTGGCGTGGTCTGCGTACTAGATGACCTGTAAGGGTACCTGATCCCACCACCAGACACAAGGCTCATCATGGGCCTGAAAACACTGATGCTGGATGACTAGAAAAGCACTATGCAAATACAGGCCATTTATCATTCACCCTAATTTCATTTTCATAGACGATAATTCTTCAGGTCATTGAGGTCACATCATTAGAGAAGGGCTGTTAGAGAATGGGGTACCTAGAATGGAGCAGCCTGCACTTACTCTAGACTTCCTGAATAGACCTTGGTGAATTCATTCTGTTTGTTGACCATTAAAGTGTATTTTCTATTAAATTATTGTTTCAGTTTCACTATCTGATGTATACATATATTGTCTGTGTTCCATTGTAAATGAAATTTGGGGGTTATAAATGAGATTTTATTCATGAGATATTGTCCCAGTTTTTTTTAAACTGGGTTTGTTGAACAAAAAAAAACATTTTATTAAATAAACACTTCTAATTTTTAGTTTAACCTCAATAGAAAGAAGACTTGCACAGATTAATCAATTTTACTCAACTACTGTATCTGCAAGAAAACAGAACAAGCAACAACCCATGTGTGAACGGCCATACAACATACAAAAATGCTACTATAAAGAATAAATTGGACCACTTGACAGAAATAAATTGTTTTCTTTACACAAGCTCAGAGGGCAGTCACCAGAATTGTGTTTCTCTTTCCTTTATAGTTTAAGATAAGAGGCATCTGTTTGTGTTCTGGATACATGTGTATTTGACTAAGAGAGATGCACAATAGGATTGAAAGCGAGAGAAAAGGCGATCAAATTACTTTCTTAACTACAGTGTTAGAGCACAAGAGAGAAACAATCTGAGAAGGACGGACAGATTTAGAAAAAAACATATCTGCAAATTCTTCTCAGTTCTAAAAAATAACTGAATAAAACAAGAAACAATATCTTGGAAAAACAATGTATCTTAATCTTTAAAAATCAATGCATTAAATGTTGTTTTAATGCTTTCTGACAAAAAAATTGCTCCAAATGTAGTGAGGTAATATTGATTTTTACCTTTTAATACCACTGTCCAAATGACAACTTTGCAAAGGTTAAAGGTGAGGCATGTCAAAAAATACACCACTTATTTGGGTTGACAGTGACAGCATCTGGCAACCCATCAGCACTCCATGGTGTAACACATACAGTTTTTCTTAACACTGTTCCATACAGACACTTTGGAAAACACATATTTTGATTCTTCTCTAGTCTCTGTTTAGGCATCCATGATCCAATAGGATCATAGATTTAATAGCAGCCTTTTCTATTTCTTGTGTTCATGTGATTCATTTAGCACAAACATTTAAGTCTAATTGGATGGTGTCTAATTAAAGTGTATATTTCTAGGGCTTTTCTTTCAAAATATACAAATAAACAGGATACCATAAAGACAGATTATATTTTATTCTATAGGCAGTTGCACTTGCAGCCTGACACACACTGTGTGTATGTGTGTGTACTTGATGTACTTCATCCAATGTGCTATGCTGTCATGCAACTACTGTGTTTTCAGCTCGAGGACGCTGGTCAGATTGTACCTCTGCCAAATCGTAACCCATTTATCATCATTTTATACCAATAGGCTGAGAAACAGTTACCATTTGTTACCCACTTACCCTTTCATGCATGTATCATTGTAAGCACCAGCTCCCTGTGACCCTGAACAAAATTAAGCTGTGCTTTATTTTACAATAAAGCCTTATTGCCTTTTATGGTGATGATACTCATGTATATCAGGAATATCAAGAAGTTGTGAAAAGGCAAGTATGAAGGGGGCAGAGGTAGGAAGGAACATAACTACGGCAGATAGCTTATTTTACACCTCTTGTATGTGTACAAGGTGACCAAAGTTGTAAAATGTTGTGGAGGGTGTAGAACATGACTGAGGCCGAGGCTAAGGTATACCTGAAGAGAGAAGTGTCTGTGTTTCTCTTCTGATTCAAATTCCTTGTATTGTGCAAATGATACTTGGCCAATAAAGCTGATTCTGAAAATATGTCTACAAAATGAAAAACACAATACAGTTGTGACCATCAGCAACTATGGAAAATAAAACTAAAAAATCAGTATATGGAACAGATCCGATTTTTTTGAAAGATGCGTGGTAGTTTTCTCTAACAAAAAAGAAAATTATATCATAGACATGTTGAGCTCACTGCTACTCAGCCTTGTGTTGGAATTTCCAACATATGAACTGCAGTGGCAACAAACAAAAAAACTAGTTAATTTTTTTGTTCAGAGGTTTGTTCATCAATACATGTCAGAAACTTTGGGTCAAGCTCATAATTTTTCTCTTTTACACAATCCTTTTATCTCTCAATCTTTTTAAGCTACAGCCTTTTGAAAACGTCATATGAATTTGCTAAGAAAACTCTAGCGATAAAATCCTTAAACCAATAATAGTTTATGTGGTACCATGTTTAATCTAGAGCATGGAGTGTGACTGTCCTCTTGTTCGAAAGTCATGTCTTATTTATTAGACATTGGATAGATACAGAAAAAAGGGACTTGAACATAATGGTGTCCAAGAGAGAAAAATGATTCAGTTTGTTGGTTTTTTATTGTGGGCTGAACATTTGTGCAGCTGTTTTGTGGCTCTAAAAACACATTTTTACAATACAAAGAATATGCCAGGGTTTTACTTGAGATTTTATTGTGAAAAGACAAGGATTCTCATTCTTGAACAGTTTTTCATTCTGATGTGTCAAATGTTCCCTTTTTTTATGAATGTCGGAGATGTTTCAGAGATTTGTACAAAATGTGCTAAGTGTCTGTGTAGTGATGCACCTGCTGTGGCACTATTAGACATTCTGAAGCATTCACAAGGCAGTGAGAACCCTTTGTTGGAATATTTCTCCTGTTCTTTTTTGTTTGTTTTTTTTCTCATTCGGTTTTTGTTTTGTTAGAAATGTTGCTATTGGCTAAATCAGGCCAGAAAGCTGGTTAGCAGTAAAATAGTGTGATTTCAATAAAAATACACAAAATTTTAACATAATCCCAGGAAATTGATTCTTTATAATTCTGTATCAGGATCAATGGTTCTGAGAATAAATAAATGATTATCTGTAATATAACAATATATGTGATGTGTCACATCTCAACCAACAACCCTTTAAAACTTGCAACTTTAGCTTCTTCCTTTCAATTTTCTTAAATTTTTATTTAAAGTGCCACTTCTTAACAAAAGTCATCAAGGCAATTTACAGAAATATCAAGCCAATTGGTAATATCAAAATGATTCCTATCTAAGGAACCAGTTGATTGGGTTGTGTTGGGTCGTCAACACCGTCCTCCATCCAAGCGAGTGGCAACAGTGGAAAGGAGGACACCCAGGAAGAAACCTCCAACAGATCCCGGTTCAGGATGGCGGCCTTCTGCCTCGACTATGGGGTCTGAGCTGACAGGAAAGAGACACAAACACAGATGGATTTGAGCCAGTCGCTGTGTCTATGGAAAGATAAACTAAGTTAAAGTTATTAGCAGCAACATTAATAAACACAAACAAAGAGAGTAAAAACAGCAGAATTAAGAAATGTGGTCAGCATGTCCTCTGGCAGTCTGAGCCTAAAGCAGCATAACTAAAGGGATGGGTCAGGATAACCTAAGCTCACCTTGACTATAGAATTGTGCAAAAACAAACGTTTTAAATCTGTTCTTAAAACTACTAGGGTGTTTGTCTCAAGGATGAAGAGTGGAGGCTGGTTCCACAGGAGAAGAGCCTGATAACTGAAACCTCTTCCTCCCATTCTACTTTTAGAAACTCTAGGGAAAAGAAGCAGACCTGGAGCCAGGGGTATTTCTCACCTTAAATGGGTTTAGAAACTATAAATTATTTTAAAGGTAAAACGATGGATTTTGATCTTGTAGTTCTAGTTAAAACTGGAAATATTAACTCTCTACTGACTGCTGAACATTGAATGATTTTCCCAAGATCAGCAGTGTGTGTAAAAGCAGAATGGAGAATTCTCATTGGGATAAAAAAACATGCTTGCTGATCCGTAGACTTTCTCAGGAAGATTTCTACAGTATCACTTCAGCATTGGAGTTTATATATCAGCTGCCCAGACCAACAGCTTAACATTTAATCCAAAAAAGCAATGCATTAAATCCAGTTGTTGTTCATTCAAAGAAGATGTGTACTACAGACATGCAACAGGTCAACGGAATTTTTAACATCATGCACAGAACTACAAATATAACAATAATTTTCACATATTTTTAAATGAATTAATAGCCTGGGATATTAAAGGAAGAGTTAATTTTGCCTAATCAGTATAATTATGCAAATTTTGGACAATTAATATAGAGAAATGAGTAAAAACCTTTCCGCATTCTTTATCATCATGTGGATCAACAAAATAGATTCTGAGCTAAAAGCATCTAAACTAAAATCACAGGAATGCTATAATGTATTTTTATCATTTGAGTAATGAATTATGATGCATCAAAAAGTGACAATTTATTGGTTAGGTAATATATCCTGAGGGAGAGAAGGAGTATTTGATAAAGGGAAGATGTATGGTCACATTTATGGATCTTCTTGCAGCACAAAATTATTATCAAAGTATATCAAAATACAAACACAATCACATCAAATAACCGAGAATCTGACCGCATCCTGGGAAACATAATCCACCTCAGATGCAGTTATTAAGGAGCTTAAAGTCAGGTGTTCCTTTGCTGTTGTTCCTCCTGCAGACCTCAAATGGACAAGCTTAGACATCTGCCTCAGCTGGGCCTGGGTCACCGCTGCTCAGGACAGTGGGTTGGTTGATCTTGCAACTCAAGTAGTTGGAAGGTTTTAAGTGTCCAAAACTATTCCTAAATCATGCTAAATAGCAAAATTGGGGCAAAATTACCTACAAAGCGTTTTGGCTGAAAATAAAAATAACAGATGGTTCTGTCTCGGTCACAAGCTTACATCTAAGGTTAGGTTTAGGCCTTCATCAAAGATGAAGATAAGCAGGACTCTACATGCTCTAATGCATGCACTGGAACCAGGCTGGCACAGGAACTGCTGAATCCAACATAACTATGAGCCCTGGACTTCAGGGTGGTTGTTGAAAAGCGACGCCACACTTTTAGAATCAGTAAATAACTCAAAATAACCCTCGAGAGTTGTTGATTATTCCATAGCTAGACATATATGTCACAAAAAAGAGCACTCCAATGAGTACTTTACATTTTATTAAAATGTTGCTTAAATATGATCCAACAAATAAGTAATGATCCCATCCTGAATCAATCACTTAAAAATATATACATTGCGATGACTGAGAGCAGCTAAGTAGAAGAGCATCCCCCTCACACACACACACACCACCATTAAGATCCNAACAATTAATACATTTCCTTGTACCTGTAATTAAAACTAAAATCTTACCGATGACTTTTTGAAAATTAAGAAGTGCTTAGAGGTCAGATGTACAAACCTACTCATTAATCTAAGAACAGAACAAGTTAACACTGATTGCAAACTCATCCCAAACAAAGCCCTAATTGGTTAGCTTCCATCCTCCTCTCAATTTATTTCCTTTTGTTAATAAGGTACAAACTTTTAGTAAAGCACATAATTTTATTAAAGGAAACCAGAAATAAGAAAATGCATTGAAGACTATCAACAAACACCTGATACAAACGCTTTCCTTTCATGTTTAATGAATTTATTCCATAATTTAAAGGAACATAAAATATCAACCCATAATCTCCACTCGTCAGTATGAGATGGTTCTTTTTAATTTACGTGTATGTCATAATCAAGAGAATGCATACTAGCAGCACACATCTCTTGGCCATCTGTTAAATAGATTCAATAATCGTAGCAGCTCATGTCATTCTAGACTCCTCTTTGTCTTTATTCAAATCTTTAACACTCCTTTCCCTGAAGCCTACAAGAATTTTAGTTAAATCGTTGCAGGGGGTTCACTAAGGGTCAACGAATATTTTTGTAAACTGTCACGCCTCCATTGCTGGATTTGCATTGCAAAAACATGAAAACAATGACATTATCACATTCCACAGTGCAGCAGCTGAAATTCTTTCTTACTCTGTTTCATTTACTCAGTCTTTTTCTATACATCCTACAGTCTGTTTTATTGGAACTGTTCACATAAGCACCTGCACATTTTATTACTGTCATTCCATCGTGTCATTTCTGGACCTGGTTTACACTTCAAGGTTTTATTTTCTTTCAATGCATATCACCTCAGATATTGACTTCAGGCATTCCCCCGACCCCCTGCAAAGATGTAAAGATACCTTGATTGCCACACATACTACACAATAACAGGCATCCTTTATGATGGTGTAACAGTGATCCAGAAAATGAATGTCTCTGGTTGGACAAGTAACATGCTGTTCTGAATTTTGGTAGCACATGTTTGTGGTTGGCTTTATTGAAGTCCCCCATAATAATGAACAGAGTCTGGGTGATTTTGTTCCATGTTGGCTCTCTGGTAGGCCTAGACTGTTAAAGCCTCACTAGTACAGACCTGTGGTGGAATTTAAACACCAACCAGTACGAATGAGGAAAATTCCTGCAGCGAATAAAATGGTTTACAGTGATCTGTTTAATACTGTGACATCTGTACACCAACCTTTGTTTATATAAAAGCAGATTCTGCCACCTCTAGTCTTCCCCATGAGGACTGTGTCATGGTCTGCTTGGTGAATTTGAAAGCCTGGAAGATTTAACACTGAGTCCTGGGATGTGCTCACAGAGCCAGGTTTCAGCTAAGCAAATAGCAGCAGATCTGCAGAAATCTGAGTTCTTCCTAGCAATTTACAACAATTTATTGGAAATGGACCAAATCTTTACAAGATGGATAGAAGGGAGCGCTGTATGTCTGGAAACCTGTCCACTAGAGTTTCTTATGTTTAAAGAGGCCATTTTATACAAATTTCAGGACTTTGTGGTTATTTCTTAAGTATTAACCAGTAATATGAAACATTTTATATCTAAAAAACGTCAGGAAACACTGATTAACAGACCTTTCAATCTGTCTGCATCAAAATTCGTGTGGTTCCGGCTCGTTCCATCAGGCTTCGAGCAGCAGCTCATGGATATTCATCCTTTTACTTTGCTGGACTCAGATTGGCTAACAAATTATGAGAGCAAGGTATACTGTTTCCTGCCCCGCTGCGCATATCAACATCAGACGTCGTGTCTTCCTGTTTGCTACGTCTTATGCTAACAGGTTTTAGCCAGCAGCATGCTAGGCGTGGTTTCAACTGCGGGAGCTGCCGAATACTAACGAACAAAGGAGCTGTGATGAAAAAAGTACCGGCTGTTCGAACTTGGGTGTTATCGCCACCTGCGTAGTTTGAGAGATAAAAATCTGTGTAGCTTTTCAACAGAAACAGAAAAACACATTTTTAATGGAAGGGCCTCTTTAAGAGTTCTTCTCATATAAAATAAATAGTAGATGCACTTCCTAAGACACCACAAACAGACAAAAACAGAGAGAAGAGCGCAAGCGACCCAGGCTGCTGTCCCTAGTGTCATCTTGTTAACATCCATATAATGTACACGGAATCTAGTTTCAATTTAAAACCAGCAAAAAAGAATTATGCGATAGAAAATCAGCACAAAACCCTAAAATTGTAACATGTTCTGTTTTTCTAACACATTTTATTGTTTCCATAGTAACTAAAAGTATAATTTCAGTTGTGATCATGTTTAATGATCAAAGGACCATTTAATTGTATTTAGGGTTCTTGGTTCAGTTAAGGAAGTTTATAATTGCTCCAATAAAAGAATCTCACCTGATCAGATAGGGATGTTTGGTACCTGCTACTTGTAATGGTAAAGTTTAGGAGAAGACCTTGAGAGAGAACCACCAATTTTCTGTTTTATATTTTTAAACTGGAATGTGGATCCATAAGGATCCCAACAGGATAACCACGTTTAAACATAATCTTTAACTTCCTGATTTACGGAGAATAATTATTCAGATGAGGCTGGTAGATTGATATTTAATCTAAATTATAGATCAAAATGTATGTTTAAGTGACTCATACTGATAATTTGCAGACAATCCATGTAATAGTAGGCTGCAGATTGTTAAATGGAAGACAAATAAAATGTGTTGCTCTCAGTTCTGGGAGTGGGAAAAGGGGAGCTGTAAAGTCTCAGACTGATAGAATTTTTTAATGTGTCCACAGTCACATCTTGTTAAGACTCTATGTAATATCTAGCAGTTCCTTTAGGATATTATCACCAACTCAAATCAAACTCAATCTTATGACAATGAGACGAGGATCAGAAGAAAGATAGTATGACTTCACTAACCAAACAAGGAGGGATTGTTTTAATCCTCTACTTAACCAAGAAGCTCCTGATAAGACAAAGTCTCTCTTTTTCAAGGGAGTTTTGAAAAAGTGGGTTGGAGACGTGGTGTAAGAAGCTGGAATAGATCTGACAATCATAGGGTCTACTCTTGAAGGGACTAGAAGTAATTTTGAAAATTTGGGGCGATTGTCCCGTCAGGCCAAAGGCAGAATCCATGCTTCAAACGCTGCCTGTCTCTGCAGCTTGTGCTGCTAGCTATAGTAAGCGCTATGCCTGAGCGTGGACGCGCATGACGTCATCATTCAATTGCCTCTGGAAAGTACGGTGTGTGTTCGACCCAAACAAGCTCTATTAAAAACTAAAACAGTAATTTTACATGCATATAGAGGCAACCACGGTGAACATGCCTGGGCTCTTTCTTTCTCACCAGGACATTGTTGGAGCATGTATGAGGAAGAAATTGTACAGTTCTATACATTTATTTTTGGTTAAACTTGCCTTTAAGCCACAGCCCCCGATTTTAGTTAAAACAAATTTACAAAGTTACAAAGAGGTCACGAGACTTAAAATATATGGCAGTCAAATATGACAATACATTGCTACATACAGTTATATACAGTCTATTATTTTGGATGCTCAGGACAGCCAAACATTGAAGAAGAGATTGTCACTATATAGAGGAGGGGGTTCAAAAACCTATGATGCTAATCCCCCAAGAGTTGCATAACAATTCAAACATTCAGACATATGACCATGCTAGCTTTAAACAAAAACATTAATCGTCAGGGGGGAAGGAGAATCAAATCAAATCAAAAATACTTTATTAATCCCCGAAGGGAAATTACTTGTTGTTGTAGCTCAGTTCTTTTTCAGGAAGCCATTATAGAAGGTTACAGGTGTGGACAGGAAGGATCTCCTGTAGCGGTCTGTACTGCAGCGGATTATGAAGATTCTTCTGCCTGAAAACACTCACTACAGCTTTAGGAAACTGGTGTATAAGTTGGTGTGGACTTTTGTTTTCCCCAAACTCAAAACAGAGTTTAAAACAACACATTCTGCACAACAGCAGCACTATTACTAGTGGAGGAGTATAAATACCTGGTGTTCACCTGGACAACAGACTGAACTGGAGACGCAACTGTGATGCTGTTTTTAGGAAGGGACAGAACAGACTGGACTTCCTCAGGGCAACTATCAGGTGAAAGTCAGGTTAAAACACAACACTGACCTTTGTTTATAAAATATATGATGAACAAGCACAAATCTCCAATACCCCAAGGCCTAGTATTTGCATTGGGGAAAATGCTATTTACCCCTCATGATTGTTGGTTTGTATGCTCTGATACCACACACACACATAATAAAATGTCACTAGTAATGTTTTTCCCCAACTTCTTTGACAGTGACATTTAAAAAATCTTTGGAAAAGCGAGGCGAGTTTGCCCCACGGAGGCACAGAGAACAGTGAAACCAGCCACATTATTGTTTGCAATTTTAATTGCTAATTTGATAGCATGGGACCAGATTAGATTTGGGTTTTAAACTTTGAAAGGAAATAGAAAGTGGTTGATATTTCAATCCCCAACCAGGAATTTTGCTCTGCCTTTCATTGTTAGCGGGTTTTCGTCGTTACATCAACTGTGGCCAAACAATAAATGACTCTGAAAAATGGAGGGTGTTAAAACATTGAACTGCAACAGTAAAAACTCCAGTCGCCTACTTCATTCAGATCTCTTTAGTGAACGATTTACAACTCCAACTCTTCTCTCTTCTATGCCATCAGATATGCAACAGCCTACGCTGACCCCCATGACCTGGTTTGAGAAGTAACATTTTTCTTACCTTGTTTTGTTGTCCAAAGTCTGCTATTAGGTCTAAATCACTCATTACGACTACAAAATACATTGTTTTTGATCGCCCCCCTAGTGAAACTCTAAACTTTTGTATTTTTATTAAATGCCAAGCATTTATTAAGTAAACTATACTACTGAGAAAGATGTACATGGTTTAAACAAAGCAGTTTCATACAAAACTCGCAGTTTTAAAAAAACAACTTAGTGGCGTTTCAAATTAAAAGTAAACAGTGAAAATGCTCATTGGCTCTGTCCCACTTGTGCCCTTGTGCACTTCAAATGCGCTTTCCCGATGAGGGGCGCAAGTGCGTAGGGTGTCCCGATTCTCCAAGAGTGGAGAGTCGTGCCCTTGGCTCCGCCCCTTTTGAACACTTGATCCGCACTTCGCCGAAGTCCGCATCGGTGCAGACTTCAGTGAAGGGTATTACCATTGCTGCGTGTGAATTTTGACGGAAGAAGGTGGAGAAATGGCTGAACCATCCAGACCAAAAAAACGTTTTCTCAAGTGTAGAATCCAAATAATTAATATTTTATTTTATTTTCTAGTTGTGTAATTACAATCGATTGATTCTCTGTTGGAAAGATGTATCACATATCTGATAGAAAATATAATTAATTAATAATGGTACTGACGTGTATTTTCAGACATGATACACTAACAGTTTAATCACTTATTCTGTCTTATACACCTCCTTTGGTTCCTGCGCTTCATTCTCCTCAAAATAATAAGAATGTTTGTTGGAGTTATAAAATCATTTCTAGTATGAAAATAGCGCAAACAGGTTGTCGTGGAGAAAAAACGCTGTGGCACGTAGTGCTTGCTGTCCCAATACTGCTATTTGTGCGCACTTGTTGGGACAGGGCCATAGAAATCATCACATTAAAGAAATGAAATAAGCTAAAGCAACACAGGATACCCTGATCAAACACTAATTTCTTTTTTAATGGACATAGCAGTAATAGTCGTTCATAGTCGTTTCAAAATCTCATCTACGGTATAAAATCAGAACACATAAAGAAGTACCAAACTGAATACTTTACCACCTGTCTGCCTTTGAAGTTGATTCTTTTTTAAAGGGACAAAATTAGCAGGCAGATTAACTTTTAAATCTTGAATAAGATTTTGCTTGCAAATTGAAGACCCAGAATGCATTAAATATGTACAAGTCAAACTAATGAGAAGCATGTTGAATTGGTAGTATAATCATTTTTCCTCCTGAAGTGCAGACATTTTCATTATGCTGAATTATCATTTAATATTGTGTCGATTGTTATTTAAAGACTGAAATGTATTATTTTGTAGTTTGGTTTTTACATATATAAACACACATGAACAAAACTGTTGCATCCTTCTGTTAAAGAAATAAAAACCCACAATGGCCACTGCAAAAACTTGAAACTGACTAAGCAATAAGTAATAATAATTTTAAAACGTACTAAAAGTTGGCCAATAAAAATCAAGACATTAAACTAAACTTGTGGTTTAACCAAATTATATATATATATTGTCTTCAGAAAAATGAATGAAACAGAGATATGGAGGAAATGCTGCTACATCTTGAAATCTGATGAGCTGACATCATTAGATAGGTTGGCCAGTTTTCCACAAGTCTATCTTCTAAAGTGTAATCTTCTTCATGGGCTGCCATCTTGAAATCATGTACGTGGAGAACACATTTTGATCGGTCGCTTGAATATGTTGATTTTCACCTCAACACCCCGTGAGGCAGAAAACTCACCAAAAATTAGATGCACGCAGCGAGCTATCTGCTGAGCAAACGGCTTTGAATGACTCAGCAGATTACTCTTGTTTGTGGCAAGTCCTTAAAAAAGTGTCTCAATAAGGGCCCGATGGGAGTGGGTCAGAACCAGCCAATGAAGGAGGACATTGTCCAGGAGCCAGGGG
Source organism: Pachypanchax playfairii (assembly GCA_006937955.1). Lineage (NCBI taxonomy): Eukaryota > Metazoa > Chordata > Actinopteri > Cyprinodontiformes > Aplocheilidae > Pachypanchax > Pachypanchax playfairii. Next base: position 315,015 of record SSNP01000188.1, on the reverse strand, counting down.
AACAAAGAAAATACTTGAATTATTGATACTTTATTAATCCCTATTGGAAAATATTTCTCTGTATTTGACCCATTCATGTAGAGTAGAGGGCAGCCATTTTTTACAGCACCCAGGGGCAGTTTCAGGGTTCAGTATATTGCCCAAGGATATTTTGACACAAAGTCTGCTGGGACCTGGGATCGAACCCCAATCTTCTGATCAGAAGACAATCTCCTTCCCAATTAGGCTACGACTGCCCCCTACTTCTTGGTAATGTGCCAGCAGCTCTTGTGATAGCAGATGTCACCTTAAATATGATTGTGAAATTGGTGCCCAAAACTCCCTGGATAATAGTGGATAGCTAATAGCTTCACTACATGCTGCATGCACTGAGTCAGTACAGTATGATCAGGTGTGTATATGCTTGTTTCATGCTCCACTGTATATCAGATGCACATTCATGTGTGTATTTTGACTTGCAATACAATACAAAAATCTGGATCCAGTGCAGGTCTGGCCTTGTCAGCTGTGTAGAAGATGAGTTTGCTGACTGGCAGAGCAGACACAGTGCTGCTGTTCAGCAACCAGAACAACCATTTCTCGGCAGCATTTTTCATTACTTACTGGTGCATTTTGAATAGACAGAAAACAGTGGCTAGTGACTGAGTGTGAGGGAACATTCAGCAGCAGGGGGGAAAGAAATTATGACAGACACACGATTGAAGAAATTATAAAGTCACACAGTTGCACTTGTCAAGAGTAATGATGATAGCAAACTGAGTGTGGGAGATTCATTAGCGAGGATTATCCATCCATTCTATGTGGATACAGACCCTAAAGCTAGTGAGAATATGGCTTTTCCTGTAGTAGTATAAATCCAGCCTTAAACACAAAGATAGTGGCAGCCACACAAATGCCTCAAATGATCAAATGAAGGAAGAAATGTAAAATGGAGTTGGATGCAAATGAAAACAGTGAGTCAGTAGTTTCCAGGTGCGTTCACCAGAAAACTAAATGTAGCAAATACCATGGAGATATTATAAATACATATATATATATATATATATCCGTTTAGTGCTGATGCAAACACTTCTTCCAATAGGTCGTCTGCCATTGATTTCACAGCCAGAGAGAATTTCTGTTCAATACACAAGTTATTCAGCTAGGCAAATTACCAAGTCCATCACAGCTGAAATAAAATCAGTTAAAGTTAAAAATCAAATCCCATTTAATCTCAACAGGAGTTTTGTTTCAAAGAAAGCTAAAGGTTTGAAAGCCCCATAACAGAATGAAGTGTGTTTAAAGAGGTCATTTCATACAAATTTCAGGACTTTGTGGTTATTTCTGAAGCATTAACCTGTAATATGAAACATTTTAGATCTAAAAAAAACATTAGGAAACACTGATTAACAGACCTTTCAGTCTGACTGCGTCAAAATTCGGCGGATTCTGTCAGGCTTCGGACAGCAGCTCATCAATATTCGTAACAAACTAGCCTATGAGAGCAAGGTATACTCTTTCCTGCCCCGCTGTGCATGGCAACGTCAGACGTCGTGTCTTTCTATTTGCTCTATTTGCTATTTGCTTTCTAAATGCTACAGCTTTTTAGTGAGCCGCACGCTAGGCGTGGTTTCAACTGCAGGAGCTGCCGAATATTAATGAGCAGAGGAGTTGTGATGAAACAAATACAGGCCGCTTGGATTTGGGGGAACTTGGGTTTTATCGTCACTTGCGTAGTTTTAGAGATAAAAACTGAAAGAGAAGTTATTGACCTGTTTTCACACCCACTATGAAGGTAAGAACACCTGTGGAGCTAAAATATTCAACAGAAACCTCAGAAAAACTGTTTTTAATGGAAGGGCCTCTTTAAGAAAACAAGCAAAGAGAAAAGGGTGCAACGGGCTTGAAGTAGAGAGGTGATGAAAAGAGAAAATGAAACCTATAAAAAATGTGTATGTTTGCAGTCAAGCTGCTTTTGTGTTGCAATAACAACTGGAATAAATTTTAATCCAATGAAACAGATTTGTATTTTCATTGATCTGTTACTTACTAATTAAACATGAGAAATAAGCTGTGAAAGATATTGTTATAAGAATTATTCCAGAATAAGTGTTTTGTCGTACTGTCTAAACCCAATTTGTGCTCCTTAAAAATACTTTTGATCCTTTAACAACAAACTGAACTCATCTAACAATACAGTTACAGTAAAAGTTAAACTTTATGTAGGACTGCAAAACTTTTTTTGTAAAATTTTCTTTTCAGAAATTGAAGTTATGTCTCACAAATTGACCTTCTGCAGGTCCGACAAACATTAATTCCGAACAAGATGGTGAAGTGGTGCGCCCACATCTACCAACTACTAACTAGATGTCAGAGGGAGCTCAGAGCCCCCGAAAGTAGGAGCGGTCCACCGGCGGATGAGCGTAAGCCGGCTCGGGATTGCCGACTGGTGGGGGCGATGCAGGAGGCAAGCTTTAGAGGTGCTGGCAGCTGGGAGTGCTCTCCAGCTGCAAGGGAGGCTGGCTGCGAGCAGACAGACGCCACTAGGCACAGCTGATCTGGAGAGAGAAAGGAGACCAAAGCTGGTTTGATTTGGAGGATGTAGCAAAGGTTTTGCTCCAGAAAAGTTCCCTGACAGCAATGGAAATATCTCCTTCAGTTATGATAATCTGTCGCACTGGTCGTTTTTGTCAGATGTAGCAACAGAAACTAAGGGGGCGGGACTCGGCAAAAGGTCAATTAGTTTGTTTGAGTCTTATAATGTATGAGAAGTATGGGGTAAGGCTACTATCAAAAATACATGTTATTCATCATTAATTTTTGCGTTGCTAACAATTTGTCAACTATTGATTCTGCCAAATCATATACAAACATGTAGTGTATCCGTTCTCTGAGAATAACAATTTAAATAGTCGCAACGTCAAAAATTTACAAAAACAAAATCCTAACAGTAACTTTTCCTCAGAGAGAAGGACCCTAGTTTTCATCATCTAATGAGGACATTCAGGTGAGCAAGACAATATGAAACTTTGGCAAGATCAATGTAATTTGTTGAGTCACAAAGAGGTAAGAAACAATGGAATAGCAAAGCTGTCACCATTCTTGGACAACAACCTCTGCTCCTTCCACTGAGAAACAGTAAAAAAGGAGCTTTGTGTCCTTTCCATGGTGAAATGATATACATAGTAGTTACCATTTGACACATTCATTTTTAATTTATAGAGCTAATAATAATTTATCATTAATGTGTACAATAGGTCTCATTTACTAATTGTGACATCACAATTATAGGATTTTCGAACTCGCCTGATTCCTCCACCTGCCTCGTTTAAGTAATAAAAACTGAAAGAGATGTTATTGCGCAATTTTTGCACCCAGTACAAAACCAAGAACACCTGAGGACCTAAACTATTTAACATAAAACTGATATAAATGTTTTGTTTTGTTTTTTTATGGCAGGGCACCTTTAAGAAGAATCTTATAATTTACATCTAAATGAAGTGATGAGGATGGTGATCAGATCAAATTACATGTAAAATCAAGAGTTTCCAGGAAAAATTTAGACAAGATTAAGTCGATAAAAACACTGAAAAGAAAAAAAAAAACTTTGTGAAACCTGATGTGAAACATATTTTTCCATTTTCTCTTCTTGCTGTGAAAATAATTACTCAGGAACGTTTCATTTACTCTAATGATGCCCGTTTTCACCATTGATTGCCTTCTTTTCTACGAATGTGGTTCTTTTGAATTTTTTTTTCTTTGTCTAGAAAATAATTGAAATTGGTTCACTGTTCTCTGGTTTTATCACCTTCCTTCAAATTGCCTTCTGCAATGCTATAGCCTCGCTCTGACAAATTAATTACTACATTTCACTGAGAATGCCACAATCAAAGTTTGACACAGAAAAGGGAAACGCTTCAAGTTAAGTCTAATTTTATTTATATATTTTTGAAAATGTAACAACTTTTGAACAATAGTAGCCCTTTTAAAGGTTAGTATCAAATTACAACCAAATTGTCCCACTAAACAAGCTATAGAGCCCGAAAATATGTGCTTGAAATTATGAAAATGAGATAGAAATCCTTTGCTCAGTGATGTAATCATAAAAGAAATCAAGAGAGCAGAGTAATGCTTCTGTATCTAACCAACTATGAAAAAAAAATCATTCTGAAATTAAGCAATAATCAAAATGGATGTGATAACCCAGCTAACCAAAAATAAATGTTAGAATGTTGACATCTGAGAGCAGAGTGTAACCACTGTGGAAATGCCATCCCAGAGTAATGGCGGACCACTTAAACTATGGTCACACCCTGTCAGCATGACACACCACTGGTTATCCATCAGGATAGTCTACTCTCCACTGGCAGATGCAGCTTGGGATTCATCTGGCTGCATGAACATCAGACTTTGATGTCCAGACGTGGAACATCAGCATTTTTGTTACGCTGCCAACTCAGCTCAGAGTATGACACCATTAAACTATTACTTTAGTTTATGTTTCAAACTGTGTTTTAACTGTCCTTTTTCCCTAGGAACAAAACTGTTTTTAATGAAATAAGTCAATAGATATGGAACTTAATGGCATCAATAGTTGCAAGGTGATATTTGTTGCCATACTTATTATAATAAGCAACTAATTCAGTGGTTTTGATAAAAGTGTTTCAACACACACTCAAATGATCGTTGCAAAGGAAGTTGCCATGTAAATTTAATGGTAACGGCATAAAATAACAATGTTTCTTGAATATTATAAAATAATAATGTTGAAATTACTAAATAAAGTTAAGTGAATCTATATTTAAATCAATAGAGGTTCAAATCACTCTGTCTTTTTACTCTCTACATTGTGATTTAAAGCAAGTATGAAGCTAATTTCACGATGGATTGTTGCTTTAGCAAATTGGTTACTTGAAGAAAGAGTGATTTAGAAAATTGAATTGAGAAAATAGCCATTAATTTTAATGAATTCATGTTTTTTTTTGTGTCCACATGCACAAGATAAACTAAGAATCTAAGGGAAGTAATTGGAAAATGTTCCATGTGGCATCCTTCAAAGGAAAGATAAGTACAAAGAAATTATGAATAGATGATAAACTTTAGTTTAAGAGACTACAAATAAAGCCAGAGATAAAAAAGGAAGTAGGTCTAAGAGCAAGAAAAACACAAATGACAATGTAAAATGGGAGAAAAATATAGTCAAGCAAAAGAAGAGAAAAGACCTGAGTGTCAGTAAGAGTCCTAAACAAGGAAAAGTGAATAAAAAAATGGAGCAAGAAAATAAACCTTTCAAAACAGAACAAGAAAAAGTTCCACAGAGTCAGTAATGAAATCACTGATCGCTGCAGAGATGGTTGGAGGCAGGACATGTTCAAGAAAAGATATTAGAGGGGAAAAACGGGACACAGTTTGAGGGCAAGGGAATCAAAAGAAAGTAGAAAGAATGTGAGAAACCACTAGCTTCAGGTTGGATTTGAGCCCTTTTAATTTGTCAGTTGGGGGACAGGTGATGAAACTGATGGATGACAACTAAACAATACTGCTACAGGTTTTCAATACAGACAAACATCAGATACAAAATAACTCAGTTTATAGACCAATCCATACTCCCTGAGACATCAGAGCCTGCAAGACACTCAGAGATCTTCCTCATTTTCAGGACGTTTCCACTCATCTTGTCTTAAAGCACTACTCTGACCCAGACATGACGAGACCCTGTAGAATCAGTCTGTGTTGTGGATTGGAATCACGTTGAACACTTGCCATTTTTCCTTCTACAAATACAACTTCTACTGGATCTGTTATTTTCTAGATGTATCTTGTCAAAACAGAGCTCACACACTTTAACGCGTTTTGACATTCTAATTGAAACAATGGCTTGTTTCATATTTTTATCTTTCAGCAAAGTAAATTTCTATTCATATTAACTACCACAGTCTCTTTTTCAGCTCCTAACTAAAGAAAACATGATGATTTGTGTTGCAATAGAAGAATGAGCAAAATATGTGCTTATATATCATACATCTTTCATACATCTTTCTTTTTTTACACCCATTCAAGCTCTCTGGGATTTTAGCATGATTTACAGACTTGGGTTTATTTGTTTATTTTGTATTTTATTATAATTCAATTAGTACACGTTTAGGGGGTTTAAACCTTGTTTATGTTTAAATAATAGCTATTTTAAAATGTTTTTTAACTTCACATGTAAGCTTAAGGATCACTTTTTTTCAGAACATTTCATACTGTTGACAAAAATGAGTGTTATTATTTGTTTAACCTACAGTTAAAGTTAAGTTTCAGGATATTAAAATAACTGCATCATATTTAAACCTTTGTTAGAATTAGAGCGTTGCTCTGCTCTATGAATCTGTAATACAGTGCTGACCTCCACAAGGGGGCAAATACTTTTTCGCAAAACTGTATTATACTTTGACCCCTTCTGCACTCTGCATAAACTTTCACCCCACTTTGATTTCCTTCAGCTCTTCTCCTTAATATTTCACTTTGTCCAACTTTTTATTTCTTCTATGTATTTTTCATCTAAATCAACTTTTTTCCCAAAAATCCTTCATCCTCTTTTCCTCTTTCTAAACTTCAGGTGCTGGTTGCCTTTCATCTGGTCTTGGACACTTGTTAACTTCTACTTGACACAGCTCCATGGCATGGAGAAAGGTCATCGCCACCTTGAGTTCCTTTCCACTACACACAAAAAAGATTAAAAAATGATAAGATTAAGCCTTGTGACAAGCGGGAGGAAATCTCCTTGAAGGCATTCTGAAAAAAAAGATACTTGTTAAGTGGAGGACTACACGAGGCAACTGAGACGGCTACACAATATAGTCCATTTCCTGCTTTTGGTGCAGTCCCACTGCGGTTACATTCACACGTGCAATCAAACCGCTCCGGAGTTTATTTCAATAGAACCGAGACCCACGTTTTTAGGCGGACTAGAGTTGGTTGTTTGGTCTGAATCAGAGTTGGGTTTGCACCTCCCCAAATGAACCGAACTTTCTGTGCAAACGAACTAAAGTTCGATTCAAGCAGACTAAACAGGGCTGGTGTGAATGCACTCTAAGTCTTCAAGAGATTGTTCATAAGAGTTTCATGTGAATGATCCGCATCCCCCACCCCAGTAATAAATAAATAAATAAATTTAATTAATGTTTTGCATTAAGAATTATCTGTTTTGTACTGTATCTTCATTGAGGTTACACAACCAATGTTTGTCTTTTTGCGAAGGTTACTTAATTAGCGCCCCCCGTATTTGCCTCCTTCTTTTATGGGTATGGTTCTTCCTGTTTTCTTCTTTTGAAAAGTTTTCTTGGTCAGGGTTTTTTTTTGGGGGGGGGGTTGCTTTGTTTCATGGGTTGTTTTCCTGTCTGACTGCTTTGTTCAGGTTTTAAGTGTAAGATTTTAATTCCCTGTGTGTATTAATCATCGGCTTTTTATTGATCTTCTGTGTTTTTTCCTGGTTTATTCACTAGTCCCATGTTTTTGCCTGATTAGTCTCTGTACGTTCTTCCCCCAACTGTTCCTATTAGTAATCACCAGTTGTCTGTATAAATGCTCACATTATTCTCATTCAGTTAGTCTGAGCCTCAACATCTTCCGCCAATATTTGCCGTCATCTCTCCAATGTCTCAGTTAGTTTATCATTAAAAGTATGTATGTTTATATTTGTGACTTCCCTGTTGTCTTCCTGCGTTCGGGTCCAGCTTGAAACAATCCTTTACAGCATGCTCTGCTTCGTGTGGGCTTTACACCGGTACAAAAACATATTTTGATGTCACTGTCAAAGTTTCAAAGGAGTTTAGTCATCAAATACCAAACATGCACTTTAGACAACTTGAACAACCTCCTGTTCTTATACCAGGAAAGACTTGCTGGCAATCAGGAACTTACCAGAACTGGTGCGTCAGACAAAAATACACATCCACACAATATATACACACTTAGCCCTTAAAAACAAGCTTCACAATTGGTTGGATGTCTAACAGCACTTCTGCTGCTAAAATGGCTTCACCTGCTGTTGAACCAGGTTGACATGCCCCTTTATCTAATAGCTTTCCTCAACGTTCCATCAATACCCCGGGGTCACTGTGGCCTCACGCCTACACGAGGGGTAGAGAAGCAGGACACAGTGTGTGTGACTCTGTACTGAAGCATTTCTTGCACACAATGCACACTAGAAGAGTGCATGATTTCTCATTTTTGGCTTTCACTTTATATACACTCAATTAATCTGTGGCCACATAATATCCACCAAGAGTCTAATTCATTGCACGACAAAGCCACACATAAACCCTGCTGTGCTGCTAACATGGTGTCATTACCATTATAATCGGGTGATGAGAAAATGTCCCTTTCAATCAGCCTGAAACTGCAAGAGGGGGAATTTTACTCAAATAAAAGCTTTAAAGTTTAAATACTTGCCAAAATCTTGTGAGGTGTCATTTCACAGCAAATACAACTAATATGAAGTGAGTTCAAGATACACTGGATAAGTTCTTGCTTTCTGGTTTAAATAACTTTAAAATCTCACTTATTCATATGCTGCACATAAAATTGGTGAGTTTTTCCAGGTTTTCCAACTCCAATTTGACAGCATTATGTACATATCTCAGTTTAAATGGTAGTTCTGCTTTTAAGAATCCAAATTATAAATGAGGCAGAAACATTTCTTGAAGCAAAAGTTTGAGGTTAGTTTAAATATTAGGAATGTTGCTGTCCTTATTATTAAACAGCCTTTTTTCAGAGTAATTAAACACTCTAATGCAAACAAACATGTACAAATATGCCGAGTGTGCATTATAAAATCCAAATTTTTCTGACCTTTTCAAATATAAATGCTGCTGCTGCACTATCTGTCTGAAACGATAAACTCAACACACAAAAGAGGCTGTGAGTCAAACAACGACCATAAAAACAAAAAACACAGTCTGTCTGTTATCAACATAGTTTATTTATCTAAAGAGAAAATCTAAATCTGTCAAATTCTTGAGATTTTGCTTAAACTTCTTCTTGTCTTTTGAGAGGACATTCATTATCACCACATACAGTGTAGGCTCCTGTTAAAGGGCATCTAGCAAGTTCTTTTATTTACAGAAACAATTATTTAAATTTTAAAGTGAACATTGGGAAGAATTATTGTATTGTATTGTATAACTTTATTTGCAGACTCATGGTCCATAACTCATTAAAAACAGACAAAAAAAAATAGACCTAGTATTTCAGGAGACGATTAAACCAATGAGCTGAGGTGTACCGTATAGCACTGTATTCACTGTTAGTCAACAGTGAGATTACACTATTGTCAGACTTATTCAGTCGACATATAAACGAGTACATTAAATTCCTTAAAACAGCATTCAAAGTGCTGACACCAACAGACACAAACAGTTCACTTGCACTGGTCCATCTGGGCTTTTTTAAAATGAGTCCTAAAGCCTTGTTGAAAGCCACCGTCAGTTTCTGAAGGCTGGCTTTTTTATAATTCCACCATAAGTGAACTGTGTACAGCAAAGTACAGTATGAGTCAATATGACATCATTAGAAATAAATTTAGGTATAATCCAGAAAGAGGGAACCTATTGCAGTCATTTGACACAGAGACATTTTTAATGATGCATTGGACTGTTATCTGACATGAAGGGTTATTCAAGGTTAACATTCATAAAGACACATTGAGGGATGTTGCAGGTTAGGGATCTGAGCTGTACCGTTGCAAGCATCCATCCAACTATTATCTAAACCCATTTATTCCTCTCCAGGGTCATGGGGGGCTGCTGCCTATCTTCAGAAGTCATAGGGCGGCAGGTCACCAGTCCATAAGGCCACATATGGACAAACAACCACTCCCACATGCTCACAAATAGGGACAATTTAGAGATACCAATTAACTTCATGCATGTTTTTCAACTGTGGAAGGAAACTTGAGTCCCAGAGAGAAACCCAAGAGAGAAAGCCCACACATGCATATGGAAAACGTGCAAACTCCATGCAGAAAGGCTCCAGCTTAGATTGCAACCTGGGTCCTTCTCACTGCTAGGCAACAGTGCTACCAACTGCGCCCCCATGCAGCCGCCATTACAAACAGTTAAAATAAAATGCATGGTTAATGTTTAAAATCCAGCGGGTGAACTTTGTAAAACAGGATTTCAATCATTTATTTTTATAGTTTTCTAATTCTATAGAAGTAAGACAAAACTATTTTAGTAAATTTCATTACTTTTTAATTAACATGGTTTGGGATTGTGACCTCCATAATGGCTTTAAATTCTCCTAATTGAAAAGTGCTGCTCCAGAAAGCAGCTGGATGTGGGAAAGGACAATTGATGCTCATTACATTTGCCTCCAATTACTAGAAATAACAGTCTGTATTGACTAAAAAAAGATAGAGTAGTCATTACTGGGGAAAGTCTGAGAAGGCTGTAATAAATGATTTAAGCATATACAAGCAAAATACCTCTCCAATTATTGCAAATGGATGTTTGATTGTTCGTCTATGGGATCAACATTTCCGTTGACAAAATAGCGTTCATTTCCAATGCATTCATTAGTATGTGAGTTTGGGGCAGAATAAAGAAGACACACAAACCATTTAAGACAAACCATTTAAGACTGTGCAGGCAAATAACGCTACATGGACATGCGGCCTTATGCATGTGGTGGGTGTCAGATAAAGGATATGTAAGCCTTGCAACATGAAGACAAATTTTACCAGTTTTCCCACCTCCTCAAAACTTTAAAAAGAAGGAAAAAAAACTGCACTGACTTTCAGAAACATGACCTGCATTTGTACAAATACACAAGGAGCAAAAATAAAAGTAAACAAAAGAAATAAGGGATATAAGAAGGAAGGGTGAGAGCAGCAGATGGAGAGGGGGACAGTGAGACGATCCATACGGCCTGTCAAACTATTAATGTCATGGTGTGAGCTCGAGGCTCCCAATGACATCCGAGATAAGTGAACGTATTTAGCACAGCAAATGTGCACACAAGCACAAACACATGCCAAACAGCTCTGCAGCTAACTGCCATGACATAGTGTAATTGCTGGTCTGAACTCTCCCTATTAAATACACACACACTCGATGAAGGCCTTATTATCTGCAGATGCTAGCAGACATATTGCTCTTGAATGGAGGGTTAAAATGTGTGTAACTTTTAGATTTGCTGCCCACATAACTTTCATGCTTGTGTTTTAAGCAAAAAAGCGAGAAAGGAATTATTTTTATGGGCAAGGTATGATCAGAGTTTAGGGGAGCAGAGTGCCTATTTATGGATTTCTTATTTCTCTATAAGAAATGTAAACCAAACCTTATAATACAACTTGAAATATTTTTAAACAATCTGTAGACTGTGGGACATAATAAATTAAAACAGTATTTCGCTAATACTCGATTGTAAGAATAAATCCATAGATATTTGTTTCTTTAAACAAATATAAAACTGGTACCAGAAGAAATATGTTCGAAATGTTCTTTTTTTTTTTATTGTAACTTTGTTATTTTTGTTAAGCAGTCGAGTTCAAATGCACTGAGAAAAGGCAAGAAAGCAGTTTCGAATGAAGTTTATTGTACAGGGTGTAAGATGAGTCAAACTGAGGAGAGGAAGCCAAACAGGGTTAGGAGTCAATATGGATAATGTCACTTACAGGCAGGGAACATGCGGAGGCAGAGAGAATGTCCAAAACAGGTCAAAGCCGGGTAATCCAAAAAGAGCTTACAGTCCAAAAAGGAGTAGACAGAGACGAGGCTGGAAATGATCCAGGGTCAAAACACGGATGATCAAACAGACTGACAGACAGAAAAAGCCGGGGGCGAGTTTGGAGACAGTAAAGTCCTACTACAAATGAGCAGTGAATCAGAGACACACAAAGCTTTAAATACTGGGACAGACAGGTGTGTGCAGTGAGACTGAATGGGGTGTGGTGAAAGTAAAACAGGTGCAGGACATAAACTTTATTATGGGACTAAGCAGGGGAGCGAGTGTCAACCAACAAAACACTTGATAACTGGAGTGAATATCAAAAACCAAACTCCAAACTAATAATCTAATAACAGGACAGAAGGGACTTACCAGAACAAATGATACTAAAATAAGTCAAAACCACAAGACAGACACAAGAACACAGAATTAAACAAACTAAGGTCAAAAAGTCACACAGACTGACAGGTGGCCAGGAGAGGGAAGATAAAGGACACATACAATAACAATAATATTGTACAGTTTACTGATTAGCCTGGTACCTTTTCATTGTGCTAACTAGAGTGTAATAGAAATAATAAATGCAGAAAATAATAAACAACAATGACAGCACTTGTAATTTTACATTGAATTCACCTGAACCAAAATGTGTCCTGCAACAATGTGTTCCATGAAGGGCGAGAGGCATGAGTTAGCAGTACTACAGGTTGCAAATAGCGCTAGCAGGTGTAAATAACGCAACTTTTTCACTATTAAAAGATCCCCCAAACTTTTGGGAGTGGCTTTAAGAGATTAAAAAAAAGAAAAAAATCCCAGTGTATGTCATATGCTAACTTTATATATATTTAATGGGTTTTGCCTTTTTGTCTGTACGAGGTTGATTTGAGAATAATGACGCTGTAATGATGTACTTTTAGTTCAGCTTCTTTTACAATGCAGAACATAAAATGTAATGGCACAGACTTTATATTACTTTATAACTGATAGTTACGATTAATATTGATAATTATTTTTGTAGTGAATTTCTGATAATCAATGCAATTCTTAGAAGATGCTAAGAGGGGGTATGGGGGGGGAGGTGGTTGGAGGGTTGGGAGGTCAGTTAGTGAGGTCAAAAAATAATCTTCATCTTGCCAAGGGTACGAGGAGCACCAGGACCAACCTGTACAGACACATATAAACTAAAATGAGTTTGTGCAAGTATTAGCATAAAATTATGTGGAAACACATTCAATAAAGTGCAGTTAATGCATTCACAAAGTTTAATGTTAATAAATATAATTGCTAGTTAGCCACAAGTGGCTAGCATGTCCCTTCCCCTTTCTTGGGCAGTGAATCTCTTTTGTAATTAGTATTCCAGTCCTGTCCCCAACAACCTTTAATGAGGTTCCTGTTGCTAATGTCTGATTTCAGTATATCTGCATGAGTAATGGTATTTTAGACATGTACAGCCTGGAGATTGCCAATTTAAGCTGGAAAAACTAACGATTTAAGGGCCACAGAAGTGGAGATGATGTGAAGGTAAGATACTGTGTGCCTGGGCGGATGTTTGCGTCTAGAGCTGTTCTTCAAAAAAAATGAAAGTCAGTAATAAGACAGTATTAAAGGTAACATTGATGTTGTTGAGAGTAATTTGAACTGGAGTCCATTAGAAAGCTGAACTTAGCTTTCCTTTACCTTTTAAGAATAGGCATCACATTATTATTATAATTATAATAAAGCGGCAGCTCATAAAAATGTAACCAGGCTCTGCCAGATCTATGTGTAGCCTTACCTCTTGTTGAGTCTGGGAAACACAAACATCTGGAACCGCTCCATTTGAAACCGTCTATAAAAGGGAGGGACATCTGATATAGTATTTTAATCTGATTGGAGAACGCGCAAGAAAGTGCCCACCTACCATGATTTGTCTTTAGCCAATCACAGTAAATCAAGCTCTTGCAAATCCAGTCGGGAGTAAAGCACACACATTGTTACCACTAAGAAAAGCACAACACATCTTTACCATCAAGAAATGCACAAAGTTCTTACCTTTGCTCATTTTTCAACAATGGAAACATTTCTAGTTCTCCTAAAAGAGATTAGCAGCTTCTACGCGTGCGTCCACCGGCAAGGCCATGTTTTTTTTTTTTGCTTTGCTTGGCCACTTGCTACTGTCCTCACACCCTGAACACCCGCCCCAAAGCACAATGACTGGTCCCAAAACTTTTTGACCAAGAAAGACGGTTTTAGATAAATGGATTTTTATGGGTTTGGAAAACTCCAAATCTCGCAAGAGTCCATTTTGCAGTGTAAGGTTACGTTTACTGGAAAAAAATCCTGACTTTAACAATGAAGAATTATTAAAGAATAAAATACCACTACCAGTGTTGCAATGGAAATTGAGACTCAAAAGACCAGGCTTACCAGGCTTTTGGTAGTATTATTTGTAGCCTGAATGAAAAAAAAATGACAAATGTTTTTTTGGAACAAGAAAAATAAAACAATAAAACATACTTTTCAGTTGGCCTATGTAACAACAAATGTATAGGTTGAAGAAAAAGCTTAGGGAATTTTTTTCATCACCACAAGATGAAAAAAAAGTACAGCACACAATCTAAAAGTAATGGTACAAAATCAATAAACTTTTTTTTTATACTGTACCAAAAAAAATATTGTTTTTCTAAAGTCTCTTAAAGCCATGTGGAGCAAAATTTTGTATTATCAGGACAATTGTTACATATGTTTACTCCTTTAATAGACACACAGAGAATTTTTTTACTACCATTCAAGTTTTTTGTGTCTCAAAAAATAACGTTCCTCTCAAGTTATAACTATAACAGGTTCTGCACATGTTGATGTAGAAGTTAGCATATAATCCACTAAGTCCCTGAATAATTGGATTGGTTAACTCACTGTACTGTTTATGACTTATGATTCTAATCAGTCTCTTTTGCAAAGAAGTGCTGCAGATCATCCTTGTTGTTTAAATATAAGAAAACTTGACTTCCTTCCTTGTTTTGCAGAAGATGGTGTCCCTTCAGTGATGTGAGGCAAAGTACTGTCTATTTTCTCTTCTTGTACACAACTTTGTAAGATCCTGGATTAAGTGCTTTATTTGAAGAGGCTCAGCTTTTTCTGAATCTTATTTAAAGACACTTTAGGTGTTGCAGGATATGTTGCTTTATTCCTCCTCTTCACAAGTTACCAACACAAGTCAATCCTATTGCTGAAGGACCTCTATCCTACATGTTTTAGATGCTTTTATGATCCAACACACCTAAGATAAATCAATGGTTGATTTAACTGAGGTTGCTCTTGCCTTGGGGAAGAGTAGCTGATGGTTTGATCAGGGCATATCTCACCCCAACACTCCCTTGAAAAAGAGACACGTTGTCTAAATGGGACCATCCTGGTAAAAACAACAAAACAGGGTAAAAAAAATGGCTCCACAGAACTTGAGAACACGATAATTCAGCTACATGCCCCCCATGGTCCAGGACTGTACAGCAATACCCTAATTGCAATCTTTTATTTGTTTTGATACTAATACCAGTAAATTGTGAGTAAAAGAATTCTTGTACCACACAAAGCAAGAAAACTCAAATCATTTTGGCAAAACAGCAAATAACCCTGAGAATGTTGTTCTCTCAGCTTACACAATGGAGTAACAAGATAAAATTGCTGTGATTTATGAGGGGCAATTTTTTGAGAGGCTTAGTGAGTCCCTGGTGGCATGTCTTTCAAGTGAATGAGCCCACAGATGACAAAGAACTGGCAATTTTACAGCTTTAAAGCAACTTTCAGGAGGATTTACTTTAATCTTTATTGCTACCAACTAAAATATCTTGAGAAAAAACATTTAAAAAATGCTCTGTAAACTGAGAGGGACATTTTCTATGGGTCTGTGAACAAGTGTTTTGTGTGTGTGTGTGTGTGTGTGTGTTACTTCACTGGGATGCAATAGTTTAACCAACAAAGATGAAGCAGATTAAAAATACAGTGGTTGACGGTTATATGCACGACCTCTGTGCCCAGCATTTTTGTGCATATAAGTGTTGTGTGCATTTATCCGTCAGTGGTCATTTGGACTGTAAACACAGGTAGTAGTGTTTGGTATTGATAACAGATAATTGGAAATTATGTAATAACGCAATTAAAATATATTAGGAAAATAAGAATCTCAAACAAAATGAGTTATATACTCTTAGAGCGGATCCAATGTAACACTGTTAACAGATGAGTCAGATATGCACGTGCATGGACACGATGGTAATGGCACAGATTAAGTTACAGTTACTGCAGGGGGCAGTAAGTTAATGTTACATGTGACACTATTTCACACTGAAGAAGTCTAATTTTTTGGTGACCGTCTGACAGCTTCAGGCAGATGCGTGCGTAACCTCCAGGGCAGCCTAGTTCCAGCCACCTGACAGCGACAGTGCGTGGTAGAACACCAGCGGAGGTGTACAGTCAAGTAACTAGTGAGAAACAGTGAGATTTAGTGAGATGCATGTATGATACCTCCAAACGTTTTGTGCATCTGTCGGAGCTGTGCAAATAAGCGTATGAATTCTCTTTGACACGGGAACGTGCCCAGCAGTTTTGTGCATATAAGCATTGTGCATATAACCGTTGGCCACTGTAATAGTGATTTAAAAATTCCCTTTAACTTTTACATACTAAACACTGGCGAGTAATGTTACAATAACATACATATTCTGGTTGCAATATAGGCCTACATGAAATACACAAAAAAACGGTGTGTTCTGGGCTAGTGTATAGAAAATATAAAAGCATCACAATAAATTCAGTGTAAAAAAAAATAGTGTTTCCTTTGAAGATTATGACAGGCCCATTTCCCAATAAGAAAAATGTAATGATTTTATGCATTTAGAAGACATGAATAAATAACATTAGCACTAACATTAAAATAACTCCAGGTAAAATCAAATTACAGCTTTAACCTTTTAAACAAGCACACATTAAAATCTGACAGGATTTGCTGTAACCCTAACTTTATTTCATTAACACTGCATGATTTCATTTGTAATGGAATGAGAGAAGTCATGATCCTAACAGATCTGCAGCAGCCATTGAGAAAGAGGCAATTGACTTGTCACCAGTTGGGGACAAACAGCCATATACATACACAAACTAGACCCAACTCATACTCTCTAGTTAACATAGCATGCATGATTTAGGTTCAAGGGAGGAAAGGTCCCACTTGACTAGATCCTTACACTGTTTTCAGCTGCATCACCATCAGTTTTATACGCAGGGGTGCACATAAGCGGTACGCACGTACGCATGCAGACTCAGAATATAAAAGATGTACCAGATGAAAATTTGCAATGCCCGTTTAACAGGCTGCCGATCAGCTGATTTCTCCCGTCACAGCACAGCTCAGCATGAGTGACAATCATCATAACAAAGTTTTGAAATTATTGAGTTAAACATGGGGGGGAGTTTTGCAACTTATGACAATAATCTTGTAAGATGGTCATTGGTAGACTGGTGGAAGATTCCAACGCACCCATATGTAGAAAACAGATGTACTCTGTGGCCAGAAAATCCCATCATATTCTTAAGAATTCATCAAGTTACTCATTAAGCTGCTGTAACAACTTCCTGTAGGATACGGTGCCCGTCTCCACTATGTTCACATACTCCCAATTTTGTAGGAAGTGGAATATTTGTACGAACATCATTGTGACCGATGCTTTATACACATGATTATGTATGAACTTAAACATTGTCATAAAAAAAGAATGAAGACAGAAACATTTACAATCCTGAGCTGTGTTTTTTCTATCAAGATTTTGTTGCCTGAATCCAAAAACACATGAGCCACAGGATGAGTCCACCCCACAGAATCTGACTCCAATCTCACAATATTACATATTTTTTTCTCAAAGAAACCCTGCCTGTTTACATTGAGAACCAACAGAGTTGTTCCACATGTTGGCATAAAACACTGCTGCCCAATGGGTTTCACCTCTGAGCCTCATGAATTTTTAATTCAGCCCGTCTGTCTTATGCGTTTGCAAGCACACAAAGTTTCTTAAGTAGGCACCTGTTCTCTGACAAAGGAGGCACACACGACACACACACACGCACACAGAGATAAGCATTCATCCCAAGCTATAATTGTTCAGTCACTGGAGCAGAGTTTGTGATGAATGATTGTAGATAACATACAAAAATGAGGAAAGAGGCATCAAAGATGTGCCTTCAAAGGTTTTTTTTACTTGACTGCTTCTTTTGACTGCTCCTTTCTACAAGGGCAGGACAGCGTGTCAGTTACATAAAAAAGAGACTGTGGATTTAGGTTTCTTTGACATTTCTTGACAGGATACTAACCATACTCACAACGTTCACGTTTCCTTTTCTTGCACTGTCAGATATCTTTTCTTCAGGAGTCTTCCTTTTTTTTCTCTTTACTTTTTCTGACTAGTCACGTTCATGTCTTTGAATTTAAAATCTCTCTTATTACATCCTTTTCATCGCTCACCTTTTTTTCTGTCAAATATGCAACATACTTTTTTGATCATTTCTTCCGTCTTTCCCCAATCCAATCTCAACTTTTTTAAAAAAAGATTTGTGATTTATTTGAGCTCTTGCTCTTATTTACTGCATTTCATCTCTATTGCCCCTTTGAATTGGGTTGCATCAGTTGTTTGTTGGTTGTTCTTGGTAACCAAGTCACACAGTCTATAGTAGATGTAAAGTCCACAGCATAGCATAAACAACATTTTTGAATAATACTAGCATTGTACAATGATTTAATGGGCGTTAACTACAATATTACATCTACAGAAAACATGTAATGCTAATTTAAATTTTAAAGGTGCCTTTCCATTAATTTCTTTTTTTTTCTGAATTTTATGTTGAATATTTTAGCACCACAGGTGTTTTTGGTTTTGTACTGGGTGTGAAAATTACACAATAACTTCTATTTCAGTTTTTTTGTTTTTAAGTAAACGAGGCAGATGGGGGAATCAGCTGAGTCTGAAAATCCTATCATTGTGACATCACAACACGGATTTTGCTCATTGGCATTCATCAGCTCATGCAGTTGAAACCTCGTCTGAAAAGTTAGCACAGCTGCTCAGTAGCAAACATGGCGGACTGTTGGTGTTGTTGTGCTACTCCTCCAGCCAGACTTACACAATGCACATATTGCTGAAAAATTCAGATTTGGCTTCAATTTATTTTTGGAGAGACTCAGAGAACTTATAGTTAACTTGGGTCTGAGGTGGGGATTCTGCCATTCTGCACAGATTCCTTGTAAAATACTGAGGTCTTTTCCGCAGGGACCTCCTCCCACTCGTAATCCCTGAGGGGTGCTGGTCTCGAAATTAAAGTTCTATCTCTGCTGGGCTTGTTTGGAAATCGCCTGTAACTTTACTTTATGCAGGATGTTATTAGGTATGTCCAGCACAGTAATGGTGCGTTCACACCAGCCACTTTGTCAACTTCAAGCAACGCTGATAACGCTCCAAATTTGACGTGAAAGTTGAAGCTCATAAAACGCCTGCCAGTCAGAGCGCATAGGCGTTAAAGCTCGTAAAGCCTGACCGAAAAAGAGCGCGAAGGCGGGGCTTCCTTTGTTATCGGATGTTCGGAGCTGTGGCGGATCATATTGAGACAGTGGCTTGGATTTATTTACTTCATAGATCTAGACAACGTCGACGTCGGGTGCATCAGCACCGTTTGTGGATACACCCCATTCTTCAGATGCGTTCTGAGTTTGGTGAGTTTAACCATTTGCTCCAGGAGCTACGTTTGGATGAGGTTTGCTTCCAGCGCTACTTCCATCTGTCCCGCTCCCAGTTTGATGACCTCCTGGGCCGCATCGGTGCTCAAATCACCCACCAGGACACCAACTACAGGCGCTCTATTCCTCCCGAAGAGCGCCTGTCCATCTGTCTACGGTAATGTTATGTATGATTTTTGAAATCAGCGTTTTCTAGACTATGTCACATAACATTATTCACTACAATGAGACGCTTTGATTGGTTGACTTGCTGCTTCAAGAGCGTTATGAACGTCAAAAGTTCAGCTAGCTGAACTTTGAGCTTTTCAAGCGTCAACGCCTGAAACGCTAGAAAAGTTTGAAAAGTTGCCGCTCATAATGCTCACAAAGCGCCGCAGAGCCGTTGACGTCTGTCTGACGTCCACTATAGACTTTACATATAAACTTGCCGCTTATGAAGTTGATGGTTGGGCCGGTGTGAACGCACCATAACTTTACTGTGGAGAGAGTGTTCCAGTGCAATAATCCACCCCATAATAAAATCCATGTCTGTAAAACTCCCACCGACGGTCACTCTGCATGTCCTAAAAAAGTCTTTCTGATTCATGTTTATAATCCTCGGTGCTGTGTGATGCTCGTCATTCTGTCTCAGCACAGCTGCGTGGCTAACAGCTGTTAGCATAAACACCACGTATCAAACAGGAAAATACTTGGACACTCGTAGCGCTGTTACACATGCGCAGCATGGGAGGATACAGGAAGCCTTGCTCTCATAGGCTAGCTTGTTAGCCAATCTGAGTCCAGTGAATTCGTATAATGAATATTAATGAGTACAGGCCTGATCGAGGTCAGTTTTCAAGCAGTTACATTACTCAGAGCTTGAAAGTCTGGAAATTATTTTTCCTAATGTTTTTAGATGTGAAATATTTCAGATTACAGGTTAATACTTGAGAAATATCCACAAAGTCATGAAATTTGTGTGACAGGGCACCTTTACGTCTGAACCTGAGAGAATTGCTGTTGATAATGGATCTAGATCTCACCTCCTGCTAGTTTGACTTTTTTCAATTCCCTCTACCAGTCTTTTTCTATTATCTATCTTTTTCATTCTCTTTCTCCTCCATTTTGGCTGTCGCAATCTGCTAAAGTGAACATCCTTCAATGGATGAACTCAGTTCGTACTCTCAAAATCCTGAGTAGCTTTATATACTCCACAGAACAACCAAAAGACACATCCACAGATAAAGACGCCTTTACGTTTGGGTAATGATTTGCCACAACCTTTTACTTCTAACCACTGAAAAACTGAAATTATTTTTTTAAAATTTGGAGAGAAAATAAGGCGTTTTGATCATAATCTGCATTTTGTTTGCAAAATGTTGTTGATGGTAATTAGTAAAGGCTTTTGGACATCTTCAAAATTGCATTGCTTCTAGCCAAAAACAATATCTTTGTACAAAGATGTTGAATTGAAATGAAAAAGTAAACAGTTTTATTTTTACATTTGGCAACTAATCATACATGTTTTCCTCATTTTGGCTAGTTTATTAGCCATCTCTGGATAATCAGTGATCTTTGATGAATGTTAAATCAAGTTGACCATCAGTAATTAAAAGGATGAGTAACTAACTTTAGTCTGCTCCTCCCCCTGAGCAGAGTTTGTGCTGTGAGGATTAACTTAGGTCTTAGTTGTGCCTCACCACCTGCTGTGTGATAAGCATAATGATTTCTTTCACTATAATCACTGTAGCATTTACTCAGATTTTGTATTACAGAGCTGGTGTGGAGCTGAATATTGTGTACGAGTGGTGTCTCCCAGGGGGGTTATGAATAGAAATGTAAAGCTCCCAGCCTGACATGGTGCTATCGAATTGCTCTTTTTGGCCTTTTGCAAGTTCACACACACACGTACACACAAACACACAGGGCTCCTAATCATGCTGCAGAAGCAGCAGAAGCTAGCAGTAACAGTCTTGATAGATGTTGCCCTCTCACCGCATCTGAGTTGGTCAAGAGAAGAGTTGTCCCATCACTGTGTGGCTCTATCCATTATTGATCAGAGAGAGAGTAAAAGAGAGAGTGTGTGTGAGAGAGAATGGTGAAAAGATGGGTGTAAAGAGTAGAACTGAGCAGGCTTTTGAACTGACGTGAATGTAATGTGGAGAAATGATGGTATGTGAAAGGATGATTTACTACTAATTTACATTTTTGATTAAAAGTCTGTGGTGTAGGTTGTACAATAGTGACTTGTAGGAGCTTTAATTGCAAATTTCAATTAACTTAATACCCAGTACTTCATATTTCCATCACAAGACTAAACTAGAGTGGCCCTGAGCCAGAGTTTTGTTGGTTGCTTTGGAACTTCACAAGATGAAGTACTTACAACCCACGTGTTTTGGATTTATACGGTTTGATCCTTTCCACCCTGGTCATGTTTGTAAATGAAAACTGGTCCATAAACATTGACTGACTGTTGGTGATGGGATCCAGAAATAAAATTGTAAGAAAATATATATTTTCAGTTGGAATCACTATAAAATGGTGTTTAAGATTCTTCTGTTTAAGTGCATACGTATGTTTGTTTTGCAATTTAGTCACAAAGTTGTTTTTATTTGTTTACAATTTATCTTCATTTTATTTATTCATTTCAGTCTTAAATTTCTCACCATCAGACTTACATAATTAAAAGGTAATAAAATAATCCAGAGTGATTCTGGGATGACTCCATGACTATTTGAGAAAATCAGTCTTGCAAACTTCAAACTTGTCCACCAGTTTACACAAGAAAATTGAGAACCTCCATGAAATTGCTGTTTGCAGTTTGTTACCAGCAGTCACGGCCCACTGATTTACTAGCTTTAGGTTAAGAAAGCAATAAGGAATCCCATAAATTAACACAACCAACAAGTTCTTGAGTACTTTGAAACATATCTTTAGTTGCTGTGATTTGGATAATCTAATAATTTTAAGGTGAACATAATTTAAGTGGTAGATTAAAGAAAATGCTCTATTACCTGATCTAGTTATTGTCATAATAATAAATGTAATTGCCAAATACAACATAGCACAACCATACATATGTTTATCCTCATCAGTAAACTAAAAATATTGTTGTCAGGAGACTTTAACTTACCACAAAAACACAGACCCTTCTAGATGATGATTTGCACAAATTGGTTGACAGAGTCATTTATGAGGAGGTTCTTTGTGTTTACACTGACAATACACTATGAGCTTATTGGGCCAAGACACTCAGCTGAGACAAGTACAGTTAAATGATTATGGTTTTATATGAAGCTAACTGAATTTTACAATGTGTCTTTGTGGACAGCATAGTTAGCATGAGCTGGACCTACAGGAAATGCTTCAGTGAATTGCTTTTAAATGAAAATGGTGTCTGACTTGGCACACAATAGATTGCATAAATCACTCCACTGAGACTAGCAGGCAGCCAAATAATTCAGCTCAGCTGAAGTTTGTTTGTGAGAGCCATACTAATAACTCCAAATTATTGGGTAGTAATTTATTACCGCTGTCTTTCACTTGGACACATCAGCACATAGTGTAATTTTGTGATTTATGAAGCCTAACTGTAAGCAGGAACCAGGGGGATCTCTGAAGACAGAATCCTGTTTTTATGAATATCATTTCAGTAACCAGGTGTAGAATACCAGAAACAACTAAATAATACATTTTTATAAAAATGGAATGTGTACCACTGGAGGGTTGACAAAGACAAAAAAAAACTTTTAGAAGCAAAAAAAAATAAATAAATAATGAATCAACGCAAAGTTACACTTTTTACAACATATATAAAAAGTTAGAAAACAGATAAAAAAAACCTGCAATTTCTGAACTGCAAGCTGATCTAAAAGCCTCTGTGATTATATTTATGACGTAGCAGGTATTGAGTTAAAAGGTAAAATTAAAATTTAATTCAACTCTTAATTATTTTCAGTAACTTGTAGTCAAATGATATAAAAGTGAATATATTTAATATAAAATGTGTGGGTGGTATTTGATTAAGAAAACATTTTAAACTTCAATAAGAATACTTGTACTTTTTCAATAAACAAGCCTTGCGATTTTGCTTAAACTTAAATAACTTATATAAACTTGTTATCTTGCTGAGAGAAGAAAATAGTTCTACTCTAGTGGTAACTGTTAGTTGTTAGATTATTCTCATTATATGCAGCACATACAGCATCTGAAATAGGAAATCTAAAATGGCAAAAGTGAGTCTTATTTATGTAATTCATAAAAAGGTAAAAGTTAAAATAGCAAGTTGTTTTTTGATAACTTAGTGTGATAATTTGTGACTGGTTACCAGGCAACTGGAGACCGACAAGACGAGAGCTATCTAAAACTCACCATCTTGCTAGTACAAACATGACTATAACAGAATTTCATTTATTTGAAACCAAAAAGCTTCATGCTCATATGCCTCAAATCTGACATGTTTTATTACCTTGACAGAATGCCTGTTTCTTTTAATTTTCCCAGTAGAGATCAGAATCAATTATTTCAACCTGCAAAACATTCCTCCAGCACAGAGAATATTTTCTCGTACAACCATAGCGTAAACAACTGCTCTGTATTCTGCTGTACGCACTTACACACTCGACAGCAAACTCAATGACACACCCAGAGGGTATGGCATGACATGAACAATCATTGGGACTGCAGTAAGATGCCTTTTGGCACTTTCCCCAGAACAGGAGAATGGAGGAGTGCCATTTTAACCATTAGATGAAATGTCTTGACGTGGTATAAGGGCAGATGAAAGGACTTATGTGTATAAAATTGTGGCTCCTCGATGGACAGTTCTTCAGGGGCACCCATTTTTTAGAATCAAACACCATTACAATCATAGTTTAGGGTTTTTTAAGGTAACACTTATCTGATGTGGGAATGCCTTTAGTTTTTTTCCTTAGCTCTTTTAAAACCTTTTTCCAATCTGCAGGGTGCATATAGTAATATAAAAGTTGTTTAAACTGCAGATCAACAGACACTGTAAACATACGTTTAGAAATATGTGATCACTAACATCAGAATGTTAGATGTATAAAATGATGTTCTCACATAAGTTTATAGGGTGAAAGACTGTTGCATTGCACAGTGGGGTAAGATTTTACTGTGAGGTACGAGAAAAACTGAATGAGGTGTATGAGAGCAGGATTCAGAGCTCTGAAGAGCCTATAGGTTATCTCAGAGAGGAAATCTGAACAATGCAGAGTTAAAGGGTTCAGCTGCTAATGCTTCAGATTAGCTTAATTAACCTGTTAGCAACAAGGTCTTGCCTTGTCACATACATTAACAATGGTCTCACGATGACTTGGTGGTTTCTACACATTCCTCTCCATATCTAGAGTTCTTGATGGTAAAATATGATTCGTCATACTGATTGTCATTATCATGGCTGTCTTTGTACCATCAAGTTCAAAGGAGGGTGTGACAGACTTCCACAACAACATTAATGAGTAGCAGGATCATCCACACACCCTTTGAATTAGAGCTTGACATTTCAACCAAGTAAATTTTATATCTGTTCTGCCCAAATTCGACCAACATTGGGGATATTTCAATTAGAGTAGAGAATACACAAAAGCAAGTGTATTCAAACATCAAGTATTCTTTTAGAGCTGCATCTGGCTGCCATGTAGGTAATGCTGACCATTAAGGTGTAGTGCTCATGCTATCTTTCAAATCTGGAGTGAAACAGGATGAGCCAATGGTCAGAGAGGCCACAGAAAGCATGTTCAGCGCTGCAAGACTGTTTAGACTACTCACTAGGATATTATCAGCGAGGTGGTAAAGTATAACAATGTTATGGACCTCTTGGAATATACTGTGTGTTATGACCTACATTAACAATAGATGATGTGACAGTGGTCAAAAACATCAGGGGGCCAGCCAAGCACAAGCCTTGTGTCTCTGGGAGGTCTGATGAGGGCCAGGAATACTCCTTTAAGGACGTGGCAGTATATACTTTAGCAAGAGAAAAACCTGACATGATGGATAGGACAAGCCAAAATGCTGTACGCACAAAAACTGAGCAGCCATCCATTTTATGTGTGATAAAGATCCACGTTGTCCGTGAGAGGGCTTTCAGCATACTGTTGACTAATAGTTCCCTGCTATACCCCAAATACAATTAATAACTTCTATGCAAGGTTTGAGACCAACACCACCATTAACACACAAATGCTCCCACTACCATCTAACACAGCCACATATTCCAGATGTCAACAGCAGAAGAGAAAAAAATACTTCACCAGCTGGATGAAAAGCTGAGGCTGCTATTAACCGAAGGATACTACAACCGGGTACTCGGCTTCCAGGCAAAGTGACGGCAGACGGTCAGTGTGAACAGCCAATATTCAAGGTCAATCCCAGGCTCACCCCAGGGATGTGTCCTGAGCCCGCTGCTGTTTAGCTTGCTCACACATGACTGTACAGCCAGCTCCAACCACTTTGTTAAATTTCTGAACACCATAACAGCAGTTGGTCTCATTTACTGACAACGTCTATTTATTGAAGGGAGGTAAATCAGCTCAAATTGTGGTGCAGAGGGTCAGTAGTTCTACGTTCCTGACTGTAAACCTAGCTGATGACCTGACCCTCTTCATTAACACCACAGCGTTCATTAAAAACCTAAAAGTATCTCTACTCCCTTAAGAGACTCAAATAGGCAGGATTTCCCACATCTCACTTTATACAGTGTTACATGGGTACCATTAAAAAAACCCATCCTGATACATATCTTCACTTCCTGGTTTGGCAGCTGCTGTGCCCACAAGACACAACACCTCAGCAGGGTTGTTAAAACTGCCTGCAGAATTGTTAGTGCCCGTCTCCCATTCCTGGAAGAGATCTACAAGCAGCACTCCAGACGCAGAGCAATCTCCATCACCAGGGTCCCTCACTGCCCTTCTCATGGCCTGTTTTCCCCCTTTGCTAGTGGGCAAGAGGTATCGAAACATTCACTGCAGAACCATCAAGTTGCTGAACAGTTTTTTGCACAAGCTTTGAGAATGATAATCCCTGTGTACCGCCCCATCAATACACACTCACATACTCTCAATTCTAACCCCGCTCAATGGGAGGACTGCTGCTAAATGAGTGTGTTTATGGTCTGTATTCTTAAGTAACTGTGTATTTCTGTTTGTAGATTAATGAGTCACTTTATTTAACTAAACTCTATTTTTTATGTTTATTAGCACTGGTGAGAAACAGTGTTTTATTTTAGTTCATATGTTTTGTAAATGAAATGCAAAATAACAATTTGTTGTGAATCTTAAACTATAGAAATAGTCTCATTGTCTACCATGTTGCCATAAAAAGTGTGCAATAATCAGTGACTATTCTTTTCACTCTTTGATCCAAACTTTAAAAAGCTGACCATGAAACAATGACTAGTAAAACTTACTTGGTTCATTAGATAAACTATATAGATGTGATAGTACTCAATGTCTCTGATTAAAATCCTCATTTGAAGTTTGCCAGTTACATTACCATGTTTTACAACTGAGTGGGTGAATAGATGGGTGTGAACTGTTGTTTGAGTATAGACCTACCAAAAGTGGTGAGGAGCATGTAGGAGACATTACTCGAGAAGTTCATTAAGTTGCAAGAAAAAAACCTTCCATGCACAACCAGCAGAGGAACTGCCACGCTAGAGCATAAAGCAAAAAGGAACGCTTCGTTATTTTGCATCGCTTCTTTTAATTTACACAGTAATTGTTATATATTTCAAGGTTCGAATGGCTCAGGTGTGTTTAATTAAACAATGAACAACCTCAGCTGGAAGTTCTGTGTTAATTATTGTGACTCAGATACTGTTTCTGCTTAAAACAATATCTAATGTACACCAGAACCCTTGACATGTGCGTCTTTCCACTGTAACTGTTGAAGGTACTTTAGTGTTTATTTTGTTGTTACTTGGCTCCCACATCCCAGACTTTATAGCTCTACAGGCAGAGACTGTGATGATCAAGTCAGATTTACCTGTTAACCATTTCTCTAAAGTAGAGGATATAATGATCACTGCAGCACTGCGGCACTACATAAAACCAAAAAGAGTCTCTCTTTATTGACCCTCTACTTTCATAACAGTAGAGGTTAGTCTGACCTCACAGTTTTTCTTCTTTGTAGAGGTTTTTCTTACAAGGAAACTTTGCAGAGCTGATGCTCTAAATTGAACATACTAACCTTTTGTAGGATGACAAAAACTTAAAAAAGCCACATAATTCAAAAGTTTCACAAGTGCAACTAGTGGTAGATTAATACAATCCAGGAATCTGCTCAACTTTATACAAATATTTTCTCTTGTGTGTGGAAGAATATCCTTCAGTACTTTGCCTAAAGAGATTCAACATCCTTTAGTTATTTTGGTTCTATCAATAACAAAACATCCATTTGACTTTCTGATAATGTTGTAAATATAAATGCCCATTATGCTTTCATGCTCATGTCCTTGTAACTGTTACAATCATAGATAATCTTCAAACAGTACAAGAGGCTCTACTCCTCCTGCAGGATCCAGGTCTCAAGCTGAGTAAAATTGTTTTGCTCTCAGTAGGGTTCCACGCTGCTTTCAACCTGCAAGGGAATTCTGGTTTTAATTCCTTTGCAGAAACCTTAGCCATGTCAACTGACTTTGGCACAACACAAATGTCTTGGCTTTAAATCAGACTTCAAAGACACGGGTGAAAGAAATATCTTTGCTGGTTCGGAAACTGGAACTGAACTCGGTCTCAAACGATGATAACACTTGTCCCATCTTTGCACCAATAACTTTTAAACTTACTTACTCCTAGCTTTGATATAGTTTGTGGTACTTCCAGCTTGGAAATTGGTCCATCATTTCAGCATGATAATTTTGTTGTCTGAACAAGCGTTGTAATTTCCACATCACGTCCCTAGTACTCATCTTTGTACGTGAAATGACAAAAGACTTTGACATAACGGAGGAGCTGGCAGTCATGTAGTCAATAAATAGGACAACAAAACGGACTGATTTGTTCACAAATGTAGCTTCAATTTTGGACAAGCTGGAAGTGAAACAAGGAAAAACTGGCTGGTGTTAAACCCCACGGTTGTTCAAATCTGACAGGGAAAAATGTTGGTCTTCTCAAATGGATCCCAAAAAAACACAACTAAAATTACATTAAATTAGGCATTTTGCATCGTATTACAAAAATGCACTATGAATTGTTACATATGATGTTACATTTGATAGTGAGAAAAAAAAAACTTTCCAAACATTTGTGGTCTATTGATGGTAAACATAAGTCACCAGACAACTATTAGATGACTCAATCAGGGCAACTCACCTAAACATGCATCCTATAAAGGTTCTATTGTGTATATAATAACACCCCTACAAAGTTTGACTGGATTTGCTCTTTATACAGCAGTGGTCCCCAACTATGGTCCTCAGACACCACTATTTCACATGGTTAAGAGTATCACATATTTACTGATTTCCAAAAACTCTGAAGAGGCCAATAAATGAAATGAACTGAAATGTATCCAAATTAAAAGCCTTGATCTGACTGAGGATGTACTTAAACAAATTTAAAATGCTTTAAACTTTACTTCTAAATTGTAATACTTTGAACTTCATTATGCTAGCTGACAGCTAACGCTCTCTTAAAAAAACTGTTTAATCAAACATTTCTGCCCTTTCAGTTTCCACTTTGCCATTTCTCTCCTTTCTAATTTTTTTTTGTTGTTCAATTCTTTTGAACTGTAGTAAAAAAAGTTGAGGTCATCACCAGTAACAACAGCAAAGTCAGCCATTGTTTGTAGACAAAAGGCTATGACGAATCCCTGACAAAATGTGTGTATTATCATCACGGCTACAATGGAGGACAAAATAGTGTATCGGCTTCATTTCCACTGTCAAGTTGTTCAATAGAAAAGTGCAGTCTAAAAAGCAATTGCATTCATCATGAAGATGTATGTATGGGTGATTTAAACTGATTTCCTATTGTCAGATACATGGGTGGGAAAGAAGTTTGAATGATATATTTTTCTCTCTTCCTGGATGGACTCTCAGTGGGAGAAGTTGTCCGTGGGCAGACTTATCAAAAAAGTGGTCCAAGACAGTTCCTGGGTTTTCTTTAATGTTCTTATTCTTATCACATTTACATCTTTTGAACTGAGTCAACGTGAAAATCAAGTTAATAGTGCATCTTTGCAAATCAAACACCAAATCTTAAGTTTTAGCAGGGTACATCTATTTATAGAGCAGACTAACAGAGATGAGTCATCTCAGTCCCGACAGCAAACACCCGTGAGTGTTTGCCACACTTGAATTTGCTGGTGTTGGCATACTTTATAATCAGCTGTATGGTATGTACACCTGCCATTGCAATGGCATCTGATAGTATTTGAGGGAACCTAAAAGATACATGCAGCTTTGAAGGTTTAAATGTTTATCTTACTAAATCAGATGTGCATGAAAAGTGTATGAACTGGAAATGTATGCTAATGCATGATACAGAATGGGCCTGTTTAAACACCTGCTCCTTCTTCGCTGCTCCTAGTTTGCCAGCTAATATTTATACAGCCACATGCTACCACAGATGTTAACCACATGTAGCAAGCTGCAGCCAGAGACAAAGCAGGCTACCACATAGCAAGCTGAAATCCAGGAGGGGTTGTTTCATCCTTTCATTTTCTACATCACCTCTTTCAGGAGGCATTAAACCACATAATGACTGCTAAACATAATAAAGCTATAGCATTAAATACCATAGACTTATAATCCATCATCTAACATTCATCTTCTTTCTGGTTATCTTATACTTCCCTGCAACGCCCCCACTTTTCTTTCTTCCCTTCCTTCCTTTCTGAAAATAAATACCCTTCCTTTCCCTCTCTTCACAAGATTAAGGGCAGTTATCTTCTGCAGAGCCATATGCCAGATGCTAACACTGCATGCAGGCAGCACAGCAGCTATTAACAGCATAAGTCATCCCAGCAGCTGCTTTTATAGGTGTTAGCCAAAGACTTATCACCCCTGCAACTTAAAATCTTGTCAACATGCGACCTCAGAGCTGTGTGGATAATCTAGGACGTCAGCAACAGATGTCCTGTTTTGATACCAAAGGAAGAAGACAAGGGATTTAAGTGTTTTCACCTGCTCACATGTGAATTAAGTTTCACGTGTCTTTTTTTTTTTTCTTTATTAGGGCAACATGTTACTGGATGGATAGAGTTTGGCTGCATAGCGTGAACTTTGTAAATCTGAGGCAAAATATCTTTCCATTTCACAAACTCTACATCACCTATGTTGACTTTTAAAAGTAGACGACTTTTATTAATTTCTCTTTGTATAGGGGAATAAAAGCTTTTTATTGTCCCATGAACATGTAGAAGGGTAGATCAAAAGGTTTCCTTTATAAACTAAATTAAGAGGATGTAACTAAATGCAGTGTGAAACAAAGTAACACGTGTCTTGGAAATTAGAGATTAAGACGAAACTAAACTAACTAACTGTCTCGTTACGCTCAATCAAGAATGTAGAAAAACCAACCTAATAGAAGTATATGAACAAAAATACACAGTCTCCAAAGCTATATATAATATAGCATTTAATAATTCACATGATCTTATATGTTAAAGCTGAACTAAGAAAGCCTTTGAATTGTTCTAAAACAAGTAGAGGAGCTCCCTATTTGAAGATTATAAGAAGCCGATCACCATGTCTGAGTCTTATGTGGCCCACGTCAGTTGTGGGAAAGGATAGATTTGATTGGTGCAGGTGTCATGGCAACCAGGCTTCTAATCACAATACAGCATTCAGAAACATGTTGGAGCCCAAACTAGGATTAGGATACATGACACTGAGTCATTTGTTGCAAAAAAAAAAAAGTAATTGATGCAGTTCACAGGTAAACATTAACCCATTATTTCCAAATTTTACTGCTGCTGAGAGTTGAAAAATCTTGAACCAACCTGATTTGCATTGATGCAAACATGCAAAAGGTCAGTTATCATGGTATTGAACTGAATTTGTCCGTTCTTCTGCATTTATTAGACAATCATTACCATTCTCACACAACCCTCATCATGAAAGCAGATACATTCTACAATGATAACAACAATAAATAAAGTAAAAAAAAAAAAAAAACAGGTCTTAACACTGTTTTATTTGTTTGTTTCAAGCATGCTCCACTTTTACCATATTTACCAAGACAATTCATCTTCAGTGACATTTTTGAAAAGG
The DNA here is from genome assembly GCA_006937955.1 of Pachypanchax playfairii. Taxonomy (NCBI): domain Eukaryota; kingdom Metazoa; phylum Chordata; class Actinopteri; order Cyprinodontiformes; family Aplocheilidae; genus Pachypanchax; species Pachypanchax playfairii. Next base: position 283,348 of record SSNP01000188.1, on the reverse strand, counting down.
AGTAGGCAGAAATATAAACTACTTAACACCTACCCCGTCCAAAAGATAATCAATTTAATGTCTTGCAGCCAAATAAGCAAAAAAAAAAGAAAAGAAATAAAAGAAAAGAAAAACAAAACAAGTCAAAATAAAATAATACAAGCCCAGACTCACAATAGTCCCTTCTGTGACACTGTTATTGCCGTCCTGGGATAAAACTATTGTTCATCTTTGTATTTATCTAGAATTAGTTTTATATGTACCAAAAAAGCAACAACACTACAAACTGAGACACCTTTCTGTTTGTTAACACATTTTAAATACCAGAAGGAAGCCAAGTACCTGGAAAAACCCATGCTGGAAGTGGAGAACATGAAAACTCCACGCAGAGAGGCCTGCACAGCTGAGATCAAATAATAAGAAAGTTCTTGCTGTGAGGCGATGGTGCTAACCAGCACACCACCGTGCCAACCACATACAACATACTGTATTTAGATAGATAGATAGATAGATAGATAGATAGATAGATAGATAGATAGATAGATAGATAGATAGATAGATAGATAGATAGATAGATAGATAGATAGAATTTGAACGTGCATATGGTTGACAGAAAACAAAGCAAAACTGAAATGCTCATCTTAAGACTATTTGCAGAGAACTGGATTTGTTTTACCCCCATACATCTTGTTTATTCCACAGTTCTTTTTCTTCTGGCAATGAAAAACAGCCCCTAAAGAAAACTTTGCAGCTTCCATCTTTTCTGAAGCATTGGTCCTTTAATCCCCTCAGAGGAAAAATATATTCTTATTATTCTCTAAAATTAAGGGTTGTTACTCACCACTGAATCCTCATAAGAGTCTCTAATAGTTGCTGCCTTGCATATATTGTCCTTCCCATTTAAGAGACCAGGAATTTTGTGTTAAATATTTAAGAATGTGTATGTAGAGAAAGTATCATACTATTGTCATCGTTTTTTTGTTTGTTTGTTTGTTTGTTTCAGAACATTCCCAATTTATTTTATTTCTGCATCAGTAATCAGGCTCACAAACCTGGACACGTATCTCCACTTGCGTCAGCCAGCTGGAACTTCAACAGGCATGCAAACATCTGTAAGAACCAGGATCCGTATCACTGGTGAGTCTATTTAAGGTAATAACTTCCCCCGGCACAGGCCATCTGACAGAGCTAATTACGATAAAGTCTCAGTTGGGAGGTTTAACATGCAGCCCAAGAAACCTTAAACACAGAGACGCGGGCTGTTTTCCACAGTTTTTCTCTTTGTTTTCTCTCTCAAATCACTGTTCCGTTCCTTGAGCACTTTAAACTCCCACATGGAGGCCTTCCCCATTAAAAGGATGCACGCGTTTTAGACTTCTCTTCTTCTTCCTCCTCAGCACAACAGCGGAGGGAGCTAATGATTGACAGGTAAGACATTTCTGTTGTTGGCTCTCCCAGGTGTTGAGTTTACTCACCGGGGCACATTTCTAAACACACACACATGCAAAGAACTGTTTGAAACAGCAATGCACAAATTAATTCATGAAGGAATAACTGGAAGTGAACACAACTCTGCATAGAATGCTACAGGGCTACTAGGTCTCAGAAGACCTTTGGATACTGGAAAAGGTACAAAGAGGGATACTAAAAATACAACAGACTGATTTTAATAAAGACGTTAAATATAAGCCACAGAAATAATTTATTTTCTGTTTTACTTTAAAACTTCTGTTTGTGCTGATGCTTCAGAATATGTCACATCTTCTCACTGCTAACACTCAGAAAAAGTAACATCTTTCTACAAATGGAGTTGTATTTCTGTTGTGTCTGAGTACAATTGACATTTGCTAAATACGGAGCAAAAGTTTTGCGCCAAGGGCGTGTTCCTAATTTGCGGGTGATCTACTAAGACTGTTTGCGCCATTGTTAACCAGCGCAAAAAGCAATATTCAAATGATGAGTTTGCTGGCGCAAGAAAGGCGCAAGCAGAAAATTAAATTCGAGCCATTGGAGCTTAAAAAATGAGCGGAAGAGGCAAAAAAAAAAAAAAAATATATATATATATATATATTGCTGAGCTGCAGCAAAGACATCTTCAGGCTCCACTCTGTGATGTTGTTGAATGTTGTGCAACACACAGCAAACAGTGATCAGAGCGACCTGGTGCGTAAAGTCCCCCGCCAGCGCGGTCCAAACACCAACACCTGCTTGTCAGCACTGTAAAAAGGGATTTGCTGACTGCAAGTTGAAATGTATTCAACTTGACAGTGATAGTTCATGTAACTTAACTGAATCAAAGCAACAGGTAAACTAGACTGAGTCGACTGCAGTCAGCAAATCTCTTTTGACAGTGAGGATGTGGTGCGCTCCAAAATGTTTCTCGTGCGTATGTAGGCCAGATTATATCGATGTTACTCCCCAGCAGTCGGGTTGAGTGCAGGGGGTAAAGGGGGTCTGCGCCACCACCTTATGAATAGATCACGAGCTGCTATTAAATTCATAAATGTGTAGAATGATATTTACAGCACGAATAACATAATTCACGCACCCAAGAGCTGCAATCTCCATATTCACCATCTCTCAATCTCGTAAATATAACACTGTTCCTCAGGATGAAAGAATCGTGAGCCTGGATAATTTGCCACAACTTTTTCCATCACAAGTGTTTAGAAAATTAATGTATCTGCCCGAGTAACACTGCATTCAAAACCTGTGACACACACTAGAGACGCAGCACTGTCACAGTGTGACGGAATGATCCACGCGTCTGTCTGTCTTCTCCTCGCAACAATCATTTTTGCGCCGAGTTAAGACATGCTTTTCAAAGGCGGTAAAATACGCGCAAGATTAGAAGCCGCAAACAGTTTCAGGTTTGATAAATCACACTGCGCCCGGAACGCCCACTTATTTACATGTTCTCCTCCCAATATTTTGCGTCTTCTGACAGAAACGCCCACATTGCATCAAGGGCAAAGGCGCAAAAATGACTTTGCGCATCTAGCGGCAGGTTTAACAGGCGCAGTTTTGCCTGCGCGTCATTAGTAAATCACCTGCTGCTTGTTTTTGCCGCCGCTGAGCGGTTTGCACCTGTTTTAGCAAACCTTTGCTAAATCAGAACCTTAGTCTCAATGCACAGAAAAAACATAAAAATTATAAATAAAAAAAGAGAATTGTTGATTCTTCAGTGTCTGTAAATTCTATTTGTAATGGCAGACGTCAGCCACAAATTTCATATTCATGACAAATACAGTTAAAACTAAGTCTCAATAACTAGATTTCTTCTAACTCAAAGTTTTATGATTGACAAGAAAAAAAACTGATGCCATTATTTACTAAAAGAACAGCCTGCTAAATACAAAGTCTATATTTTTATTGTAGTAAAAACGGTATGGCATTGCTTTGGTTTGGGGATGGCTGGAGGTCTTGTCTTCATTTAAAACAACCAGGCAGTCATATCTTATCTTTGCAGCATTTTGTTTGATGTTGGTGTCCCTTCCAGTGCTGGTCTTCTCTTTTTTCTGCATGTGAGCTGTATTTTACCTTCTGTGTTAGAATTCAACTCTTCTCGTGTGTGGGTGTCTCTGTAATTTAAAGTGACTCCTGAATTGCCGCCTTCTGTTATTTATATATTTTTTTCTGAAACGCTTGCCTTTGTCTTCATTTTTTTTTAAAACAGCATTTTAAAATAATCAAATTTCTAGGGTGGTATTTGGCTTTGTTAATAAAACAAAGGATTTATTATGCAGAAAAACAAATCCAACTGAGCATGTGACAATCACTCATTTTACTCTATTCTTTCAATAAAACATGGTAAGGTAAGGATCATCATTGTTTGTGGTAAAGCAAGCAGTAAAGGACAGTCAGACACAGTTTAAACATCTCAAAAACAGGTCTTTATTTAGCCCACAACATAAACATGGATACGTTTTACAAAATGAAGTTCTTGGTCTCATAAAATTAGTCAAAATAACAGATCTATAATCAGAAAACCTGAAAACAAAACATCAACTCAAACAAGCTTCAAAACCTAACTGAAACTAACATAACAAACCCCCCCAACCCTGAGCAGGTCTCCAGAGAAAGGCTTGCTCCGCCCCTTTTTCACCAAGGGGAGCAACCATCACTGAGGTTAAAAAAAAAAGAAAAGTTAATGTCAAGTCACATAGCAGTATAAACTAAAATATGACCACCCATTTTAGAGTACAGTGTTAAGATAATTGTATAAATTCTAAAACAAAACAAAATGTATTTTTCTGCAAATGTAACCCTATATTTAAAGAAAGCAAAACATGTGTTATGTCTGGCATGTACAGATGTTACCAGACTTGTGTAGCTCTAATGGCTGCCGTTACAGGATTCAAAAGTTTATAAGTCACAATGGTTTGAAAAGAAAAATGGGGCATTTATAAAAGGTTTAATTAATGGCAGAGAAAAAAGGGCTTAGAAAAATGTATAAAATGACTCGCGGACTTTTAAAATGATAAGAATCGAAAGGACTTGATGACATTCCCTGCATTCTATAAAATATTGCTAGATATTAACTGATGGAAACTTTTACAGGGACATAAAGTAAATTTTGCCAGAAGTATCTAATTTGAAGTAATCAACAAAAGGTTAGGTCATGATAGCATCACAATAAATATTGTTTTTATTTATTAAAACCCTCCTATATAAATAAATTACATTTATAAAAACTAGAAAAAAAAAAACAACCACCATGTGAAATCATTGAATTTCTCTGTGTTGTGATGCAAGTGATGCTAATTTGCATTTAAAGTGGTTTGGAATGTCTTTTCTCAGAGTTTCTGAAAGAAAACAAATCACACAGGAAAATAAAAATTGAGAAAGGGTTTTTTTTTCTTTGCAACAAAGTAAATTCTAGTGACAAATGAAATTAAAACAGTAGAAAACAAAACTATTAAGTGACTAAACGTTGGGGCCAGCTACATTGAACACCAAATAGTTCCTCATTCAATATTTAGAAAAGGAATTGGAAAGCTATCAAATGACTCTGGAAAATGTAAATTATGTTGTACTCACTGCTTGGTTTGGTTTACTTTTGCAAAGGGTAGAGCTGACAAACTCAAACAACAAGTTCAGAATTTTGTTTTTTTTATTAACAAACCTCATGGCAATTCAATGATCTGTGAGAGTTTATTACAACTGTTACAGATAGGGCGAGAGCTTTTATTTTTTGTTCTGCCAATAAGTCTTGAAGGAGAAAGATGCAGGAAAAACATCTTCTGAATATAATAGTGTGTTGTCTATATTTCTGTACTCCCTGTAGGCCCCACTTCAAGGATTGCTTTATGAAATCATTGTCATACAGACGAGTTTCTGCAGGCCACATATGAGCTTTCCTACACACGTCTCTATTCAAACATCATCCACATAGATGTCATCTTCAGAATTTTTTTCCCTTCCTAAAGAAAAGTCTTTTTTTTTTAATTGACTTGACATAACTGATAAATTAAATAAGTAAACAGGAATTTAGTCTTTGACATGTCAAACTAAATCAAGAAGTGAAAACCCTGTTAACAGTTTTTGTTTTTACAACAAGCCAAGAGCTGACAGAGAACACAAGCTATGCCTTATTATTTTCAATTTAAAATAATAACTTGACATTTGAAAAAAAAAAAAAAAATTTGAAAAAAAAAAGCCACGACTGTTGGGAAGAATATTCTGTGGCCTGACGAGATGAAAACATAACTTTTTGGAAGGTGTGCATCCGGTTATATATACGCAGCATTAAAACCAACACTGCATTTAAGAAAAAGAACATCATACAATCAAACATGGTGGTGATAATATGATGGTCTGGGGCTATGTTGCTGCTTCAGGACCTGGATGAATTGCTGTACCGTATATACCCGCGTATAAGTCGGTATTTTGAGGAGTAAATTTCAGGTCTGAAGAGGGGTTCCGACCTATACGCGAGATATCGGGAAGAAGTAGTTTTTTTCAGACAGCTTTGGGGACTGGAGCAAGTACTCGGACGAGCAAACGAACCACAGGGTTAAAGCAGTGATAACTTTTTCATTTTGGCCCGGGAAGGGGGGGGGGTTAGATAACGCTTTTATTTTAAAAATAAAACTATAATGAAAAAATACTTAATTTCCCATTTATTCTGGTTTTCTTTGACAAGTGTGACTAAAAAAGCAAAAACAGACAAAATGTGAGAGGAAAATACTTTTTCTCAGCCATTTAGGTCAAACATGTTTTTTCTAATATTGTTGTGTTGCTGCTTATTTATTCTCAGCAAATATCTTTAGTGTTGGAATATTAAATTGTGGCTAAATCCTCCGTGTTTTGTGCTGCTGAAAGAAAATAAGTCTCAGTTTAATTAATTTCATTGTTTTTGTCATAATATCAAGCGTTTACTTCAGATTTCAGCTCATGTGCTTCAGGAGTATATACAAATTCAATTTACTCCTCTGTAGTGTTAGTAACAGTATAGTTCCAAGATGTATGAAATACCAACCTAATCAGGAATCTTCATCAGACTATGACGTCTGGTCTGGCTACCATGGCAACAGCATCCACAGCGGGCTGATCATCCCTGTGGCACTGTAACATCCACTCACTAATTATAAACAATTCACATACTTAAACACTCTTATTTCAGTGAGAGTAATTTAGAAAATGTAGCATTTCTCTTTACTTTCTCATTGTGCTCTGATGTATTAACCAAACTAGCAGCAATCTGAGATAAATGAAAGAATTTTGGACTTTGAATAACATCTTTATTGGAAAGCAGCACAGACAATAGTTACTCTTAGACTAGTTTCTTTTTTTTCCCTGAAAAGTTTTTATTCTAAGAAAAAAACATCACTTTTCTGTCTACTTGAGAGCTTAATATTTGGCATTTGGAGTCAAGACTTCGAAAACAAAGTCCAGTTGGCCTTTTTGGAAAACTTTTTTTTAACTGACATGTCGTGGATGACTTGAGTCTGCACATTTTAAGTCAACAGAAGTTAAAAAATATTTGATTCAGTGGGAAGTTCAGATCTGTAGAAGATAGTTTGTAATATTCCCAACTCAGAGTAAAAAAAAAAAGAAAAAAAGTCCTTTCTCCTCTTTTGCTCCCCTCAGCTGAGCAAATCTGAAATCATGCTGTGTTCACTGCACCTGTGAAGAAAAATTTCCTTGACTTAATAAGGCCTGAGCACTGAGGGCCAACAGGAATGACTAGCGCCCCCTATGAATTTTCAAACCTCTGTCCTCTTTGAATACTTTGACCTATCTTTTCAAAAACTGGCACATGCGTGGAATATGTAAAGCCTTGGAAAATGGTTGTTTGACACAAGGTCTGTGTCTCACAGAAGGTCGGCCATTTGGAACAAAAATCCTCTTTGGTCCTCTTGAGCAGAGCTTGCCGGCGTTTTGGGTTGCGAGACCGTGGGTGGGGTCCTGCATGGTGGCCGCACAGGCCGGAGCGCCATCAACGTACGAGGGCCATTCATTGCTCTCTGCGGCTTTTTGAAGATGTAATTTCACAACTGTCATTTCATGTACCATGTCAGGAAAAAAAAAATATAGACCAACCTCTAAAAATCTAAAATAGATACATAAATAAACTCATAGAGGAAACAGCCCACAGTACATCCCAGGGGTTATTAGTTAATACAGTCAGTTCAAATAATGCTATGACAGGAATGCAGATGAAGGATCAAACATCTGGTTACTTTTTTAGCATTTGAATCTGAACAGCAATATTGTAACAAACTGGGCGGGGCCAAAATAAAATCTTTTTTCATACTTAGATCATTACAATTAATATTTTAAGGACAGATAAGGTAAAGTATTTAAACATCAGTTTATTTTTGTCTTTGCTTGGTTTGCCGTATCTGTAATTTATCAGGCTGTAGGATTGAACTGGTCACTGAGAGTAGTTTGTGTGTGAAAAATCAAAAGACGGAACTAAAAACAATCCAGTTGGAATGGTTTTGGTTCTGCGAATCTGAAATATTCCTATCCAAGGAGGTTATAAGCATGTATATTGGACTCCATATGAAAAACAAACTGTGTTGCCCTTTAACACAGCAGGTCGATATGCACCAATACGCTTTACCGGCACTTTCAAATTTTATCCATTAGTGTACTGGGATTCTTTTCCAAGTTTCCCCAGCAGTGAGTCCCCCCCTCCGACCTCGCCACAGCTTACTGCTTGTAGCTTATTGTTATGAAAAATTGCCTCAAAAGAAACCCATAGTTTTGGTGTAAAACACTTGCCATACAGTTAAGTTGGTGTAGGTGTTTTGGAAGTGAGCAAAAAACAGATAAAAGATAAGATAATATTACTAAAATGGCATGAACTTGAGTCCAGGCTCAATACTAAGAAACGTTACAATAATAAGCCTTTTGAAATCTTCTCTAAAAGGGATTTATCACTTCTTGTATGTTTTTAAGGTGCATTTATTTTTTTATCGTTATATTTTCAATTTTATCTTCCATTAACTTCATCAATGTCATAAAGCTTGAAGTTGAGAAAAATGGCTCCATGAACTCTTAATATGGCTCATGACGATTTGATTTGGAACTTTTTTTCTCTAAAACTACTGTACTCTATAAACTGATCAATCACTGTCATATATTTGTACAACATTATGATAAGTACTGCCATATTTATTTTCCATTTAAAGCACAGTGCACACGTAAGGCCTTTACACAATTTTCTGAAGTTCAAGCTTCCTTGTTTAACACACCTTAGGAAAAAGAAAACTTTCCCAAGAAAAAGAGACAAGTTGAACGTAATCAGTTTTGTTTGGATGTTTTGACTCCTGCTCAAGAAGGATTATTCTGGTTGTTACATATTAGCACTTTAAGAAAAAAAAGTGAAGAGAAAACAATGGCTCTGGCTCAGTATTTGTTTGTTTTTATGTGCAAAAGTAGAAACCCAATGCAACGAGACATTTCTATAAGAAATAAAGGTTGGAGATATGAATAACTAGGTCCCCTTTAAAAGGCTGACTTTAAGCTGAGATCAATGCAAGAAAAGGTCACATGTCTTCATAAAAATGTGTTTGATCATTAGTAAGTTAAAAACATATATTATTTGCTTGTTCTCTTTACAATATATTGAATAAAACCAAAGATTGGAATGTTTAGAACATATGGTTGGTCTCACATGAAACTTAAAAAGACGAAATTTCATTTTTTTCTAACATTTACCTAAATGTCATTATATCCACCTGCGCTCCAACACTTATGTTCTGAGGCTAATTGATTGGATCCAATCCGTTTATCACACAAACCACCAGCGTCTGGTTTTCTTCAGAAATCAGACGACTCTGACAGATTTACGAGGGCCGTGCCAGATAAGTGATCCTTTGGCAGTTGCATTCTGTATTTCATCAAATGGAGTTACTGACATCTGCTTTAAACAGGGGGTTTCCTCCAACTCCCAAAATGACTTTTATTGACAGATGCACAGACACATATCAGACAGATGTTCAGCTCTGTTCTCTCGATGTCTGGACCTTAAAGGTTGCCTGCAGTTAATGGTGAAGCAAACAAGGTTAAAACGGTTAATCCTTTAATTTCTTGGCAATTTTTAAATTTGAAAACCCAAATCTATTATCATGTTCTCAAACCAAAACAAAGACATGTTGGCTTTGTGAATGGAACATTCTGAAGTTTCAAAATCATTTTTATGACTTCAGTAGCTACGTTTACATGGGCACATTTAATCGGAATAAACGCCCAATCGGAACAAAAATACGTCATGTAAACATGTCAGAATGTTTTGATCCGATGCAGCCTGATCAGAATGAAATTTCCTTCCGATCGAGAGGGGTGGTTTTGTCCGATCTTCATTCGGATAGACGTGCACGTACACACCCATTTGGAAAGAAAGAGTGAAAAAAGCCCACTGCGCATGCGTACAACTTCAGCGTGATGTCTTTCCGCTTTCGCAGACCCAAGTAGAAAACATGGCGGGCGGTAAACAGAAGCGTCTGTCTCTGGTTCCTCCTCAGCTTTTATCCCAGCCCGGGCGAGGCTGGGTGATGAGTCACACCTGCACCTGATCGGCTGATGGAACCAGCAGCTGCCACACCCTGGAATGACAGGTTAATAGAGAAAGCAAAACAAAACCACACCATACACCAGAGCCGGAACCTGACATTCAGTAAAATGAACTCTTTCAAATTCAGCAAAGTCAAAATGGCAGAATAAAACTCACCAACCTGAAAAAGCTGCTGTTATCCAACTTGTTGTAAAAAAAAAACATTCAGCTAAAATGAACAGTAAAGGATACTGTATTTTTTTTTTTCATTGATGCAAAAGAATATAAACCGGATTTTATCCTCTTTATCTTTACAGGGCTTTCCATGATAACATAAAAAAAAATAATAGGATGAAATATAATTTATTATTCCTAAAAGAGCAATTATATCGTTATAGTTTAAAATTGAACAATGATATTACTAAAAGAGAACATGTTAAATAAAAAGATCTGTAGATAAGATGCTGAAAAGGTTAAGTGTAGCAGAGAGGTTTCCTTCTGTGAGTTTCAAAGCTGTCAACTTCAATCTTTTGTGATGAAGCACATCCGTGTTTAAAAAAAAAAGAGTTTCAACTTTCTGCTTAGTGTTGTGCCTCTATTTCTGATATTTTCTCGTTAGCTCATATCAATACTTGATCTTTTCCCTGGCTCAATCGTTTGACTTTGCTGTTGTCATGGTTACACATTATAACAGATGTTACAAAGTGGCAGAAATTAAGAGAAATTATTTGGGCATCAGAAAGACACAATACTGCCAAAGTGGCTGCAACAAGCTGCCATTTGTGTAAATTCATTCAGAAACACGTAGAATTTTCTAACATGTTTATCTTAAAATTTAAAGTATTAGTTCTGAAATTTGATGTATTTTTTATAGATCATGTTTTGCAATCAAGGAAAATAGAGTAACTGGCTGGTTACTGTATCAGTCACAAACCTTTTCATGTAGGCTACAGGATTGAACTTCACTTTGGTTTAATTTCCTGTTTGTTTGTTTTTTACAAACGTTTTAAGGTTTTTTCAAAAGTTAAGAGTTAAAAATCTTGGTTTGCATGAACTAAATGTTAAAAGTGATAAATGCTTATTTTAATGTTTGTTTCAATCATCTGTGCGTTTAGCAACAAACAGAAAATAGGACAATTTAATATCCGTGAATAAGCTGAACAAAAACAATACATTAGACTGTGTAGTTCTAAAGACTCGTCTTTACCTACTAATAATTAATTTACAAAGTAAAATAAATACATTTTCCATGTAAATTTTCCAGAAGATGCAAAATAATTTGATGTCGTATTTGCAAAGAGGCATATTTTTCATGAGCACATTTGAGATGCTTGAATCATGTAACCAAAGCAACAGGAAGCAAAAATATTGAGTGTTTCAGCTGATACTAACTTTACTGGCACAAACAGGCCTGTGGACTAGAACGCTTTACACCAATGATGCAGCAGTTCTTATTTAATATGTTTCCTTCTGTATTTTAAAGAGGCCATTTCACACAAATTTCATGACTTTGTGGTTATTTCTTAAGTATTAATCTGTAATATGAAACATTTTATATCTAAAAAATATTAGGAAACACTGATTAACAGACCTTTCAATATGTCTGCATGAATATTCAGCTGGCTTCAGCTCCAGCTCATTAATATTCATTATTCAAATCTGCTGGACTCTGATTGGCTAACAAACTACCCTATGAGAGCACGGCATACTATTTCCTGCCCCGCTGCGCATGTCAACAGCACACGTAGTCTCTTTCGGTTTGTTACGTCTTATGCTACAGCTTTTAGCCAGCAGCATGCTAGGCGTGGTTTCAACTGCAGGTGCTGATGAATACTAACGAGCAAAGGAGTTGTGACGAAACAGATACAGGCCGTTCGAACTCGGGTGTTATCACCTGTGAGAGATAAAAACTGAAAGAAAAGTTGTTGACCTGTTTTCACCCCCAGTATGAAGATAAGAACACAGTTTGAAGCTAAAATATTCAACAGAAACCTCAGAAAAACCATTTTTAATGGAACGGCCTCTTTAAGGGCTGAACATCTAAGTGGTGATAACGTAAAATAATTTACGAATCAACTATAAATTCCACCATTAAGTGGCAAACATCAGTTTAGTTATAATGTTGCTCAAACAAGTTAACTTTTGGTAGGAAATAAGTTTAAAGGGTCTATTTCAAATTTCCAAATCATGACAACAAATCTACCCATTTGCAAAACATTCCTTTATTATAAATAAATCTCATTTTTGTATAAAAATTGGCATGCTTCAACCATGGCATTTTACATGTTCACAACCCAAGGCTACACCCCGGTTTGCCAAGACAGCAGGAGGAAACACACTCATCTCATTATGCAAGGGCGATCCATTAGACAACGGTGAGACAAGAATGAAAAAATCGTCACAACCACAAAAATACTTACAATTAGAGAACAACAACAAACAGGTTTGAGTCCCATAGATTTTTCTCTTACAATTCTCTTGTTAAATATCTTTTTTTAAATGTTAAATCTTTTTTCAGCCCAACCTTTGCCCTTTTATATATAATGTCTACACAGTTTTTTAACATCTTTTTTTGTTGCTTTTTTCAACCTTTTTTTTTTTACATTTTATAGCATTTCTGTCCATTGTCCTGTTTTTTAATGTTTCTTTTTTTTATTTGTTTTAAGTTCATGGCAGGACCAATGAGCTGTGATTAGCAGCAAAGCAGGCACACTGACTGGCTGTTTATGTGGTCCCACCTTTTGTGGTTTGATGGGTAACGATACAAAATGTCTCATGCTTGGATTCCATTGGGCGTTCTGTCCGTTCGGCCGATTCTTCGACCAATCGGCTGTGAATGACACCTCCTTCATGCTCATTTGGTTCTGCCCCCAAGCCATGCCCCCTCTCCTGTCCAATCCCCTTCTTGTGCAGTCCTTTCAGATGGCGTGATTACTGTAGCTGACGTACGTCGTCTTAGTTGATGAAGCTGTGTGAAGCAGGATGGAGACAAGTTATCGTTTTTATGTCAATGATAAAAATTTTCAATGAAGTGATGCACAAACATGAAAAAAGAGGGGGGAAAGAGTTTACATTTAATCTGTTTAACATCACTGTCACGCTCACAAACCATCCAAGTTGCTGGTGCTTCAGAACTTGTGATATATTGCGTCCCCTCAAGCATTCGCTTGTAAATGTCAATGTCTGTGCAGAGCAGGTTGTCCAACTCAACGCTTCTCACTTTTTTGTTGCTTGAACTGAATAAATATGAATCTAAAAAAAAAACAAAAACTTGGATGTCCTTTCACAGGAGCTCTATGCAGCACTGCTGCATGCAAACCATGGAAGCACTACACTAAAGACTTTAAGGAAAATTATTTGCAGGAGATAAGGAGGCAGTTTAATGAGTTACTAACAGAGTTCAATGTTTTACTGATTCAAATAAAATGCTGAGATAAAAACTGGATTTTACCACACAGATCTGAAAGCTACACTGCTTGGCCAAGAAGAAAATGAAGAAAATCCAGCTACTATTTTATAGAATAAAATGTATTTTCTAGGGAGCGGCGCAGCAGGTAGAGCAGGTCGCCTGTAACCGAACACTTCATCATCCATGATGAAACACTCAAGCAAAGTAAATCCAAACTCAGACCAGATGTTTTCTTTGTTCCAGAGCATGAGCAATAGAAAAAAAACAAAGTGGGGGCTTTTTCTGTAATTAGCCTCACGGAAAACAAAATCATAAATGTACACATCTGTTTAGACTTGATACTTTGATATTTTACACAGACCACCTTTTTTCTTAAAGGATTCAACACAAATTTAGATTTTCACCTTGCACTGGGTAAATTCTAACATTCTCTTTATTTATTTTGTTTGCTTTGCAACCAGCGGGAAACTGGACGTGATTAGAAGGTGTTTTTGTTTTTTCTTCTGACAGGATCATTAAAAAAATGAGCAGTCCCTTAATGAATCAGTTACATGTGAACCACTGCAGTTAAATTCAGGTGGAAAGATAATTTTTTTTTGGTATCTATTGATTAGCTGATCAATCTGCTAAGTATTACCCCTCCTTTCCACCGGACGCGTAAGCAGCACGTTACTGAAGCAGCACGTCTCGCTCACGTATTCTGCTGTTTGGCCCTTTCCACCGGGTGCGTATGAGGCGCGTAGCAGCAGGGAACCAGCTGTCCCCAAAAGAGCACGGAGTCACGCGAGATTAGCAAAATCACAGTTGTATGTGTTTGTTCTTCCATAGTGCCACAAAGTAACATACAGTTGTAGCCAAACGTTTTGAGAATGACACAAATGTTGGTTTTCACAAAGTTTGCTGCTGCAGTATTTTTAGAGCTTTGTCAGTTGTTTCTGTATTTAAGTATAATCACAAGCACTTTATAAGTTTCAAAGGTTTTTATTGACGGTTACATTACGTTCATGCAAAGAGTCGATATTTGCCGTTTCAGTTCTTTTTCAAGACCTCTGCAGTTCATCCTGCTGTCAATCAACTTCTGGCTCAAATCCGGACTGATGCAACCCGTTCTTTCATTATCTATGCTGGAGTTTGTCAGAATTAGTGTTTTTTTAATGTTTTGTTCCCTGAACCACTTAGTTATCACTTTGTCCTTATGACCCGGCGTCCCATCATGCTGGAAAAGACAAACTGATCTTCACCAAACTGTTCTTAGATGGTTAGAAGAAGTTGCTGTTGGAGGATGTGTTGGTGTCATTCTTTAGTCATGGCTGTGTTTTAGGGATGGGAAGCAGCATGGTTTCAGGATGCTTTACTGTTGCCATGACAGAGGACTGATGGTAACACTCCTATTTTCTTCTCCAAACAATCCTTTTCCTAGAGGCCCCAAACAATCAGGAGCTTAATCAGAGAAAGTGACTTAACCCCAGTCCTCAGCAGGCCTCACACTGGACATTTTACAGAGTATCAGTCTGACGCTGATGTTTTTTTGGGAGAGAAGTGGCTTCTTTGCTGCTCTTCTTGACACCAGACCATGTTCCAACAGTCTTCACCTCACTGTGCGTGCAGATGTTCTCACACCTGCCTGATGTCATTCCTGAGCAGCTCTGCGCTGGTGACACTCCTACCCCACAGATGAATCATCTTTAAGAGACGGTCCTGGTGCTTGCTGGACTTTTTTGGGTGCACTGAAGCTTCTTCACAATGACTGAACCGTTTTCCTGGAAGCTCTTGATGATCTGATACATTGTTGATTTAAGTTCATCTTAGTAGCAACAACATTTTTACATCCTTATCCTCACGCAACACAATGATGCTGCACGTGTTTCTTTGCAGGTATCACCCTTCTAACACACGCAGTCTGCTATTCTAACTCCATCAGCATGACATCATGACCTTCAGCCTCATATTCATTAACGTTCTCACCCGTGTTAGTGAGAAGATTATTGAAATGGTCTCAGCAGGTCCTTTTAAGGCAGCGATGACGTGCAGAGGAAATGCTTTTTTTAGGATTAAGTTCAGTTTCATGGCATCTGATCATCAGAATATTCTGGAGTTTATACAAATTGCATCATAAAAGCTGAAGCAACAAACTTTGTGAAAACCAATACTTGTACTATTTCCAAAACTTTTGGCCAAAACTGTAACTGGCTTTCTTTAAAGGAAATTCAGAAACATCATTTTAGTTCAGCAGACGTTCATTTATTTGATTTTAACATTTAAATCCATTCATAATCCAATAACTCTAATTTGTCTGCTTTAAGAAATGGTGTTTTTATTCAAAATTCTACAATCTAAAGCTGATTTTCTTTTTTGTTAAATAACTCATGAAGCAATTTTTAAGTAGTTTAAATGTGTAATTAGAAAACTTTGGTGTTCTCTTACTCACTGTTGGTCTCCATGCTCTCACACAACTCAGTTTTAACTTCTCCATTCGGTCGGTCTCCTCCCTTCTGGGTCAGTTTCCCCGACATGGTGGCTGCTGTCACGATTGCCTGTAAAACGACGCATCCAGTGGCTAATCAGAAATCCATGAATTAGAAATGAAGACTGTCAAGGTGGTTTATGTCTGCTATCTCATTTTATACACTGGCCACAAACCAAAAATGTTGAATGCAATAGAAAACACTACAGAGACAGAGAGGCAGTCTTGTTGTACACAGCAAATCCATTTAGAGCAATTTCTTTTGCAAATGTGTTAGCTCTTGTCCAAAATTGCAAACACTGGCTCTACACCATCTTCCTCTGCTTCTATCTCGTTCTTTTTTCTGTCTCGTGTCTGTCTCTGTAACAGACTGGACCAACTCCCAAGTCTGTGTTTCAATCCAATAGCAGCCATCCCCCCAACACCTGTTTTCAAAGTGAAGCTAATCCATCATTTCAGACAGCTACATTTTAAGTCAGCAGCTTGCTTCGGTGTCTTTTTCTTTCTACTGGACCTTGAATTACCTCCGTTTTGACAGATCTTAAAGACGTATTGTTTAAGTTATTAGTATTTAAATGTTAACGAGTTAATTGATTATTTTATTCAAATTAGCTGAATGTGCACCTCACCTTAAAGCTGCGTTTTCTTTTAGGGACGTTCTGCTCGGGGTGGAAGAGGATGATATAGACCTTTGGCATGTAGAGCATCCCCAAAGAGACAGAGGCCGACAGGCTGAGAGAGATTGTCAGTGTGGTAGTTTGGATATACATCTGAAACAAGAAGGGGCACAAAAATTTAGAATAACATTGTTGCAACTTGTACAAGTAAATATTAATAATAAAATGAAAAACAAGTAAAAGTACAATGGAAATGAATCTCTGAGATCTTGACATGGTCATAAAGTTTGTTAGCAAGACATAAGTGCACTTTAAAGCAAATTCAGGTGCATTTTTTTTTTTTTTTTATTAAGTTTGGAATCAAACTTTGCCTTTGCATGATCCAACTGGAGCAGAAAACTTCAGGGATTTCAGAGATTGAGTTGTTGGGGAGTTACTTCTCTCCAAAAATATGGTCTCTTTTTATTTATTCAGCTGAAAGGTGACTGGAGTTGCATTGTCAGAAACCAGACAGACGCTGTCCACTAAGATGACCTGTGTGGCAGGTACTAATCAAAGGGTATAGGGGACTGAAATGATCACCTGTCTTGCTGGCAGGCAGTGGAAATAATTATCTACTAAATTTGTCCATTTCATTAGATCACATCAGTTCTGGCAGGTTTGAGCAAAGCTATAATGAAACAAAATAGACAAACACACACACTGCAGTGGACTGAGAACTACCCACAGGTCCTCAGTGAGTTTCACAGAGTAGTTTGGAGGAGGACAGATGTAATGACGGGCTTCACCCACAATCCTGACACAGTTGACAAGATCTCAAGATGCAGGGCTTATCAACCGAGTGCTCCCCTCGCTGTGTGTGTATATAAAACTGGAGGGAGAGGAATAAAAGCACAAACGCGGTAAAAATGGAAGAGGACGGCCAGAAGA
Source organism: Pachypanchax playfairii (assembly GCA_006937955.1). Lineage (NCBI taxonomy): Eukaryota > Metazoa > Chordata > Actinopteri > Cyprinodontiformes > Aplocheilidae > Pachypanchax > Pachypanchax playfairii. Next base: position 265,943 of record SSNP01000188.1, on the reverse strand, counting down.
GAAAAGTAATGGGAGGAGGGCATGAAATTGATGTTTTTGAAAGAAAATATAGAGGAAAGCAACATGTAGAGACACTAAAAAAGAGACAAAGACAGCCAGCACAGAGACAACAGACAGCACACACAAACAGATGAACTAAATTAAGCTGGTTTTATACCTTCAGGCTGCACTGCTAACTGAGTCGTGCTGCACCTTTAAAAGCCACTATATGAAATTTGATGCTAGTTTGCAGTTTTAATCATTATTCAATTTAGTTCAAAAGTTATATCATACAACTCAAGACAAATTTGTGAGACTGTATTTACACCTGATAGTCCGGTGGACTCGGTTCGATTGGGGACCAAAACTGCAACAGTGTTGCTGTATTTACTTGGTTCAGTTTGGATTCACTGCACTCTATGAACCAAACCAATTAACCTTTGGAGCATGTTACACTCCCGCCTGTGGTGGCGCTGTGGAGTTTCTGCACTACTTGTTACTGCACTACCTGGGGCTGCCGCGGAAGAGTGAAACGTAAACAAACATGGAGTAGCAGCAGATTCTGGTGGTTTTGGGATCTTTTATGTTTGGTGAATGTACCAGATCAATATTCTGCAGCACTGGACTCAGAATGAGCAGATAACAAGACAGAGAACTACACGAGGCGGCTGAGACGGCTACACAATATAGTCCCATTCCTGCTTTTGGTGCAGTCCCGGTGAGGTTGCGTTCACACATGCAATCAAACCACACCAGAGTTTGTTTCAATCAAACCAAGACCCACGTTTTTAGGCGGACTAGAGTTCGATTGTTTAGTCCGAATCAGAGTTCGGTTGTCCGTTCACACCTCCCCAAACGAACCGGACTTTCTGTGCAAACGAACTGGAGTTCGATTCAAGTGGACTAAACAGGGCCGGTGTGAATGAACCCTAACCTGGTGAATAAGTTACTGAAATATAAAACAGACGTGAAATAAAACTTGGAAACCTAAAACCACAGAAACACTCAGTTCTGTTTGGTTCAAAGACAGCAGCTGATCTCAAACCAGTTTATTCCTGTTAATAACTCATTAAAGACCAACACTGAGCTGTAAACACAACAACCTGTTTGTATGATGGACACTACATTATTATGTAAAGACAACATAACTTCACATTTCTCAGAAAACTGAGCTGCTTTACCCAGAAAAGCAGCAAAATACTCTCCACATGAGCTCATGATTGAAAAAGTGAGTCTGAATTAAAGTCTTATTGAGTCAAATTTCAACAAACCTTGACCAGAACTCTGTATTCTGATGTAAAAGAGATCAGTTCAGATGTTTTGAAGTTTACCTAAAGCCCTTCTGAACATCTCACACAGAGCAGCAGTCCGTGTGTTCTCAGTCCAGAACATCAAGAAGAAGTTAACACTATTATTCAAGAGCTCATTTATTCAAGAATATATTTCCATGAAGTGAAACAACACAAATCTTCAGTCGATGTTTGAATCAAATTTATAATTATAATCTTTTTATTCCAAGCTGTCAACATGTCACACGCAGGATCTTTAAATTACCTAAACTCTGGTAACATTTATGCAAGAGAGAAATGTTAAATGGTCTCAAAAAGCTTTATGTGGATATTACTGTGTATTATGGTAGTACTAAAGATTCATGCTGTCTGAGTACAGACAGAAACATCAGCTCTGTCTGAGTTTTACCACGTGCTCCACACATTACTGTAACTCCTTAACCATTTAGGTAAAAGCGATCATTCAAATAGTTCCTGGAATATGGAATATAGCTTTATCGGGATTTTATGTCATGGGAGAACGATGGGTTTGGTCATATTACAGGTCAGACTTACTTTTAAATTTAGAGTAAATACTGTATGTCCTGAAAACTGTCCTGTATGATATCTAGGTGTTAAAGGGTCAGCTTTTCTGTTACACCTTGTTACTTCTGAATCAGACTCCAGGACATGCTTAAATTTTACGGTGTAACGCAGTCACACAAACAGCTGCTGAAGGAGAATGAAAATGCAATAATTGTTTTCATTAAGTTGATGCTTTTTTCCTACTAGTTTCTAGCTGAAACGCTGGACTGAGGAAGCCTGAACTTCTCTACAAGCTTTGACAACAGGTTACATAAAAAAAAAAAAAAAAAAAAAAAAAAAAAAACATAGTAAAGACAACATTTTGTCCCCAAAAGTTAGCAAGACATTGTTTTTCATCTATTTATACACGGCAATATTTTGTATTTTTCTCATTTTTGTCTACCAAACTGCTCTTTGGTGAACAGGTGCAGCTGGATGGATGATTTATTACATTAGATAGAAACAGACAGATTAAACAATTACATTTTAACAGAAAAAGGATGAAATGAATCCAAGAAAAAGAAAAAAAAAATAGATTTAAGTGAGAAAATAAATCGACTAGTCGAAATAGTTAAATAGCAGTGAAAGAAAGATTGCTCAAGCTGTGAACTGGCTTTATCAGACCATCGAGTCTGTTAAAGCTTCTTTCCATTACATCTTTATAAAGGGGTGGTTTCCCACAAATACACACACAGAATGAAGTGAGATATCATTCACCTGGCTGTCCTGAGCTGATAATAGCTTAAAAAGGTGACCACTGATGGAGTGCTATGTCTTTAACAGAAAGAAACAATGTGGTCGAATGTGATTTGTTCGGGTTTCAAATATTTACAGTCACAGTGTAAAGTTGAGATTCAGGGAAAAACAATGACTCAAATGAAGAACAAAAGAAAAGAAAAAATAAACCCTCAAAAATAAAAGAAGGAATTTCAGGTCAAATTAAAATTTAAGCTCTGAAGAAATGATCTTTGGATGCTCTTTCTGTACCTAATACGGACTTTACAACAAACTTTTTGCTCATGTCTCATTGTCTTTATCGTCATTGTGAGAAACCTAATCACCAATTGTTGATCCATTATACCATCATTTCTGTTTGAAAACACAAATCCCTAAATCAGCACATGACTTTTCGGGAGAGAATCTGTTATATCCTCCTGCATTCTGCACTTTGCTCTTCATATACGTTGTCAATCCAGTGGCACCATAAGCAACATGATCAATTAATAAAACAAAGACTGAGTTTCAGTGAATTTATAAATATATATATATATACAGTATATATATGGTTTTACCTAACGCCACCAGGAACCATAGCAACATCATTAGCTTTAGTTATTTATTTTATAATGACAATAACTTAACCCTTTAAAACCTAATATATTTGTGAGAAAATTATTTTATTTTATATTAAAAAATGCTAATTGTTAATGCTGATTGTGTGTATATTATGTAAATTTGTGCCTCCTGTAGTACCTAGATCCTCCACAAGGGGGACAAAAATATTGATGAGATGCAGGGTTTGGAGAAAAATGTTAATCCTACTAAAGAATCATATTAAACAGTAGTCTTATCAAATCGGATACTTTTTTTTTATTATTGAGTGCCTAAGGACCATAATTTTTTTAATTTTGGGGACAGACGGCTGACAGTGACATACAGCGTTATAGTTTGACCATCGATGGGCAGAGAAAGAGAGAGAAGTCATTTCTTAGACAACCTGCAAACTAGTTAAGGCATAACTGCTAATGTAAACGGTTAGCCCAACTTAGCTGTGCTGAAAAAGTTCATCTGAAATGTATTTTACTAATGAAAGAAACAATTAAAGCAATTTAGACTGCAGACACGTAACATTGACTGAATAGATGAGAGAATAGAAAAGAGTAATACAAGAAGACAGAGACTAAACTCAGGAATAAAGTCTTGCATTAGACAAAGTGCCTTATAATATGCTGTTTGGTTGTGACTCAGTAGAGGTTTTTTTTTTTTTTAATGCAACAATTCTCCTTATGGCTCTGTGGGGTTTTTACAGCCATTTATAATCTATTATCTCAAGCCTTCATACTATTTGAAGTTGTGGTAAAACTTAAAGCTTGGAAGCTTTAAAAACATCTTTCATTAATGACTTGTATTGTTAAATTGATAAATAAGAGGCTGAACTAATGCTCAACTACGTATCCCTGAAATCTATGGCCAGCTGTTAAGCCCCCCCTTCCCCAGCTCATCTGAGGTTTCATTTGAAACAAATAACTACCGGCTACTTTGTTTCACGTCTCGAGTGACTGAACAGTCAGAAAGAAACACGTTCAAGGGGAAAATAAAAACACTGTTTATGACAAGTTTCCATTTCCAGTGACGTCTTCCATCTCTCCATGTTTTCAACATTCCCTCACTGCTCATCCATTATAATTGACTGAAACTCAGTTCTGCTTATTTCTCTGTGGGTTCTTTATATTTGTCCTCATTCATTCTTTTTTGTTTTCTTCAACTGATGTTCTCTTTCATCTGTTTGACTTATTTCCTTTATAATATGTTTTTGTCCTTGTCATAACTTTTAGTTATGCATCATTAAGTAAGCAGATTGATGATTAATTGAGGCGTCCTTGAAAATAAATCCCAAGTAAATGAATATTTTTGGGGAGCAGAAGTGACTTTTAAAATTGCCTTCACTAAGTAATTTGAGTGTCACGATTTAGGACAAAACTATGCGTAGTCAAATCACACACTTGGACCATTATTGTGCTGTCAAGGAAACTCAAACTAAACAGTAAAAATATAAACACATCTATTTTTTCATTTAAAACTGAAATAATATATTGAAAAACTAAATCTAAATTTTAACAGATGAAATTAATTTGTCTAGGCAAAGCAAAGAAAGGTTAAAGATTAAAATCATTAGAAACATTTTGGGGAGTGGAGGGATTTTATTGCATGGCCAGCATCTGAATCAACACTGATACATGGATAATGTTATAATGTACATATACAATGTTTTACATAAACTTCAAATGTGTTCGCATTTGTTTTTTATCCCAATTGATTTTCATCTTAAAATCAAGATGTGTTTGATTTCTGCTTCAGTTTTCTTTTGTATATTATATTGAATCCAGCATGATTCTTTCCACATTTTGTTTTAAAACAGATTGTTGAATTAATTTTTGGGGCATTTTTAGGTGTGACAGTCTAGACCAGATATAACACACTGACAAAGTATGTCAGAGAGCTCTGGTAAGAAACAAGCAAAGGGACTATGCATTTACGTAAACAACAACTTTGCATATATTCAACCACAGTCACTGCTCTCCAGATGTGGAGTTTATGACCCCTTGAACTTTATGTTGGTCTCCTTACAGATGCAGTGTTAAATTTGTTGACTAAAATATTTCATCATAATTTTAGTCACGAATATATTTCTGCGGACGAAAACGAAACGAAAACTAAAATAGACGGCCCTATTTGAGACGATTATTATGACTAAAATTATGTTGATTTTCGTTGACAAATAAAAGACGACACGAAAATAGACAGCCACGAAATCCAATCAGATGAAAAGAAAGATGAAGAGAGGAATCAGTCAAAAAGCTAACAGCTGGGGCTACTGTGAAAAGAACCAATCAGAGCGAGGCTTATTGAGCGGTGAGCAGAGGCTTCCGTAGTTGTTTGAGATGCTCCCGGGAAGACGCCAGATGAAGTGTGGAATGAAAAGAAAATATCCATTCTGTATTGCAGTTGTTAAATTAATACTTCAGAAAATCTACTTATTTTAGTCGACTAAAACTGCCACATATTCTCGTCGACTAAAATTAAACTACAATTAAAACTAGTTTAGTGACTAAAATTGTGACTAAAATTGAAAAGAATTTTGGTCAAAAGACTATCACTAAAACTAAATTAAAATTTCTTGCCAAAATTAACACTGATCAGATGCTAATGCTAGCTCATTTTTGGGGCTTCTACTTTATTTTTGGGGACTTCAACCATACAGACCTGAAAGCAGTTCTCTCCAGATTTCACCAACTCACTGATCAGACACGCCAAACCCCTAGTAGACCTTGACCAGTCTGATCACAGGGTCCCTGCTTCTGATACCTGCATAAACCCCCTTCAGGAAACAAACTTCCACTGCAACCAGAGTTGTTACCACATGGCCTAAGGATGCCTCCCAACAGCTGTAGGACTGCTTCCAGGGAAACAACTGGGATGTTTTAGATCCCCAGAACCTAGAGAACCACACTACAGTGGTCCTGGATCACATCAGGTTCTGCACCAACAATGTCACCGGGGACAGATACATTAGGACTTGATGGCTGGTTCGCCCAGGGTGAAAAAATAGCAAGGATTGCCGCGCGATGCTTCTCTGGCAGAGAAGCAGAACATCTTCACCTGCTTTGAGATGACGTTAACAACAGCACCATCACAGCCAGCTTTCCAGAACAGCAACATACTCACGGAGGAAGAGAGTGAACCCGAGTAAAGCTGAAAGACCCAATGACTGGACGGGTGCTGAAAGACTGTACTATGGCACGCAATTAAGGAAATTATTAAAAATATATATATAACAAGAAGTCTGAATATATTGAATGAAAGTCTAATTATGTGAAATGAAACAGAACATCACACCCTGAGGCAGATGTACCATCTGGCAAAGGTGGGCAAATGAATACCTAATAACCTTATAGAATGGATTTTATCTTTCATTCATGTTGATAAATATGTTATCTTTGCTAAATCTATGTTTTATAAAACATTTAAATTATTTAAAAATGCTAAAAATATCAATGACCCCTCGACCCTCAGATTTGAAAATTGGGTTGTTCTGCAGCATTTCCGCACACAAGCAGATTTACAATAAAGGTGACAGTGTACATCTGAAAAGAGCCTTAAAACCACCCACAGTGGGGGAAAAAAATAGAGACATTATAGCAAACATAGTGCATGATTGCTATAATGTTTCTATTGCGTGCATGTTCAGTCTAAGCCACGTTAGTTGAAGGTGATTGTTTAAGGAGCCATTTTTGCTTCAAAAATGACAAAAAGGTGAGAAGTTTACAGAATTTTTCTAAATCATTATCCATGAAAAAAGTCACTTTAGTGATTTTTTTTTTTTCTTTTCCGAGAGCTTGTTATTTCTCCAAGTTACACTTTTTCACACAAGCATTTCAAACATGAACATGGTCAACATGATGAATAAAAAAACGCTGTGACACAAGACTTTCCAACACAATATTCTAACTTTGTGCAGCTTAATTGGGCCCAAGCTCACTGGTCATTGGCCACAAGTGCCTCATTACTTGCTACAAAATAGCACTTGAAGACATTTTTTTTCCCTTTCTGATCCACACACATCTCAGATTTTTGCATCACAGGAAAAAAAAAGAGTGCACAGGTTATTTCATAAGACTGTTACTGCTGTGTTTTCTTTGCTGCTCTTATCAGAAAACTGTGTGAGTTTCAGCCTGAAGTGAGAGATCAGATGATTCCTTAAGTTTAAAGTTTGGTTGCAATGCATAATGCATGTGCACGCTTTGCTATAGTTCTAGCAATATATTTAATCTTATATGGCCTGCTAAAGATTATAACTGCAAAGAATGGAAAACAGATGACTTTAGTCAGAGAAGGAAAACAAAATCCTTATCACAAATTTCCTAAGATAATATAAAGACATATTAGAAAGTGATTGTATTTTTCCTGTTTGAATAAAAGTGATTAGTATTTAAAAAATATAAACAATCCACATTATTGAAATGGAAAAGCATTTTTCACCTTAAAACTTCCTTCATGATGTAATATTTGCACAGAGTCAGTGCTGATTTCACAGGAAGTGGTACTTTATTCGGTATCTATTGCTACTGGCATGTCTTATTTTAGAAAAGGCTGGCTCAGTGCTACTAGAGTCACTTAAAAGCAGCAGCTGTTTTACTTGCATTTGGGACTCCTACAGATTCCTTGGCTTTTACATAAAGAAGTGAATATTCACTTAGGCATCAGTAAAACTGTGTATAGGCTTCATTATGTGGAACATTTCCCTTGGTGGTGGGTGCTACTTAATTCGATGTAACTGCTGTGTAAAAAAAAAAAAAAATCTACCCCGAGTCAATTTAGAAACTGTGATTCGGTATAAAACACATACAATCACTACATTTGCTTTTCCTAACACTAAATTTCGTTGAATATTTTTGTTCGATTCTGATGAAAGTCACATGTTTAAACAGACCTCCCCCTTTATGTGCTGGAGCATATATCTAACACGTTTAATTTCCTTTAAAAAAAGCCTAAGATTATACACAGTGAAGAGAATGCACAGTATCAAGGTGAAGCAATAACAAAGAGAAGAGAAACTTTTTAGAATCAACAAGCTGGTCGATTGACTCTTTAGGACAGCATGAATAGATGTGCTAAAAAAAAGCTCTTTTCAGACAGATTTTGCTCTATAATGCACAGATGACCTTGACTTTGCTTGTTCTGTTCCATTTCTCGTTTAATTGACCTCACGCCAAAAGTGAGCTACAGGATTAATCCTTCTCAGTTTCCATTCTGGGTGGAATTACAATAACTTAAACTTGGTGTCTAGAATGACATGTCCTAACCACAGAGTTCATCGCATGCAAAGACAATGATCTGGAAATAGTTTTATTTCTACAATTAGCAGAAAAGGGAGCAACAATACCCTCTGACTCGGTTTCCATATCCTTCAAACAGAATGGTGAAGTGGTTTAAAGGCACCAAAGTACCCCACTGAACAGAATGTATGAATTAAATGAGAGAAAATGTCAGGCATTGTTATATATCTTGAATGATTTAGACATTTCTCTGATTCTCCATGTATCTGCCTCCCACTGCATCTCTTTGTAGTGCTCGTTTGGTTTCACCCTCTGATCTATGACCTATATTACTCACTCTCTGTATGTATATTGGTATCTTTTATCTGCTCACCATGTTTGTTAGCTATATGCTAATCCAACACGAGTTTGAATTTCTTAAATGGATCTGAAGTTAATTTGTTCTTTGCTTGTTCACTTTGGTTGTCACCTCACTCTCTGTCCTTAATATGAATTAATACAAAAACAACTTTCACCTTGTCGTATCTGTTTTCAACTGTGGCCAGTTCTATGTACATCTACAGAGGACAGAAACCTATTTGTCAGGGAATGATACTGATGGGACACTGAAAAAAAACAAGATGTGCCATATTCAGAAAATAATTTTCTAGAAGAATGACAAATGACATTTACAGTGTTTCAGTTTTCTATATGGGATACTGGAGGTTCATGCTTTATTCTTAGGAATGGTAAAAGGTAAAATGGTTAAAAAAATAAAGCCAAAATCCTTAAAATGATGCACTATTTCAGAGTAATTGTTAATAGTGTTGATTAACAAGTTGAGAAAATTAATCAAAAACAAATGAGGAATAGAACAAACCATAGAGGCTATTTCATTTATACATATTGTCTAACATGTAATAAGGTCACAATCCATTAAATCCCAGCGATTATGACGTGTCTCATCAATAAATATAAAAGTTTAAACAGGAAGCAACAGACCTCCAATAAATGGCAAGATCAGTATCTGAAATTATTATTCAGTCCAGCAGGTGCCAGTATACCGAGTGTTAAAATTGATTACATTTCTGTCTGAGACAGCAGCTTTGGTAGATTTTTCTCTCTTAGTATCTGTGTTACATGCTAATGAAGCGCAACAAGGCTTCAGAGACATGACTGGCTTCATGACAACATCCATCTATGGGACATTTTTCTTTTTTTGTGTGAATGGGTATCACATTTTGAAGGCTGTTTAAGAGCTCGGGTTGTTTGTTCAACACCTGCTTGCCCACAGGGATATGTAAAAACACAAATAGCTAATGTCATATAGAAAATAATCAATGGATTGTAATGGCGTGTGCTTAATTGTGAAATGAAAATGGCCAGAAGGAGACATTCCACCTGAGGGAGGCATTAAGTGGTCCAGCCATGAATGAAAAGGTGATTCACCAACTGAACCTAAAGATTTACACTGTTTAGAACATGAGTTTAACAACACTACATTATTCAGCATTACTCACTGTGTTTTCTGCCAATTTTACATGTTCTTTTTATAGGTAAGGCCAAATTACTTCATGACCCTGTCTAGGAAAGAAAAAAAAGAGGAAAGAAAGAAATGCAACTGTATTTTCTTTGTTAGCATTTAGAGATAATTAGCAGTTTCTACAATGATGCACAAAAATAGACGAGCAAATAAATGTAATGATATGACTGTGCCGATGCACACATGGAGACGTCTGCTTTAAGAAGAAACACACAATCACACAAATGAACACATTGAGTGGGCATCCAGGTTAAAACAGAATGGGTGCATCTCCCACTAGAAGAACCAAGATAACAAGCTGACCATATTAAAGATGTCTGCAGACCAGGAGATGTGGCTCACAGGGAGACAAAAGAGAAATTCACATGAAGAGAAAGAGACAGAACAAAAAAGTCAAAGGAAAAGAAATGGGCTTATGTCCGTTGCATCAGGCAGAGGACTGATGAGGGGCATGCAGAGAGGTAGCCGAGGACAGAATATACCCTGTGGTTAGAGCTTTCCAACAAGCAGAGGGAGAGGCAGAGAAACACATGGTTGCAACACACAACCGTTCACGTGTCTGCAGGGTGCAGAGCAAGCTGTATGAAGCCAACATCCTTTGTTTGGTTGCATGACCTGTTTCCCAATAAAACTGGCCAGTAATGGTTAAGAATCTTCTCTCACGTCTTTTTGATTCATCTTTTACATTTATTTAACCAGGTAAATCCAACTGAGATTGAGATCTTTTGTGATCTCATGTTATTTTCCCTTCTCAGTTTGACGTCTCTCTTTGTAGTGGAAACTTTGTATTTCGCTTGTTTTCTGTTCCTGCTTATTTTTTACTTCCTTAGCCTTTTGGTTCTTCTTACTTCTTCCTGCTGGGACTCTGAACCATGCTGAGTATTCAGAGAAGCATTGGAGATCAGTACAGAGGCCACACCGGCAGGTGAACACACACCCTTTGAGCGAAGGTCAAAACTGAAAAACTTCAAGAAAACAACAAAACATCCGTGCAGAAGAAGAATACTTATTGTTTGATGTGTTGTTTGGGGGCCATGTGGGGCGCCGCTCCAACAATATGTGAACCAGGAAAATTGGGGTTTGGTACAGCAACCTTTGAACTGATGGACTAGTCTAGATCTAGACTTGATGCCTGATGATGAACACTCAATGTATTGTACATCTGTCACAAGGTAGATATTAAATTTTGCAACTAGAGTGAAAAAGTCATAAATCTGGTCAAGCATAGGAAACGTGTATTAAATTATTAAAATGACATATTTTTAATATGAGAAAAATTTACGCAAACGTACCCATTAATTTTAAACGTTCAGTACATCATTAATTTTCCTGTCTCTTTATCAGTATTCTTATGTTATTAACTGCACGTGCAAATAAATGTTATGATGACTTAGAGAATGAGATTTTAAGTGTTTCTGGGACATTTTGACCTATGAATATGAGAATATGAGCAGGTAATGACAACACAAAAGCTCCATTGGAACGTTATAATTAACTCGGAACATATTTTAACACAGCCACCGACGATATCTAGTGACCACAGAGCCCCATAAAAGTATATCCATTAAAAATTCAAATTTTTCATAAATATATTCTATTTCTCTGATTTATTGCAGCCTTATGCACTTGACGCAAGTCCTTGGGTCAGCAGATCAGATGCTTCTATGAGCCCCTAAGGTGTATCGTAAATCCAGGGGAGACAAAGAATTTGCAGTGGCTGCTGCAGAAATTGTGGAATGTTTTGCCACTACAACATTAATTGTTGTTAAATCTAATTTAAAAACCCATATTCCCTTAATTTTACCACAGTGAAGTTGTTTTTATGATCTTATCTGATTGTTCTTTTATTTGCTTTTGACTTGTTTTATACCTCCTTACTTTTTTTTCTTGTGTATGTTTTATTAAATTCAACTCTGCTGGTGGTTCAGCATGACAATAATTTAAAGTGGATTATTTTGCCGGCAAAATCAAAACCAAAAGCTTCCGCGTTAAGCCCAGAGTGACGATATGAAAATGTTCTTGGATACCAAAGAAAGACAAACAGAAAAGGTACCATGCTTGTTAGTAGCTACACAGACTGACTGATGCTTTGTTATCGATTAGAGACAAAACCAGTCGAAAGAAACATGCGGTAGTTGTACATTTGTAGAACTTATCAAAGCAACTCAAGTAACTCCTCAAAAATTTGCAAACGTATCTAATTAACAGTGGTTTGATTATGAAGTTAGACCACAAATACATTTTGCCATGTTCTAATGTTCGAATAACTTCCCTGTAGTCATTTTCCCTTCCCTCCAACTAGATTTTTTATTTTTTTTTATTCTAATCTAAAAATCCAAACGTATGCACTCGGCGAAGCTCTTCTCATTAAAGTCTCATCAGCAAGTCACATCATTACCTGTTTACTCCTTTCACTCCTCTCCTCCTTTCTGTTAGCCAGCCAGCTGCCACACACTCCAGAGGATATTCCAATTAGAAACAACACACAGAGACACGCAAATGTGCACTGGTGGATATCCCAATTAAATCGAACACACGGCACAAACAAAGTATAGAGCAGGAACATGTGAAGTTGCTGGTGGACAAGCTAATTAGCAAAGCTAACATGACATGGATGCTGTTCTTTATAACCGGATATGTTCTTATAGGTTCACAAAAGCTCTCACAGGTGACTTTACACATAAACATACACCACTGCAGCCATGAAGCCATAAATACTCTGTCATTCACACCTGTTAGCTTAAAGGTTAAAGATGCTGCAAGCAGGAATGAGATGAGCTGTTTAAAACCATTAACTGGGTGAAGCATCTACATGCAGAAAGCAAACAAATTGCTCTATTATTATCCTCGTCCTGTCAGACTTTGTGTGACTGTGACGATATAAGAACAGTCAGTTTAGAAAGGGCGGGGAGGGGGGGGCACAACTCTGACTTAAACTTTCTGCTTTAATAACTCCCCCAAAACACTCTCGCCTTTTTGTAGATAAAAAAAGAGAACGAGCGAGAGAAAAATGCTACGAAACAGCCAGCAAGAGTGTGATTTCCCTGATGTGTGATTAGACAGGATCGCTTTGATGTGAGCTTTTTGCCATGCGACTGAGGCTGGAACCCTTCTTGAAAGGAAAACAGGCTCAGACATAGGCGAAGGCAGAAATGAAAATTGCCTGAATGACACTCTAATACAGTGACAGATATGAGTCCTCAGGTTTTTGTTGGGGAAGAAGGAGGATTGACTTGAATGAATGTTTTTATATAGAAGAGAATGACACGATAATGATATTCTGAGATTATGTTGATGAAAATCACAAGGACACAATGATGTATTTTATGAGACAAACAAATCTGAAAAACACTACCTAAATATAAATGTATATTCTTGAATAAGTATATGAAGTGTTTTGTTATTAAAACCTGAACAGTCACAATATTACTAAATATAATTGATGACCAACCACAGCATCTAAAAATGGTAGCAGTGTGAAGGTATGAATCAGATAAGCTATATTGACATTTATGTGCTCCTTAAACGATGCTGTTAATCTGTTAAAATTAAAGGACACCTTGTGAAGTTCAGGAATGTTACACAATACCTACATTTACCTGATCAACCAGGCCCAAGTCTTTGACAGAATACTTTACAAAGACGTGAGGGCCTGGAGCTGAACCGCTGTCTCTCAATTTCGAAGGCGGGCTTAGCCAGTTGAGAGAGAACCAATCACAGAAACCCGGAAGTGACGCAACATGTGTGACGCTAAAGCGGATACACGCGAGGCAGAACAAAAACAAAAGGTTTAGCGAGCGGAGCCGTAATGGTAGCTACAGAGCCATGTTTATTGGAGGAAAAAAAGAATATTAATGGCAGTTGTCGCTTTTGTGTCAAAAACTTGCAAATACGAGGTGTCATTGCACATTCGGTTCACGTATTTGACCGCCCCAAGCAAGCGTAGCAGTAAAGCACAGAAGTAAACACTTCATCCACAGCTGAGTCCGCCATGTTGAATGTTGTGCTCTGGGTGGAAAACGCTAGTTCCGTGTTTTCAGGATGATGCACAACAAAGGTGATGTGTAATTGGTCCATCCTAAAATTTGAGTGGAAATGATCGCGTGCGGCTCCGGTGTCAGACCCTTCTGCATTTGAACATAATGCAGGAGGATCTGATTGGTCAGGCTATACCTACATATGTGAGATATTACAGCAAAATCCACACATTATCTGACATGCTTTATACCTTATGACCGCTTCTCAATGTGGCTGAAACATAAACACTGACTTTAAAAACTTATCTTTCAAATAAAGTGCTTTATATCAACTAAAATGATTAAACTAATGCTTTTAGTTTAAAAGAACAGCTTCAAATGGGGCCTTAGCTATTCTGAGGATAGAATTAGTTATTTTCATTTACAAATGTTCAAAAACATTAACTGAGAAAAGCTCTTTTTGTCTGCTGATGATATTTAAAAACTCTGGAAAAAGTCGTCTGTGATCCTCAAGTTAAAACAGTCCAAGCAGAAAAATTAACCTGCTGTTTCCGTTTAGGGATTTATATGCAGCAAATACTTGAATTTACTGTTGATTTCTATATATAGAAAGTGGAAGACCCTGTAATAGTCACAATGTTAAAAGAATAAAAGCCTGTTTGAGTTTTTATTTTATTTTTTTTGTATTGTTGCACCACTTTCTGTTATTGCTGAAAATACGACTTTCTTTTTATCCCTTTTACCCACCATTTGCTGAAAACATGCAGTTCATTCATAAAGAAAACGGATCAATCTTTATACGAGCCATGCATCACAGCATCTTTCTCTGTTACAGTTTACTCCCATTGTATTAGCTTCAAAAATTAACTGCAGGTAGGAGGAATAAAATCTATGTCTGGGCTACAGCATGGATCAATTATTCAGCAGTTAGAAAATCCTTCTGCACTCTTTATGAAGGGATTGTCAGGAGATGCTGAACTCTATATCAGTTGTATAACTACAGATGAAAAGCACTTCCCCAAACAAATGGAGGTGGTATTTTTTTTCATTAAAAGTATAAAAAGTGGGATTAGAGGTATGTTTTGCTACAACTTCCACACACATACATATAACACACTTATTTATATGAATGTGTGTAGAGGTTTGTAGAGACGGTAAAGTTGAGTTTAAGCAGATAAACTCACCCTTTCTGCAGACTGGGATGTGCCAAAGAAGATGGGTATGAACGCCAGCCAGATGATACAAGTGGTATACATGGTAAATCCGATGGGTTTGGCTTCGTTGAAGGTTTCCGGGACACCTCGAGTCTTGATGGCGTAAACTGTGCACGTCACCATGAGCAAGATGGAGTAACCCAGGGAGCAGATGAGAGACAGGTCTGAAATGTCACACTTGAGGACTCCACGCGCCGCCATAGGGTCCTGGGTCCGTTGCTCACCATAGTCGATGACAGTGTGCGGAGGGTCCACGGCGAACCACACGAACACGCCCAGGAGCTGAACCGAGATCAGGGAGAAGGTAATGACGAGCTGGGAGGCAGGAGAGATAAACCTGCAGAGACGAAGATCCCTGATGTCAGAAAGTTTTTTTTTTTTTTATCCCATCTCCAGCTCAACAATAGATACACTCTCAGAAATAGAGGTACAAGACAAGGACATTTTTGTCATAAGGTACAAAAATGGACCTGGACTACAGGGAACACCCCCAGCGACAAGAAGGGTACAAATTCTTGTCGCTGGGGGTGTACCCTGTAGTCCAGGTCCACTTTTGTACCTTATGAGGTTCTTCCACTAAAACAGTAAAATTATGCCACATTTTGAAGTCTAAAACCAACATTCTGAAACATAATATTGAAAATGATGGAAGAAACTTAATAAAATAGAGATTAACCAGCTTTGACCAGGGTTGCAGATGCAGTTGAAATGGTACAAATTTGTACTTTATATCAGTTTGAACACTCTAAGGGACATTTCTGACCTTTCAAAGACCAATATTGTACTTTTAAGGGAACATTTTAAAACATTTTACCTATAGGTACAAAAATGTCCTTGTCTCGTACCTCTATTTCTGAGAGTGTATAATATACTTTCCTCTTATGAATGTAGCAGCCTAGAAACTCACATATTGTTATAAAGAGTATCAAGGGAAATATGATGCAGAATTATGGAAGAGTGACAAGCAGTGAGGTACAGCTGTGAGGAAATTTCACTTGAGAGAATATTGGATTATCATCTACAGCCAAATGTTATATCGAAAAATAAAAAAATAGTCTTTAGTCAAAATCCTCAAGCTGGATGTTACAGACAATTTTAGCCACTTAGTTGATGCTCTCAGCAGGTTACTGTTACTGTAAACAGCACAACAGGTGAGTGTGCATTTATGATGAATAGCACGTTAATGCTCAGTAATGAGGGAGTGCAGCAGGTTAAGTATTTTTGTTACAACACATTTTTTTTTAAACAAAACCCCAAATTGCTGCTCTTAAATCCACATACAGAACATACATACCTGTAACACAATAAACATGTTTTTGATGTGTATTTTCATTCATTTTGTACCTGGGTGCTGTTACAGACTTCTTTCCTTGTTCAAAGATCCGATGTATCCTGTTTGTCTTTGTGAGCAGCGCAGCATAACTGAAACACATCCCCAAGCCCAAAAAAATCCTCCTCAGTGAGCACACGCCCACATCCGGAGTCCCTATCATCAGGAACGTAATGGCGTAGCACAGGAAGATTCCCGTCAAAAGCACGTAGCTCATCTCCCGGCCAGAAGCTCGGACGATGGGAGTGTCGTTGTATCGCACAAAAGTGACGATGACGAAAGAGGTGGCGATGATCCCCAGCATGGAGATGAAAACTGGGACGACAGCCCAGGGGGAGTGCCACTCCAGTTTGATGATCGGGATTGGAACGCAGCCAGTGCGGTTGGAATCAGGTCGCATCTCGTATGGACACAACTCGCATGTAAACTCTGAAGCCTAAAACAGAAAGTTGTGAAATGTGTATTAAATATAATAATAATAGACCCAACTAACACTCTAAGTGTTCATCTGTAAGCTGCTGCTGCTGCTTTGACAGTTATTTTCATTTCATTTATTGCTTCATGGGTGAGGGAACTCTTTACGCGCACACATCCCCACTCATGGAATTTTCACACAATAGGACAGATGATGATCCTGCCAAACTGTCTCAAAAATATAATTATCATGTGAGGCGCATCTTTATAATGAGACCTCTTTCCTCCATTTGTTTTAATAGCATCTGTGGGCTCCTTCCTGCATATATAAACTTGAGATGGGCCACTTAAGAAGCATATCTTTTGATTGCTTGAAATAAGCAGAATCTAAGAGAACGGATAATTACTCTCGGTAAAAATGTGTGTGCAAAAACAAACATGATCCCTGTAATACGTTCTCAAATAAAACCATTGTCATTTTAAAAGTGTTTCATTTGGAGCAAACCCTTGAGTCCTATAAGCTCATATAGGGATTTTCTTCTATAGAGTGCTACCTGATAGTGGTATCCTTCACAGCGCTCACAGTGCCAGCAGCACGGTACACCTTTCACCACTTTCTTCCTTTCACCTGTGCGGCACGGCATACTGCACACGGACGCTGGCAGAGACGGATCGCCTGTTCTCCAATGCATGGCCTCCACCTGAGAGGAGCACACATAATTTATGAAACTGTATCATGAGGAGATCTTGGAGAAGAATTAGCACAAGCAGAAAGCCTCTGATCATTTTTTGCTGCCACAAAACTAACACAAACTGGTCTGGAAGCCAATAATCATGCCATAATCGGATCTGATACTAATAAACCATCTGTATTTCCTCCTGTGTTTGCATGTGTGTGCGCTCATATGTCCATCCATGTGTGCATTTTGTTTGTTTGCGCTTGTGTAACTTCTGGCATTGCAAAGAATTCTCTGTGCTATCCGTATGTCTGTTCCGTGTCCACGATCTAATTTGTGGTTATGCAGGCAAGAGTTTGAGTTAAAGTCTGTTAGCACACTGAGTCCCCGAGCTCCATCGATTGCCTCTAATGCTGAAAAGAAATGGAGCATTTCTAACACAAAAAGCAGCAATCCAACAAAAACTAGTCAGGAGGAAGTGTCATAATCTACCGGGAAAAAGAAAAGTGGGTTTAAGTTGATTGTAGGAATACGCTCTCATAATTTATATGCCAGTTCGGAAACAAAACAAACACATTTTGGAAACAAACCCAATGAATTATGTGCAACTAGAGACAACTCAGACCAGAGCTTTAAGAGTAAAAAAAAATAAGTGGCAGTACTCTCCATAATGTGATACAGATATGCGACAGAAACACGGGTGATATTTTTCATATACAGTAGATCTATTGATCAATAGTTTTACTGCAAAGGAATTGCAAAGAAAAAAAAAAGCCAGTTGTAAATCAAATTGACATAAGCCAAATTCAACGTGTCATTGGGGTCACTTTTATTAACTTCTAACGTCAACATGGACATGGAAAATAAAAGCTCCTTAAAAACATAAAAGAAGTGATACATCCCTTTAAGATTTAATATTTCAATAAATTTACAGTATAAATACTAGGCCTGTTCTCAACAAACCTTACCATTTTAACCCTATTATTTTACCTTTAATCACATCTAGACGTGCCAACATCACAGTCGTTTTCCTCTGTTTTTACTCTTATATCCAAAATGCCTATGTTCAGTTAAATGAACGGTGTTGTGCGCCAAAACAACTGTGGGTTTCTTTTGAGGCATTTTTTTTAAATTGACAAATAGATTATAAGCTTGTGGAGAGGTCAGAGGGGGGGGACTCACTGCTGGAAAAGGTCTGGTACACACCGTATACTGGGGAAAACGTCCCAGTACGCTTGATGGGTAAAATTATAAAGTGTCAGTACTGCGTACTGGTGCATTCTACCTCTTAAAGCACTGACTCAGAAGCTGCTCCTGGAGCTCAAGCATGTGACTGAGATGGAGCTAAGTGCCAGAAAACAGACTGGACCACAGACTAAAACCCCTTGAATGAGGTTTCTTCAGCCAGTTTGGCTCATTAGACATAACCAGTGTTGTAAAAAGACAATCAGTCCTTTCTGGCCCTTTTTATCACCTTGGTCTCAATTTAGCAGGTTGAGTTTGAGTCCTTGGTTCTTTTGCCCTTATTTTACTTTTTGATTTAAGATTTTGGCTAAAAGTGACACCAACTGCTACGATTTAGCTAAAACCTAAACAAGTCATAAGGCTGTTAATCCAATCGCGCAGTTGGTGTTGGAGTTTTCCAGATGCTAAGGCGTGTCAGTCTCCATCCTGAGCCCCATTCCAAACATTTATTGATCATGAAAATGTCCCTTGCGCCTTCAAACAGAGCTGGGTTATTAAAAAAATTACGCACATCTGTTGATTAGTCAGCTGTCAAATCGTCCGATCATGTGTGTCTCAACTGCGTGTACAGCGGCGGTCTCTCATTCACTCTCAGTTTGACACAGCGTCCATCAGCTGGGAAGCATCTCGTGTCTATTACTCTGCTCATCTGTCATCTGGCTTTTCTAATGAAGTCCTGGGTGGATTTATAATGCAGCACTCTAGCATGCCAAAGGAGTTTATGTGCAGACTTGTGTGTGAGTGTGTAGACTGTGATCAAGAAACTGAGAGACTCAGAGGTTTTAGTTTGTTTGAACATTAACTTTAGATTTTTTTGTTGTTATTATCATCGTGATGCAAATTAAAGCCAAATGCAGATATGAGAAAATGCAACAAGACTCAACTTAGTCTGACCTAATTATAGTAAAAAAAAAAATGTTTGTACTTCAAAGAAATATCACCCATAAAGCTTCACATATCTCAAATAACTTTGAATCTACAGCTTTAAGTCAAAACAAGGAATCATTTAAAGTAAATAAAATTTTTAGTTTTCATTTTCCACAGTTTTCACCACACTTGTTTCTTCTTTTTACTAAATTTGAATCATTTTGCTGTGTTAACGTTTTTTAACTTTGTTTCTAAGAGCAAAAGAAAAAGCGTGTTTGTGCGTGTCTCACTTTGAGACGTAATTTGTTGGTCCAGGATCCGATGACTCTGTACTCAGCTGTGGATCTGTTGGTGATCTGGTACTGGAAGATGTCATATCTTCCAGGAGCATCGCCGTTCTCATTAAACATCACTGGTGTACTAGCACTTCCTGGAACGAAAAAGGTTCAGTCACTGTATACAGAGATGTGTTGATTTGTTGTCCAGGGAGTTCAATTTTTAATTCGACAAGACAAGAATGAGTCAGTCTAACAAGTCCAAAACATAAAGGGGTAATATGATTAGGTTGCAGAAGCATTTGTAAGTGAAATGAATAAATCTTTTTGCTGCATTTTCTGTGTACAAAGAGAGACCTTATTAACATTTTTGACATATTGAGTCAGATTCCTGTTAAACAAATTTACCACTCGGCACTTTAAAGCTTTAATACCAATTGTATTGAAAATTTAAAAAAAAAAGACTACCAAATTTTTTACGCTTATGTTGAAATAAACTCAATTCCTGTAACTTGTAAATCATCTTAAATTGTAGATTTTCAATTTTCAATGCACACAACACAGAACATACATGTTCTATCAATTTTCCAAGGTTACATTCTGCAGGAAGCCTGTTTATATTTCAGCTTTCAGAGCTTATAATCACCTTTACTTGAAGCTGGGCTGTACCTGCTCGTCTCAGTGTGCATGCATCAGCAAATTTAGATTACCTCTCAGATTTGGTTTTCTCACTTCCAATAAGGCTCAACACAAACCTTTTATCATTCTCTTCGTCTTACTGGCTGCCTTCTCCTACAATCAAATTATTGTGCTAAATGTGAAATAGCATTCAAAGAAATCTACTGGAGAGAGAGATGAGGAGAAATAACAGGGTTACAGAAATTCCCTCTGTATGAATGATGAGAAATAAAACAAAACAATGCTGAAAAACAAGACTGGAAACTGTCAGAGAGAGTGGGGAGGCAAAAATATTAACGGTAAAAAATTTCAAATGAGCTTAAAAAAATCAAACGCTTAGAATAAATGACAATAAAAGAGAAAAGCTTATAAAAAGGAAAGGTTGGAGAATCAGAACTGCATAACAAGTAAAAGCAGTCGCGCAGATGGAGACGAAAAAAGAAATGTTGGGGGAAAGAGATTATTTTCTCAATTTCAGAAGAAATTAGACAAAAAATGCTAATAAAGAGCAGAAGACAATAACCAAGACTGATAATGAAGCTTATTGAGAGAATGTAAGAAAAAAAATAGGACGACAGAAACAATACTGAGAAAAAAAAAACGTTTCAATTACAAATTAGGCCACACTTAGTGAATTAGCCTCCTCCCTGAAAGCAAATGTGATAATTATCCTTTTTGCTTCCATTTTCTGCCTTTAACACTAAAAATGGCACTTGTTTGGGTATTCTTCAGACCTTTCTCTAACCCTGACCATGAATGATACATGATACTGAGCAAAGGCAAATCAGTACTCAAAGACAGATAAAGCAGGAGGCACCACCGCTGTTTTACTGTCAGATGTATTGAGTGCAGAACTTCAACATCGGAAGCCTAAATCTTTGATTTTTATCTTAGTTTTGATTCAGATAGATTTGAAGCTTGAAAAGTAGATTATCATGTGACCAAAATCTGTTTCATGAGGTAAGAAATGCCTTGTAGATATAAACTGATTCACCTAGATAAATGATTCATCTTTTTAAACATAAGTAACCAAGATGACAGCGAGACAAAGAGAAGCAGTAATAAATGGTTGAAAGTAAAATAAAGTGGTGCAACAACATTTGTGTAGTCCAGCTGTGATGATGTAGACAGCATTGATTGCCTAAAAGAGAAAAAAAAGCCAATTTCTACAGTCAATGATAATACAAGGTTTAATATCAGGTAAAGAACCAGTGAAGATAACAGTGATTACGTTGACTAACATTTCTGAACATCCTTTGAGTGATGATGCCATTTTTTCCCATAAGTTGAACTAAGAAATGCAGCAAACTCTTTGGAGTTGGAGGCATACCGACACACTGGGAGGTAGAACAGTTAATGCAGAGCAAAAGCAGCCTGCTTCCTCTGAAAGCAGTCATTATCTTGAAGAAAAAATTATTACTTTGTATCTACACCCGTTGTTGGCAATTTATGAGAAAGCTGGATAAAAAAAAACTTTTTTTTTTGAAGCGTAAGAAATTACTGCAGACACACATGTCATGACAGAAGCTGGCGTTATTGAGCCAACATGCTGTAAAAATCCTTAACTGACAAGCCTCCATCTGTGTAATAGTTTGATTTAAGATATGCAAAAGCATGCTAGATTGCCTAGGGGATTTTTGTGTGAAGTGCATACATTTAACCCAAGATTAGCAGTAAAAAGTAGAGGTTCACTGCACTATTTCCAACAAAAACTGGCACCTCTCTGCTGAAAAGCAAACTTCTAATAAATAAAGGAAGTCTGGAGCATACTGATTGTTTTTTGCAGCGCTCAATGTGCAACATGCATCTTGAGGAATCCAAACGACCTCAGGCTGTGTTTTTGACCCTTTTTTGTAAGTCTTATTATGGATTTATTCAGAATTCAACTCAAAACTTCTATGAATTGTACCACCATGAAAGATTTTCAGCCTAAAGTTGCTGAAATGAAAGACTCCTTTAAAACCAAAATCACTCTATTATTTTCCTTTTTTCTGCAGCCTATTGGAGAAGCTACAGATAGCAAAGCATTCCTCATTAAGAAAACTAGCTTCACTCTTTCCTCCAACAACATTGCTTTTTTTCTGCAGAGTAGTCGCCAATTGCAAGAATGCTAAATAACCATCAAACATTGTTATGTCCTCTTTAAATACCAATAAACCATCCCTAAACAACATTTCAATGTTCCCACAGTTCTGCAGAGACTAGTTTATTTAAATACTAAAAATCCAACCTGTCCAATCAACTATTGGACTTGTTTTTTCCACAGCTGAAGCAGTTCAGTTCTGATCTGACAAACCACAAATTCACAAACTGTTGACAAGTTCTTCCAAACTCCATTAAATCCAGTATGAGTATATAATTTACTGGACAAACAAAAACAGCCCTAAAAAGACCTGAATACATGGGGAAAATAGTTTTCCTGTATATGTCAGAAACAAATCCACATACAGTACAAGTACAACTGTGCTAAGATTAACAAGAAACATGTTAAAAATGTATGGATCACTTACAAGCAAAATACTTCTACTGTAGTCAGTGTTTTGTTTATGTCAGCTGTGAAAACCTTCCATCTTCTTCCACTTATCCTTCATTGGGTCACGGGGGCAACAGGTTCAGGAGAGAAACCCAGAACTCATTCATCCCAGTTACATTCTCCCCTCCTTCTGGGGGATTCCCAAGCAGGAGAGGATATACATATTATCACTCCAGCAAATTCTGGGTCTGCCCGGAGGTCTTCGTCCAGTTGGATATTCCCTGAAAACCTCCCTGGGGTGGCATCCTAACCAGATGCTTAAACCACCTCAGCTGATTCCTTTCGATGTGGAGGAGCAGCGGCTCTACTTCAAGCTCCCTCCCAATCATGGAGCTCCTCACCTTATCTCTAAGGCTGAGCCCAGCCACCTATGAAGGAAGCTCATTTTAGCTGCTTGTATCTGGGATCTTGTTCTTTCAGTCAGGATCCAGATCTCATGACCAGGTGAGGATCAGGATGTAGACAGACCAGTAGATTGAGAGCTCAGCTCCTTGTTCACTCTGACAGATCAAAGCAGCTCCCTCATCGCTGAGGACGAAGCCCCAATCAGTCCGTCCATCTCCAGCTCCATCTGGCCATCACTCATGAACAAGAAGCCCAGATACTTAAACTCCTTCACTGGAGGTAAAAACTCACTGCCAACCTAAAGTGTGCATTCTACTGTTTTCTGGTTGGCTCTGGGGCCAGACTAAGCCTGAAAAGTCTACAGGGGGGTCACCTCCATGTGGACCCACCACCAGCGTGGAGAAAAATCAAAGTTGGGTTCTTAGAGAGCCAGGTGGCATGGTAAAGGCAACTGCCTAGCCGTCCGGATCCATGGCGGCATTAGCTGTAAAAATCAATAAAATGAAAATACTCATCATCATTTTCAGCTAAAAGAAAGCTGGTAAAAATCTCAACAAATAACATTTAGTGTTGTGCTTTTAGACTTGCTTTCCTCAGATACCTTCAAATCACAAAACATTGGCCTCTAGGGCACTTGAAGCAGAATGAGCATCTCTGATATTTTTTTAATTTCCTCTAGCAATGTCTAAGCTTTTTTTCTTTTTGCATTCCACTACTGTATCATAGAACAGCTGCTATAGTAGAACCATGTTGGATGTCTAAAATTGTTTCGATGGCTGTCAAGTTCCATAGCAACATCAGTAAGGCTATCAGGGTGCAGATTTTCCCAGTAGGACACTCGAGCAGCCCAAGATGAGTAGAGTTCTTTAATCACCTGTCAGGGGCCAAAGTTCTGACTGATGGGTATACATTGTGTTGACCTTCTGTATATAAGGTCCACATGACTCTGATGCCATAAACGTGCTCAACATGACAAACTTGGCTAACACAAAGTTAACAATAGTTACCTCTAATGTATATTTCTGCACTGTTTTCTTAAAACAACACAATTAAATAAAAACACAGGTGTGCTAAATCAGTGAAAAAATCTCAAATATAACAGACACCATCCAAAACTGGTGACTACTGTTAGATGCTACAGTTATATGATGGTGAAAATAAGAACAAGTTTAATAATCATTGCAGGTAAAGTTTACAGCTCACACAGACAGAGTAAAAAACTGACATAGTTTTAATGAAACAAATATGAACTTCATCCTTTTGAACATATGCAGTGGAACCCTCTGGCATAACTGTAGGGGATGTTGAAAATCCACCCACAAATGAAAAGAAAATACAGGATGTTGAGTTTGTTTTTTCAGTGGAACCAAAAACAAAACAAAAAAGTGGAATATTATCTTATTTATCTTCGGGCTTAAAACAACCCTGGTTACTGCATGAACCTATTTTATACAAAAATGTAAAGCTTGAAAACAAGGATCATCTATCAAAACGATCTAAATTTATTGTCAGTAATTGATGACAAAATAACATGCAACATGATATGTAATGTCTCACTATGTCAACATCTAAAATGCAAAATATTAATCATACGGACCCAAATTCATTTTTAGTTCTTCAATCTTTGATTGTTGCAAGTGGTGTGGAAAAATATTTACCAAGAGTCAAAGTGAGTTGAAAAGGAAATGAGTTTGAGACAATTTCATCGAAAAGCTGGTACATTGGAATGAGGCTCCGCCCATAATGTTACTTATTTTTTTATTTTTTGTTATTACCGTCTTTTACAGAGACCGACCTCCAGTGAAATACGACCACATTGGACGATTTTGCAATCTGTAATAAGGACCCAATATTCTGTAAGCGACCCCTAACCCATCCACTTACTAATGTGATCAAACAATAAAATATTCTGCTTTATATTCATGCATATTTTTACAGCAAATATTTATATTATAATGAGACATATTGCTGCACAATTTGTATTTTCTTCGACTGAACTGAGACAAATCTCGTGCATGCGTATTTGGCAGCACCTCTGGGAAAGTACGTGCATGCACTGTTGGTATAGTCTCTGCTGGACTCCAGAAAACACTCACACACGTCGTTTTCTGGAGCTGTCACAATCCACCGTCTGATATGAGAGACTATCAGCCGATGGGGCTGTCATCGAACTCCTTGGTGCCAGGTGATAATCTCTTAGAGAGAACAAACGTCACAGATAAGCTGTAGCTACAGTACCAGTCTAATCGAAGCGCTCGTTGATGAGGAGATCAACAATCTATCATTAAGTTATAATCATTTGTCACTGTGACAAGCTTGTCCAAATGTAACTGAAGTAACCTAGAAAATCTCCCAATACGGTGAGGGGAAAGTTGTGTCAACTCTACTGATGCATCAGTGCAGAACTGTGGTTTCACCAATAGATCCAGCCTGACTCCTGTTAGCTGATACATAGATTAAAAATAAAGCTCAGCTCCTCTTCTAACAGCTTATTCACACCAGGCTGCCTTTTATTCTGTTCTGTGCCGACATTAACTCTGATAAAAGTAACAGTGTTGAGACTTTAAAGGACTTTGTACAATTAAAAGATAATCAGTGAGCTCCAGCCTTCTTTTTATTACCAGAGAAATGTCAGCTATTGAAAAACATGTAAAGCTGCAGTAGATGGATTTTTATACTTATTAAAAATAAAATACAAAAGAGCACATAAAAAGTGATGGACCGTACTTCCAAATGGTTTGATGAATGTTTAATCATAGTAAACAGTTTGTCTGCTAGTCCAGCGATAATACACCGTGGAGAATTCAGAGATGTACTTTGCAGCACCTTCTGTTGTGCACGTAGGAGTAGCAACACATCAACTTTTCACTTCATTTTGCGTAAGTTAACCTTGAAACATTATTGATTCACCTGTCGCCCTGGCAACCCACCTACTCTGTATCCTGAAGTTATACCCATCTATTCAAAAGACTGCTGCATTGGAGAAAACATTTGTCATTATTTAAAGGTCAGTAAAGCATTCAAATATTTGAACTAACCTGTTCATTTTAGGTCTTCTACACGTATTGCTTCAAAGTGCTTAAAAATAAGAATCTGCAATAGTGACAAATTGGTTAAAGTCAATTCACATGATGCTGATATCTCCTTTCTCTAGATAACCACAGTTTGCACAACCTTGAGTTGACTGGAAGGTGCTTGTATTGAAATAAATGACTTAAAGTCAAACATTAAGATGTACATCTTTTGTTTTTGATAAAGAAAAAAAAGCCCATTTCTGAATGTGTAGTTGATAGTTCAACACTTGGATTGAGCTGCTTAAAAAACCTTCACCTGTAAAAATAAATAGTGCACAAGCATTTTCTTGGGTTTAATGTCAAGTTTTCTGTAAGCAGCAGCAGCAGCAGCAGCAGCAAGGCATCGTAATGACTAAAGACCCAACTGAAATGGTTTCGAGTAAGAAACTGATCCCACCTGCCGGAAGCACAGAATCAAGCTTTTCCTGAGGGTTTAACAGACAATAATAACTGATACAGCTTTCTCAAGCACCAACATGTAAACAAAATGTTTGCAAAAGAATGAATTCTAGTGTTCAACCTAATTTGAATTTAAACATAAAGAAGGGATTGAAGAGATTACAGGGAAATAAAAAATCAGAGCATAATGTGTTCGTCTACAGTGAAATTAATAAAAAGTGATGAAGGTAAGATACCTAAGAATATTTAAGATGGCCCAAATCTTAAAAAAACAGAAAAAAAACCTGAATGGTGCAAAAAAGATGGAGCAAAATGAAATGTTTGATGCTTTCATCTGGATATATTTAACATGTAATTCAATAACACTTGTAATATTTTGAACTACTCAGATCACAGCCAGGGGCGTGTCTAAAAAATCTTTATTGGGGGGCCAGGTAGGGCACAGATTTCTAAAGGGGTGGCACATGTAAATGGGCCCATAACCATAAAAAGAATCTAGTTTTCACAGAATTATAGACACTTTATCATAATTGAAGTGGCTCAATAAACCAAAATGGGGTGGCAAGTCTAATTGGAAGGGTGGGCTGTGTAACCTTGGGCCACCCCTTTGGACACGCCCCTGATCACAGCATGTTGGCTTTCAGCCTAAAGGGAGAGATTTATATTATAGATCGTTTCAGTAATGAAGTAAATATGAATTTAACAAAAACAAAAGTAAATATTTTAAGCTTGCTTAAATGTTAATAGGAGGACTTTAAAGCTTGAGACCACTCACTTAAAAGAACTGATTTAAAAATGGAATATATCAATAAATTTAAAACAACATGCAAGAAAGCAGCAAACTATGCAGACAAAAATTTTGCATGCAAATACAAGAACACAAGATGTCTTGAACAGAATCCACTTTTTGGAAGAACACTGTTAGTTTTAATTTTTCCCAAGTTAATTTTTTCTAAGAAAAAAAGCAGAACAAAAAAAAGTGAGATTAATTAGCATAAACATAATGAATGACAAAGACAGAAACAGACAGACAGAAGTTGAGGACCAAAAGGACAAACACAGCATGTTATGCCATTCACCCCCTTCTGTTACTGCAGCTCGAAATACAAAGAGACAAATGTAAAAAGAAGAAAAAGAAAGGGAAAAATAGAGGAAAGGGCTGATAAAGAACAAAAATAGAAGAAGAACAAAGGGCTTCAAAAGCCTGAAGTCTGGCTTGGTTCACTTTAAAAACGCTCATGGTGAACAGCAAGTTTTCACAGAGACTAAATGTTTATGACAAGGAGATGCAAGAGCTCCACTGCAGCATGCATTAATAAAACATGGATCTGCGCGTGTGTCCTGACTTTGTGCCAACAGGCTTCCATCTGTGTGCAGTGCATCCACGGCACTAATAAGCGACAGCGAGAAAGACAGTTAAAGAAACACAGAAAGAGAATTTCTAGTGACAGATGAAGTGATAATGAAGCCTGAACTTGTGGCACAGAAATGGTCATTTTCACTGCCATCTCCAGCAGAGGAGGAAACTGTGTCTGAATAGCTCTTTAAACCCAGTCACCATTGCTTACTGTGATTCCTTTTTCCTCCTCTCTAAAAAAAATTCTATCAAAGAATTTTTCATTTTGAGGGTCTATGCATGATCATCTTCTGAGGATTTGCTGTAAAGCTAAATAATGACATATATGTTTAGTTTTATGTTTGATTATACAATACATTTATAAGTGTAATTTTAAATTACATGGGAATTTGACCAACCAACTATGCACATGGAAGATTTACAGTGTCAAGAAGGTTGATGCAAAGAAAATAGAGGACAGAAGATGGAAAAACTAAAGAAAAAGAAGAATGAGATATGTACATTGAAAGTATCTGATACCAAACGGCAGAGATTAACACGCCAATATCTGAATAAATAGAGTAAAATATCTGTTCCCGAGGTGTAAAAACATAAAACAAGACAAAGCTAGCCCCAAAAAAAGAAAACCTAGAACAACGCCCTTCAGTTTTGTCAATATCAAATATCAGGAAAATTAAAAATAAATAAAGAATTTGTGTTAGAAACACACAATTATTTTATATAGGTCAATTACTGAATGTGAGGATGAATAACTGTCTGGTGCATCTCCATGTTGGCTCGGTGATAGACTGGCGATCCGCCCGGAGTGTACAGTATAACTAAATAAATGATTGTAGAATTGTAGCCAATGATCCCAAACAGCCAGCAGATTTTGCTGAAAAGGAAAAGAATCAAATAATGGCCTTGTGAAGGTCCGGCACTCAACCTGACTGAAAAGCTGTAACACGAACTGAAGAGAGCTGGTTTAACACAAATGCTCAAAAATGAAGAAAAGCCACATGGTAAAGTAAAGCCCTTTTATTCCAGAATGAATAGAGTGACTGTCGGGGTTAAATAAAACACACTAGCTTTGAATAATTGTTGCTAAAGGTAATGCTACAAGCTAACTGAATAGTATTTAATTTTGTTTTCATTAGCAAAGAAAAAAAAAACCTGTGGGATGTTGTTAATTTGTGTCTGCCAAACAGACTGCAGACAACTCTCCCTTTCCTCTGTGTTTTCATTCTTGGCTTTGTCTAACCAAACAAATTTTATACTTCTTTAATCTCCAAGATCCTTTTTACTATTTGTTGCTCCAACATATTTGCCACTTCCATTTTCTCCTTCGTATCCACTCTGTCTCTCACCTCTATCTCCCTCTCATTTGTTTTTCAGTATACTCTCACCTCCATCATCCTCCAAAGCCATCATGCCTAGTTAGACTCTCTGGTCCTTCTAGCCCTCGCTTTACCTTTGCTCTATTTGTTCTCCAGAGAGAAAATAGCTGGTGAAGTTCTTCAGTTTGAAGTTATGCCTCTCAAACTGTTGTCCTTTCACTTTTTCTCTGAGGTCAAGATGAACAGATGAACTTCGTCACCCCCAGCTGGTTAGTCCCTTTCTCTCATGATTACAATCCCTCCCCATTTA
Source organism: Pachypanchax playfairii (assembly GCA_006937955.1). NCBI lineage: Eukaryota > Metazoa > Chordata > Actinopteri > Cyprinodontiformes > Aplocheilidae > Pachypanchax > Pachypanchax playfairii. The sequence goes on along the minus strand of SSNP01000188.1, from coordinate 236,021 downwards.
TGTGTCTCCCCAGGGTTGTTCAGCCGTGTGTAGAGATCATCATCTCAAAGTCAAGCCCCTCTAATTGGTGCAAGCGGCTTCCAGTGGGAATGTCCATCTTGTATCTCTGCAGGAGTGATTAACTGGCAACAAACACAATCAGTTTCTCTGAATAACAAAATCACATCTACAGATCTGTGAAGAATGTTAGCCCCTTTACAAATTTCTTCTGGGTTTTATGTGTTTATTGCACTTAAATATCAATACAGAGTAAGTACAAAATGAATTTTATTAAGGGGAAAGTAAGTCATCCAAATCAACCCGGCCAGATGTAAAGAAAAATAATTGCCCCTTTTTTTAAGAATAAATCAAGCAAAGTCATGGACATATATACAGTATCAGTTCATGTTAAAGGCTTTGTGTCTCCAGTGAACCACAGCGAGATAAATTATCCATAAGTACAGAAAGTACAGAAAATGTGGAACTAAGTTAAACCTTTCCAGGAGTTGCTTTCCTACCAAAATAATTGCTTCAACTCATCAAATAGGTCACTGAAAAACCCAGAACAACATCTAAAGACCTGCAGACCTCCTTTGTCTCAGTTAAGGTCAGAGTTCATGATTCAACAATAAGAAACAGATAAGGCAAAAAATATTAACATGGGAGAGTTACAAGGCAAACACCATAGCTGACCAAAAGGAACAGGTAGGCCGACTACCAATTTCCCCCCCAAAAAACATCTTGATCATCCCCAAGACTTTTAGGAAAATGTTCTATGGACTGATGAGACAAATGTGGAATCGTTTTTGGGAGGTTTGTGTCCTGTTGCATCTTATATAACACCAACACTGGTTTTCTGAAAAGGATCATACCAACAGTAGGACATGATGGTGGTAGTGTGATGGTCTGGGGTTACTTTACTGCTTCGGGACCTGATTTACTTGCTGTAATAGATGGAGCCACGAATCCTTAAGAAGAATGTTCAGCAATCATTTCATGACCTTAAGCGCAAGCACATTCTGAAATAGAATGATGATCTGAAGAGCACCAGGAAATCCCCCTCAGAATGGCTCAAAAATAAAAATACATAAATAACAGACAGATTCAAAACTAAATAAATGAAGAATGTTCTTCTAAGTACAAATTTAAATCAGATTTAGGTGCTACTTTAAACATGCTCCAAAACCCAGCAATGTGGAGTCCAAATAATTCTACAGTAAAAGACTCATTGCAAACACTTGATTGCAGTTGTTTGTGCCAAAGTTGGCACAACTAGTTATTTTATTATGGAAATTACTTATTTCTCATTGCCGTGCTGGTCTGGATAGTTTTTAATAAATTCAATCATTTTGTATTTACTCAGGTTCTTTGTATGGCATTAAATGTGTTGGTTGATATGAAACATTGAAGTCTTCCATGTATCTGCATGAAAGAGAAAAAAACAAACCTTGTATGTTCTTAATATTCTCAGTCCTAATTGTTGGCAGTCTTACTATTCCTTTTTTCAATGTTGGCAGGGATTCTTTCAGAATTCATCCATAATTAAGACAACAAAAATTATATGTAATTTTTATATAAAAACCTTCCAAATATTTAGGCCCAATGCCACCACCACTATGACTACATCTGGAAATCCCATCCAAAACAAAAATGGAAGAACAGACAAGTTAAAGCCTCTGAGAAGTTTAAAACCCAGATGGAACTGATCCAATTCAATGCCAGACATCCAAACACGACTCTCACACAGCAACTGACAGCAATAGTATATATTCCTTCCCATTTTCATCCCTGCACCTTTGTCTCTCTTTCCTTTCCTGTCACTGCCGTGAACAGTTAGGTTAGACTTCGGCTCCGTGTAAATCCTGCTGGAGAACAATCCCTGCCCTAAGAACTCGGAATCATTTCCTCCCACTCACTGTGTTGAGTCCTCTCATTGAGCTGAATCGTGTGAATCCAAAGCTGCGGCAGAGAGAAAAAACTCATGCAACTAGAAACTATTTCTCATGTTTTAATGTAAAACAAGAAGCTGTGCCCCACAACATTTACCCTCTTCTTCCTGAGCACTGTTAATGTCATGTCAACCTGAAACAAATCAATAACAAACACTTCCAACAGGCCTCGAAACTCTTCTTCAACCACTTCACTCATATTAAATATTAATGAAAAGGAAACAAAAAATATCCATAATGCAAGAGTACAACACATCTGAGCACTGAAAAAGCATCTATTAGGGACAAAAAACACATAGAATAATATGATATTTCCAGTGTTCATGTAAAAGTCTAAAGCAAAACTGTTTTTGGAAACTGAAAAAATAATCTAAGGTGATTTTTTTTTTAGGAAAAGAGAACTACAGAGTTTCATTTTTAAGATTTTCGAACTTAATAGTAGCTAAGCATATAGCATACAAGTACAGCACATATAAATGTGTGTTATATTCTTTTAGATGGCGTATATAGTACAAAGTACAGATGAGGGCTCAGGTAGTGGAAAGACTGTGAGGCAGTCACATTGACTCAAGCAGGTCCAAGGTCTTCCTTGGCCATTTTAAGATATTATAAAATAAGATAAATCTTTTGGACCCAAACCAATATTGAGAACTATTGAGGCTCAAGCACACAACTAACTTCATGGATTTTAGTTTTCAGAAAGAACTCCTAGAGAGTAATTATAAGACTATCAAATACATCCATAAGACTCCTTACACATTTCTTCACTTGGGGTTAATTTAACCCATCACTTGAAATTGAACTTTTCTAGGAGTTGAACTACACTACATTGCAAAAGTATCAGCACATCTGAATTACATGCACAAGAACTTTAATACCAAGCCATCATCAATCTGTAGGGTTAGACATGGTGTGTGTCCACTCTTTGCAGTTATCAATACTTCTGAAAAGGCTCCCCATAAGATTTCAGAGTGTGTGAGAATTTTTATCCATTCTTCCAGAAGCCCATTTGTGAGGCCAGGGACTGATGTTGGACAAGAAATCCTGGTAGTCAGTCGCTATTCTAACTCATCCTAAAGGTGGTCTGTTGGGTTGGAGTCAGGACTCTGTGCAGGTGAGTCCAGTTCCTCTGCACCAAACTCATGTCTTTATGTCCATGTTTTTATGGACATATTTTGTTCAGTGATCCCCGGTCATGTTGGAACAGTGAAGGGCCATTCCCAAACTGTTCCCACAAAGTTGGGAACAAACAAATGGTCCAAACTGTCTGTGTTGAAGAATTATGGATTTGTTTCACTGGAGCTATGGGACTGAGCCAAACACCTAAGAGACAACCCCATACCATAATCCTCCCTCCACCAAACATTACAGTTGGTGAACTGCAGTCAGACAATTACAGGTTATTGAAAACCCCAAACTCATTCGTGGGATTGCTAGACAGAGAAGTGTCAAAAATTACTTTTTTGAATGAAACTTTTTTTTTTATTATTTTAGGGTGCATTCACACCAGCTCTGTTTAGTCCGCTTGAATCAAAATCTAGTTTGTCTGCACAGAAACACTGTAATCCAGTTTTTTTTACTCCACAGGACAACGTGTTGCTTGTTTTCTGGGCTTTCAGTGAATGAGAAGGTTTAAGTGGTTCATTTGGGAATTATGTTTGTGGCCTAGTGTTTATGACATGATTTCCCTTGCCTCTAGGTCACCAATAAGCAAGAAACACACATGAGCATAAACCTGCTGCTGGAGCATGAAAGAGCAATCAGTGTCAGGCTGTGAATTGGTTTTTGACACTCCGAGCAATGACAAACGGAAGGGCTGGGAAACAATGCACACAGACACAGAACATTCCCACACAGACATATTCATGCAGTTTTAATCTTGCATCTAAATCAGACAAGCATCCTCTAATCTACACAATACAACAACCTTTCTGTAGGCTCTCTTGCTTTGTAATTCATCAGGTTTTATGTATTCCATGCAGTACTGGCTAGGAACACAGGAAATGAAATGGAGGCGCATTGAGGGGAAAAGAGATTATGCGAGTGTTTTCAAATAAAGAGTCTGAAACTTGGAAATGAGCGGGAGGAAAAAAAAAAGCAGCCCAGAGAGTAAAATGAACAGCTGGGTACAAGACAGTGACACAGGACTAGAAAAGTTTACATAAAGTGGCAAGATTTACAATATTTTCAGGGACAATGAAATATATGTTTGACTAATATTCACACAAAATGTTTAGGGAGGGGCTAAACGAGTTAAAAAGAAAAAAAAAAAACAATAATGAAATGATTTGGCTATTACAAGACATAGCTGGCAAGCTATTAATGTGGCAAAAAAAGAAATGTACAGACATTTTCTAATGTTTTAAAAATAGATATCAATAACCTAATAATTTCACAACTTTGTAACTAGCTCAGTATAAGAGCTTTAGATTATGCAAATGCAGGTCACTTCAGTTTCTTTCCTCTCCACCAAAATTAGATATTATGGTTAGAAACTGACTCAAAATTGCAGATGAAAAATAAAGAAAGAGCACCAATGTTCACCGTTTTTCTCAAAACTTCAACATTTGCAAAGGCGGCTGATCTGGACTCCTCTCCAATCAAACTGTGATCTTTCTTTTTTGGGTCTGGTTACACATAAAGATCGCACAATTCATGTATTCATCATGTTACAGTTTGCTACCCGTCTCAATTTTCCCTAAAACTAAAGTTTGATAAATAATCATTGCATATGTCAGATGAGGAGATACATTTAAATCACACAGTCATTTGGAAGTAGGTTTCTGAGTGAAAAATCTCAGAAAAGCTTTGCAGAAGATTCTCACTAACAAGTGGTTTCGATGCTCATTCTGAATGTTATGATACTAAGACTACACATACTAAGATTTGAATAAAATGGTCATTTACACAGGATGTATTCAGTTCACCAGAGATATGTTACCACATTAGACTTTATTTGTTCATTTTAACGCACTGTATGAAATGCAAATAACCAATAGTGACTATTTTAACCCATATAGTCTAGTGCCCACTGCTGCATTTTTTTTTTTTTTTTTACTTTTGGGCGTGCCTTGTCCCTTTAAAAGCCCCTCCCACCTGTTGCTTCTTCTTGCTGCTCTAATCCACTGCTGCAAACATTTGCTGTGGCTTGGTTACTCATGTCTTGGGGAAAAAATAAAACAAAATTAACAACATCTACAACTGTTACTGCACAGTTCATTGCCCCTACACATGGATCACTCTTAGCAGAGTGATAAAACAGCCTTCTGTGAATTGGTGAGACCTTCTGCCCATTACTTTTTGTTTGTTTTTCATATCCTTCTTTGAATCAAACTAATGCTCATTTCTCACTAAATACTGCAGACTCATCATCAATACACCACAAGACAGTCTTCCCAAATCATTTGTTCATCATCTCATTGGTGAGTCTCTTGCTTTGCCTTTTTGTTTGTAACTTTGTCACCCTGTGGCCTGCTAACACTAGCGTTAGCATATCAGCAAACACTGTTGGCAGAACAATTTGTTACTTTATGATATAATCCTTTGTCCATTTTCATTATTATCAAACCAGTATTTTCAGTTAACCTCTATTTTGTTTAGGTATTATCTCATTTTTGTTGCTTTGGTGATTTAGGCCACTGTTGAACTTTTTTTTTTAATCCAATGCCTGTGTGGTATAGGCCTCAACCCCTATTCAATTGAATGGAATCTGTTGCGCAACAACATTGATTTGATTTTGATTATTGTGCAGCTGTTTGAGATTAACTAAGCTTTGGAGCTTATTACTTGAATTTGAATTAAGTGCACTTTATTCTTTTTGAAATTAGCCTTTCCTATTTGTGATGAAGTTTCATAGATTTTTGAATATCATTAAGATATACTCATTACAATTGTCTATTGTTATATTGCTGTGACTTATGGCTGTTTAATGCTTATTGATATTTAATTTGTTATTTTATTGATGGTTAAGGTTGTCATTTATTTATTTGTGTTGTATTATTTGACTAATTAGAGTTTTTGGCCTGGCCTAGGTCAGGTTTTTTTGTGCTGAATCCTTCAGACCTTTTTACAAGCATCTGCAGGGTGGTATCCATAGTGCTGAATGGTTCATCATTCTGTTACATTCAGACCTACAGTCTTCTTAGAATATACATGATTTATATGATGCATACAGTAGCTACATGTAAAATGTTTGTTGAAGGCAGGGACTCAAGACAAAAAAAAGCAAAACTTACCATTAAATTTGACAGCACGAATGTGACTAAGCAGTTCTTTGCCATCAATGCTGTTGGCCATTCGTGGGCAGAGACCTGGGTACCCGTAGCACAGCTCCCGGTGCATGCGATGCAGAGCATGCGCCATTGCGTACACAGCATCCATCACAAACTGGACCTTCCCTTCCTGTTCGTAGCTGGAGTCACGCCCAACCTTTTCTAAACCTGTAAGAACGACAACAAAAAAGTTGACTGAACTTTTATGATCACCAGTCACAGTTGGAAACTTCATCCAGGATGGATATCACTGGGCAGAAAAAAGTCAGTAAGACCTTTAACAGAAATCCTGTTATGTGTAAAAACAAAAGATGAGTATAGGTGAGAAGAGAAACTTTTAAACCAGAGAAAGAGATGAAAATGTTGTTCAAGACAGTTTGACCAGCAGACAGGAAGCAGGGCACTCAGCCTGATGATGACAAATAACTCCTCTCAGTCCATTCTCACCCTGGTGGCAAATTCTCAGCAGAGAGAACACCATGTTCCTTCTTAACATCTTCAGAACTACTGATAATGTCCTTTCTGTGTATGAGAAAATGGTCAGAAAATGTTTGGAAGGGAATCTTTATAGTCTTTCAAGCCCAGGTCATGTTGGTGTTTGCCAGAAGCATTTGTTTAATCTATGCCAGAGCAGGAGCTCTTATCTTATTGCTGCAGCTTAACTGATTATTTGCAAACTATTCTTTAAGTTTAAGTAATGAACAATTGCATATTTGTGCCCAGTGCCCATTTCTCTCTGGCAAAGTACAAGATACACACTCACACATGTGCATACAAACACACCTAAAACCAAATAACATTTCAGTTTCTTGAGAGGGATTTATGTTCTTATTAGCATAATATGTTAATAAAAAAATAAATAAATAAAATGAAAGTAAAACCTCTTTAATGCATTAAAATGGAATTCAGTAATAGTGCAACATTCATTTTCTGGTTTTACTTCATTTTTCCTTCTACGTCACTCCCTCACCTCCTTATTGATTCCTCCCACTTCTGTATCCTTCTTGCTTCTGTTCAACCATTTCACCATTTCTTACAAGCGGCAGTCACCTTCAGGCGACACAAACTGAATCCAAACCCATCTGCGCAGAGATGAATTAACAAGACCAGAGGCACCCAGAATCAATACGAGCACCCATAAGGAATTAATGAGGTCCTGAGGATGAAATCCAATCCACTGTTATAGGCAGCTGTCTGGTGTTTTGTATGCATGGCCGTATTTGTGTTTGTTCATGACAGTGGCGATTTCAGGGAACAGGAAGTTGGTCCCAGCAGTCTCTGAATGAAAGAGTAGCACATGTCTAGAAAAAAGAGTTAAAGCATGTGTGTGAGCAAGCGAGAGAGTCTTCTTTTTGTTGTAAACTGATTTTTGCAAAACATCTTTTTTTAACCTAGAGTGAATACTTTATTCAGTAGCACTATGTTTCTTGTGCCTGTTTGCACTCTCCCTCATAGTCTGCCTAAACCATTTGAACTTATTCCTGCTGACCAAATCTGTTTGCTTTTAGGCAGCACAGAGAGAAAAGTGGTCCAGTAGGCAAAACATGGGAGCAACTGGGAGTAAAAACTAACTAAATTATTTCTTAATTTGTGCATTGAGATGAAAACCTGATGCCAATCCAAGCTGCTAAATGCCCAGTTGTACTTTTTAACATTAAGAAAACTCACTAAATAAATGGCCTTATCCTTAATTTTGACACAAAATACCTTCGTATTTCCATAAGCAGCATTTCTCGTTAGCATCCACAAATCGGGCGAAAGCCCAGTTTTTAAACTCAAAACATTATTCACTAGTCTTTATTCCTTCTACAGACATAATCCTTACTGGACTTCATTTTAAGTACTTGAAGACTGCAGTACCGACTGATTAATTTATGACTGGCCATAGTAGCAAAATTGAGTTTTAATGTTGGCGATAATTAGTTTTTTCAAGCAACGACACCCATCACTTTGTCTCAAACTCAATATGAGTTATATCAAATCTTATTCTTTAAAAATAGGAAGGAATTTCAACATACTATGGGTGAAATTGATAAATTATTCTGACTGAGTGAAAACATATTTGTTATAAGCTGGAAATCATAGCTGGACACATGGTACCTCCAGCACTTCTGGCAGGAACAGCTTGAAAGTTTGTCTTTTTGCAGTGAAGGGAACCTAAATACTTTAAAAACCTCCATAATTCAACATACTCTGCCACTAAACCCCCAAATATTACTTGAAATTGCATAATGCATGGACAAAGGCATAGCTCAACTCTGTGCAGAAATGCTGCAAAATTTTGAGAGCATACTTTTGGAAGACATTACCATCTAGCTAAATGCACCACAGATGAGAAAGCAAATATCTGCAAATGGTACAAAATCCATCATAAAGATACATCATTGATCAGGACTCAGGTTGGTTCCTACTATGTGTAAAGGAACCCATGAAATAGATACATTAGAATTCTGAAGAGATATTGTGCATCTTTTAGAACAGTGGTATCAAATCCAGTTGGGCCAATATCCTGCTAGCCTGACCAATCAGATCCTCCTGCATTATGTTCAAATGCAAAAGGGTCTGACACCGGAGCCGCACCCGATCATTTCCGCGTCAAATTTTAGGACGGACCAATTACATATCACCGTTGTTGTGCGTCATCCTGAAAACACGGAACTAGCGTTTTCCACTCAGAGCACAAGTGTTTACTTCTGTGTTTGCACAGTGTTTACTTGGGGCGGTCAAATACCTGAACCGAATGTGCAATGAAACCTCGTATTCTCAAGTTTTTGACACAAAAGCGACAACTGTCATTAATATTCCTCTTTCTCCTCCATTAACCATGGCTCTGTAGCTACCATTACGACTCCGCTTGCTAAACCTCTTGTTTTTGTTCTGCCTCGCGTGTATCCGCTTTAGCATCACACATGTTGCGTCACTTCTGGGTTTCTGTGATTGGTTCTCTCTCAACTGGCTAAGCCTGCCTTCGAAATTGAGAGACAGCAGTTTAGCTCCAGGCCCTCACGTCTTTGTAAAGTAATCTGTCAAAGACGTGAGGGCCTGGTTGATCAGGTAAATATCCTGCATATCTCAGTCGATGCCCTGTTCCAACATACAGTATCCGATTCAAAATTACCACCTCAGCATGTGAAATTCTGGAAACTTTGTTAATTAACAAATTCTAAGAATCAAGAGTGACCACTGCTTTAATGGTTCCTAAAAGACTTAATACATTTACTTGACTGGGCTGCTTCCTAACCTTCTAAGCAATTTGTACATAAAATACACCTGAAAACTTCAATGATTGTAAAAAAAAAAAAAAAAAAAATTGTGGTTATTATTGAAATATCAGCAATGTGACTGATGATGCCAAATTAAACCTGAGCTGAATGCCGCATTCAACCAACTGATTTGTTTATAGGCACAAAACACAGAATAAAAAGTCCATACATGTTAGATATATTACACATCATATTAGGGCTATGGTTGGTCTCTCAGAACTATTTCACTGCATGTAAAGACCTAAACTATTCCAACCTGTGTTACACATGATGGAATATCAGATCTGTGCAGCAACAAGCTAAGAGCAACACAAAGACATGTCTGCTCTACATACTTTCTGTGCAGAAAGAGGGTTTGCAGGTGGTTGGTTCTCACTTTTATAAATCTTGATGTGAATCTCCCCAGCAGGCTAAAAGGTTGTAAAATCTCTTCTTACTCAGCATGATGTAGACCTGGAGACAGCATACTCTCCAGGTTCCTGTCTTGCCCTGAGGATATTATGAACCTACAACCTCTCTGCTGCTGCTCATTTCTTCTTTCTCATCAGTTGAAGTAATGTCTTGACTTACTTCAGACAGCTTGACAGATATAACCTACTTCCAGTTACTTTCTGAATTTCCTTTTCAATTTTCCAACAATTGGTGCTGGGTATGATTTGCCCATGTGCAACCTCCTTCTTCGTTCACACCCAATGGTGAGTATGTTGTCAAATGCATCCTTTATTACATATTAGCTGATCAGATAAGCAAAACACCTAAAGCCTCCCTTCCTCTCAGTTTTAAGTTAACAAAAAGCACAGATACATTCTGGGAGAACCGCAGCAGACTGAACTGTAAAACTAGAAGGAAGATCAATAAAAACAAGTAGCAACCAGCAGCAGTGGAGGATTTACTAGCAACAAGGCAATAAACAAAAGCATTCAAAACAGGATTAACAAGTAAGAGTGAAAAAGAAAATTGACCCAGTAGAAAATGTTCAGAACCTCAGCTATGATCGTCTATGGTTGAAAAACAAAACTTCAGATTTCAAATAGGAGACAGTATTGAAACAGCAGGTTCGGTGATACTTTAAACTTAAGGGTATTTTCAAGGATCCAGATCATTAAAGACCCACTCAGATGAAAATCATTTTTCTGATGTTAGAAGACAAATCTTAAGAAAATTATGCTCAAAATTATATTTCTGTATTCAAATCACAAAAATGTGGTCTAAAAAGACTGGGTTTGTGACATAGAAAATCCACTGGGCGGAGCCATAAGCCCTTGCTCTGAGCTAGCGTGTACAAAGAGCTCTCAGCAACGGGGAGGGGTGGGGGAATCCTACGTGCCAATGGTTCCAAATAATGCTAATTAACTGCTGCCGTTATGCAGAAACTACTTCCTAGAAAATGGCAGAGGTTTTGTGGTTTTGGGTAAAAACAATGTAATCATAACGACCACTAAGACGCTTTAAAATAGCTCAAAAGATGATCAGAGTGGGTCTTTCAGAGAATAGATGCCTAATTTTGAATCGGCGTGGCATTTTACCCATCTTGCATTTCATTTTAAAACAAGAGGTATTAATTGCTAAATTTTAGAAAGAAAAAAAAAACCTAAATCGATCAGCAATTTGCTCAACTGGGTGTGGTTTGCTTGGAGAAATGAGTTTTAGCTTACACTACATTTTATAATTTGGGACATTATTCAGTTTTCATCTGTTTCACTGAATCTAGTCAAGCTTAACAAACAAAGATTTCCGAAGATTAGTGAAAATATGTATTCAAGGTTCATAGGAACTGAGCAATTGTTCCAAAATGAAATATTATTTCATTTTGGTTTAGATTATGTTAGAACACAGTACTCTGAATGGTCTTTATTTTCTCTAATAAACCAAAGGCCCCGCAGCTGTCTTTCTAATGTTCCGTCATAATCACAAACCTAATTATGATAATGGTTCATACATAAAGCAAAACAAGACACTGATTAGTGAGCCAATTCCAAAAAATACCTTTACTCTAGTTATGGGTGGCACTGATGCTCTATCTTTTCATGCAACAAAATTTCATTGTGGTAGAAATTCAGAGTGCTGTTTGCACTTTAAACCACAAATGACGTGCACGAATATTTAACATTCCATGTTTAACATTAGCTTCTTTAGCTACTTGTTTAAGCTTGTTTTTATTGTTTTTTTTTCCTAATGGTACACTTGTTTCAATGGTTATTGCCTGGTTTGTTTGTTCGTTTTAGCTCCTTGTTTTTTCTAATGTTTGCTATAAATGTAGTCATTTTATTTGTTTTTATGTACAGCACAATGATTGGTTGTAATGTCATATTTAAAGAGGTTTACAAATAGTGGTATGGTATGGGAAGGTTTGTTCCATAACCTTTTAATTTCTATGACAAAACAATGAGACAATAATTTGAGACCAATTATGTATTTTATTAAGTCCTGACAGGCAAATCATGAGACTAAAACAAAAGTATTTTACATAACTGTAAATTAAAACGGAATGTATTTAAGAAAGAACAAATATCAGTTTTTTTCCAAGATATGGCAAAGAGAAGTAACCTTCATAAACAAAATGTGAGGTCATTGGGTTTGTGACATCCCATAAAACGTATATATTTCTCCTTTATTTGAAGGCAGAGGCGTCTCTTTCTGATGTATGATATGTGCTCACACTTGTTTGCATTCAGCATTTGTGTATAACATATTCCCGTTCAGCGTAAAAAACAGACAACATGGAACACTTTACGATGAGCCATAGATCAAACCATCACGTAGTAATGAGAATTTCTCCCTGCAGTTCTTATGAGATGTGAAATGACATGGCGCATCATTAATCAGCATATCGCAAGAAAATGCAATCCAGCCTGCAGACAGCTAAACGACTGTTACTGTTAGGAGTAGTGATAACTGGTGAAACACCACTGTCTCAGTTTCCTCAGATTGCATCAGGTGGTGAAACTGGAGCAAAGGGTTTGCGTTTGCTCGTGTGAGGAGTTCACTACAATGCAGATTTTTGTTGGTGCGCCGTCTACACCCTGTAACACAACTGGTTAAATACATTTTTGTTTGCCTCATATTCTTTTGCAACTTCTAGAAAGAAATAATAAAAATAAGCTTTGACTGCTTAAACGCAACAACTACATTCAATATTTACTACAGGGCCATTTTGAGTAAACAGCTGATTAAATAATAATATCAAGGCAGAAGTACAAACATGAACAAAATGTTTAGATGTTAATGTGCACTCTGTCTGTCTTATACGCAATACACCTTAATCCATTTTCCAGCCAGCAGCTGCAAAATGAAATTCAGCCTTTCAGCTTTTTGTTAATGATATCAGAAACCACAGGCAGCCTGGCTGGTGGGTTGCTTAGCAAGAGAGGACTTCAACCGATAATTCAGAGTTAAAAAAAAAAGAAAAACAGTAGCTAGAAAACTCCAAGAGGCGTGTGTAGAGATAAAAAGTAGCTTTCATGTGTCATAAAATGTCCTGTGAACCAAATTCTGAATGAGGAGGAGCTCATCTCCATATCTGCCTGCAAGTCATTTTCTTATTTTGTGGTTGACTATTTTCTCAGCTTTTAAAGGAGTGAAGCTTGGATTTTTAAAATCTGGTTCTAAATGCATAAAAAAGCCACTAGCATGGATAAATTTGGTTTATAAACTTCCAATGTAATCAATGTTTTGCTTGAAGTTGGGATAATCAGATGCCTAGCAGTCCAGATGTGCCTTTACATAATGTATATAATAGCAATGCAAAAGCTATGAAGCATTTTGACAATTATTTCAAGTCTAATTCTTTTATAAGTATGTTCAATTATAAATTTATAAATCTATTATGCATATGGCTTTTCAAATGTCTCTTAAAACTGCACAAGGAGCCTCTTAAATATTCTGATTTCAGCACTAAGTTGTAACACCATGACTCACAATGACCAAAAAAAAGGAAACGCTTGGAAAAAATATAAACAAATTTTAATTAATATACAAATCTGCTCACTTAGATAAAAGAAGCCTGGCGCTTTTTTCTGCTACGAGTTGATCCATATCACAATTCCCGCTGTGAGTAAATCTAAACTACAGGCATCAGAAGGAGCCTGAACCTTGCAAACATTTTACGACTCACATTCTAAACACGGATAACAGTATTTCATGTTCATCTATGCTTGTGGGATTCATTTTTAAAATCTTGATCTGTTGTTAGATGCTTCATATCAATGCTGACAGTTGTCACTTCCAAAGCAGGCTCTGGTGCTCTTGGTGCCCTGGGCAAGATTATTTTTTTGCCGTCCCGACCTCCCAACAACAGCCCCCCCTGCACATTTATCCCAAAAAATCCTTACAATAAAAAAGCTTAAAACTACAAATAGCAATGATAAAATAATTCCTGTTTGTGTTTAGTGGTTTAGAGTCATATTTTATACTACACTTTTCTCTCCCTCTGAAAGCCCCCCTAAATGTTAGGGAGTTCATTTTAGGATTAAAATATTGTGTTAACACCTATCAACGTTGTTTGCGTTCATAGAGCCTTTTTAAGACGCGTCAAGTGATGTGGCATCCCCTCCAGCAGGTGGAGCCCAAGGCAACTATCTAACTAAAAGTTGGTCTTGGTCACTTTTCATTGGCTGTAGGTCGCACAGCTCATGATTAATGACCAATAAGTTTGATGCAGTGACCCTGAACACCTCAGAGATGGAATCTATCATCAGACCATTGTTTGGTCTCGTTTGTGTTGTATTTCAACGATGAAGATTATCAACCAAAACTCATAGCTAGTTTAAAAGTGCAGACTGTTTTTAAGTGAAATCAGACTTCCGTGTGTCAACTTTTAATTACAAAACTAAGAAGTTCTGCTTCACACCAGTGGATGAAAATTCTAATAAGTTTCCTAACTAAAGCCTGCATCTTTAATCCTGCTTCACTGATTCATATAAGCAACACTTACGCACCTGCAGAACTTGGCTCAAATCTCTTGGCTCATTTAACAGAAGGCTCCACAATGAGCTCGACGCCAACAAAACTAAGAAAAGCAGGTGCTTCACTGACTAGCCGGTAATGCTGTGTTTAATACATACACAAACCAATACACTAAAGCAGTGAGGTAAGACTAATATAAGAATGTTGAATGGCTAAGTGCTTTGATGGATGCCTTCATGGTCCAGTGTGTCAAAAGGATTTTACATATACAATGATTTATAGCACCACAGATGACAGACCGACTAATGATTTCTACAAGCTCCCTAATTAAACATAAATTTGGAACATATTAAATTACCTGCTTCACTTAAAAAGTTGAAGTTTTGCATTGTTTTCTTCTGTTTGCTTAAAAAATGTGTTTATGAAAATATTGACATAAAGGAAACGTATTAAGTTGGAACATGGCTCAGAATAGCTGAAATTGGATTTATGCAACAGTGTCTCTGACATGTGCTTTTTATGTGTAATTTTACTACTTCATATCAATCAATCTTACATTTGTGCCATATGGACACTTTTCCACATAAATTGGGATGTGCAGACTTCTAGTAATAAAATCTCAAATATGCATTTTTGTGGAATATTGCTGTACAATTTTGAGGGTGCAAGTGACAAAACCCTAGACAGGCAGATGTAAACAAAATGATTACTACTGCAGAAACCATGTCAGAAAGTGGAGAATCAGGTCAAGAATCAGGGTTTGTCTTTCTCTGAATGAGGAATCGACTCAGGAGAAGAGTCAAAGTGAAGAGAACCACTTTTGATGGACACAGCTGTATATGTTTGAGCTGAAATTGGTTCCACTGGCTTCAGGTTCTGCTGATCAAACACAGTCAGTGTCAGTGTCATCGTAGACGCAAACAAATGTTATGGATTAGTGGTCAGATCAGAGCAGAAGGAGAGAAAGAGACAGAAAAGAGTCCAAAATCCACAGAAAAATCTCTCCTGGTGTTTCTAATGCCAAGGCAAGACAGGCGGCATTTGAGTCTGGTGGCACTGTGAGCATTTCTCTCTCTGATTATCTGTAATTATTATCACCAAGCTAAATGAATTATAGGTGTGCACCAGTGTGTGTATGTATGTTTGTGTGGTGACAGCTGTGAAAAAAGTAACAATTATGACACGTCCTCACGGCAGCAGCTCATTTCAGAGCCCATAGAAAGATGCTGTTTACCCAACAGTTGAGTTGTTCATTTCAAACTCCACTTTTTTATTTATATCATTCAAATATTTCTTAGCTCAAAACCTGTTGAATGTGATATTCAGAAAAGCAGATTTCCACACATGTGTCTCTTGATTAACCAAAAAGTAAGCCCCCAACTGACACAAGCTCCCTATATTACTTGTTATATCTGTTTTTCTCTGGCTCAGTGCTGGATTTAAGGCTAATCTGCCAATGAACAAATGCACAATCAATACAGAAGAATAGAAAATGAGCAGAAGACAGAGAGTGTGCTTTACATAATTTGACAAGAGAGCACTGCAGCCAAGGGATACGTCAATAAACTGATGCAAAATTCAAATGTGTCTGAGAGCTAGGGTTTGTAAAACTGAACCTAAATTTGAGCATATGTTCAGTAGCTGATGCCAACTTTCTGCCTCTGTAAAGCCAATACTCAAATATAGCCATTAAAATTGAACATATATGACAGAAACAAATATTAAATGAGGGAATATTTTTGGTGGTTAAAGCGTAATTTAACACATTTTCCCTTAAAAATTCACAACATTTTTTTGAGACATGTTAATTTTATTTACACTGCAGTTGTGATGCAAATGACATGATATGAATGGTAACCCCTCACAAAAAGTGCATGATTTAAAAAAAAAACATTTATTTCAAATATTTACATTTTATGTTGTAGTCATAAACTCCGTCTTTTTTCTCCAAATGTTAACATCTACAGCAAAGCAGTTCCACAGCATGATACCATCTCCATCGTGTTTTATTGTATGCGAGGTGTTCTTTTCCATATGGGCTTCAGTTCATAACCAGATGACTTATGGTGCATTCACACCGGCCACTTTGTCAACGTCAAGCAACGCTGATAACGCTCCAAATTTGACGTTTGAAGTTGAAGCTCATAACGCCTGCCAGTCAGAGCGCATAGGCGTTAAAGCTCGTAAAGCCTGACCAAAAAAGAGCGCGAAGGCGGGGCTTCCTTTGTTATCGGATGTTCTGGGCTATGGCGGATCATATTGAGACAGTGGCTTGGATTTATTTACTTCATAGATCTAGACAACGACAACGTCGGGTGCATCAGCACCGTTTGTGGATACACCCCATTCTTCAGATGCGTTCTGAGTTTGGTGAGTTTAACCATTTGCTCCAGGAGCTACGTTTGGATGAGGTTAATTTATCTTCCATTTTGGCTGATCCCGCTTCTTTCCGGCTACGTGCTGTGACGTCTTACGTCACTACGATGAGACGCTCTGATTGGTTGACATGCTAGCTGAACTTTGAGCTTTTCTAGCTTTTCAAGTGTCAACGCCTGAAACGCAAGAAAAGCTTGAAAAGTTGCCGCTCATAACGCTCACAAAGCGCCGCAGAGCCATTGACGTCTGTCTGACGCCCGTCCACCATAGCCTTTACATATAAACTTGCCGCTTATGAAGTTGATGGTTGGGCCGGTGTGAACGCACCATAACAGTTGCAATACATCGAGAAAAGAAAAAAAAATACATTTGTCTGGATTAAAGCTCTTTCAGCGTTTTTTGATGACATGCCATCAATAGGTCGCCACAGTTTTGTGACTGAAAACAGAGATTTAAAGATCTTAGATGATGACCTTTTTGTATTGACACTGCTTGTTTTGGTACAAATACACAGGGTCTACTACAGTATGTAATAATGTCTGAATGTTTTTGATTTACCACGGAAATTCCTGTCGCTTGTCAATAATGTTGGTTATTTTATCAAGTTGATAAACTAAGGTCAGTTCTTGTACATTCATTTAAACTCAAGTACCACTCACTATAAGATTATCCATAAACTTAGTTTTATGTTTTAGGCCTTGTCTCGATTATTTTTGTCATAAGATGCCAGCTCTCAGTAATCAATATTCAAAATATCAAATACAATATTACATCTATATAAAAAGGAAAACATATTTTATTCATCTGCACAAAAGAAACTTGAGGATAGAGGGACATGAATGAAAACATTTCTAAAATACTTACAACATAATAAAACAAATGTGACCAACATTCCCCCTTTTTTGTGCCAAAAAAGGAATATTGTAGTTTTTAATCTGCCATGCAGCTTTGGATGGCATCTTATTGATGAGGAAGAAAATGGATTAGGTAGGTGTGAATGCCTTGTTTATTTTATTTCTGTCACTCCGTGTAAAATATTCTCAGACCAATTACAGTGCGTTGGATTAACTCAAAAAGTACTCTACTTTTCTATAATTCATTTTACTACTTTTACCCCTTATGGCATAATACATTTAAAATATTTACTTCACACATCAGTGGCTATCTGCTAACTGCACTACATCACTTGGATTGGTTTGATACACATTGACACCCACAGCATCTCTTGTCAGAACACCAAACTTGAAGCACAAACTGGGTCCAGAAATGAAATGATGAAATGACAGCAAATTGTGCAGCTGGTTATTTTAAGCCACTCGGTGTAACGAAGAGGCTGAAATGTCTTTTCGTGGTCTACACTCGATTTTGTTTGAACTGACTGGAAGTGAGCCGTCTTTGTTGGTGTGCTGGATTTTATCATTTTTCTAATTATGTGATGTCACCCTCCCTTTTAAGATACCTAAATAAAGGAAACGAGAGAAAAATATTGAGAATCTCTGTTACATAAACTAAGATAATATGAATAAGCAAGTGAAAAGAGTTTTACTTGATAAATTAAAGAATACTG
>SSNP01000188.1:57228-217660 GCA_006937955.1 Pachypanchax playfairii | reverse complement strand
GGACATGAATGAAAACATTTCTAAAATACTTACAACATAATAAAACAAATGTGACCAACATTCCCCCTTTTTTGTGCCAAAAAAGGAATATTGTAGTTTTTTAATCTGCCATGCAGCTTTGGATGGCATCTTATTGATGAGGAAGAAAATGGATTAGGTAGGTGTGAATGCCTTGTTTATTTTATTTCTGTCACTCCGTGTAAAATATTCTCAGACCAATTACAGTGCGTTGGATTAACTCAAAAAGTACTCTACTTTTCTATAATTCATTTTACTACTTTTACCCCTTATGGCATAATATAAAATACATTTAAAATATTTACTTCACACATCAGTGGCTATCTGCTAACTGCACTACATCACTTGGATTGGTTTGATACACATTGACACCCACAGCATCTCTTGTCAGAACACAAAACTTGAAGCACAAACTGGGTCCAGAAATGACATGATGAAATGACAGCAAATTGTGCAGCTGGTTATTTTAAGCCACTCGGTGTAACGAAGAGGCTGAAATGTCTTTTCGTGGTCTACACTCGATTTTGTTTGAACTGACTGGAAGTGAGCCGTCTTTGTTGGTGTGCTGGATTTTATCATTTTTCTAATTATGTTATGTCACCCTCCCTTTTAAGATACCTAAATAAAGGAAACGAGAGAAAAATATTGAGAATCTCTGTTACATAAACTAAGATAATATGAATAAGCAAGTGAAAAGAGTTTTACTTGATAAATTAAAGAATACTGTGAGGAAGAGAATAAAATAAAAAAACTAGACTTGATAAGCAAGGGCACTAAACCAGTGTACTGGTTAATGCTGTTTGGAGTAAATATGGAAACAATACAAGGTGTTTTTTTTCGTAGCAAGAGCAAAAGATTTTACCAATTCCATTTGATTACAAGCAAAACATATAGTCCTTTTAAAGCAAAAATTAAATTGCTGTGCTTTTTTTCTCGCTTATTCGTGAAATGTCACGAAATGTTGTAGAGTTGATGTATTTTTTTTTTGAGATAATATTTTGGCACATCTGGGCCTCCATACGCTCCAGACCCACAGTCATTCAGCAACCACAATGTTTTCTGCATTAAAAAGATTGATTTGCAGAGGAATTCCACTTTTCATGAGTAATGTGATGGCACAGACATGTGGCTAATTTACAATATATTGCATTCCTAAATTATTACTGATATATATATTACTTCTGATAGTACACTCAGCAGATATAAATTATTTATTAGTCATTATTCATATTCTGCTGAATCACTGCCCTCACACAACTTTGCTTCAATCTGTATTTCTTCATCTAAGCCTTTAACTTTTTCCTCATTTCCTTTTATTAATATATCACTTTACTTTCTTTCTAGCCCACGTTTAATGTGAACTTTTTTTTCTGCGTTAGCCACTCCTGAACAAATGTATTCACAAGAATGGATATAGAAAAAACAGTTGAGGCAAAAAAGGTTAATAATAAAAGTGAAAGAAGAGGGAGGTGAAATTGGAACCAGCAAAACAGAAGTAAAGAAAATTTTAAACAAAAACATGAATAAGATATTGAGTCTTTAAAAATCAGCAAAACATGGGAAATACTGGGCTGAGTTAAATTTCGAGAGTTAAATCAATGAAGAAGAACTTGTTTTTTTTTTTTCTTTCATAGAGAAACCCCCAACAGTTGGAACCCACTGAGATTTGGGCTTAAGATGCAGGGAAACTGTGGTGAGGAGGTATCTTGGAGCATTTTCTTGGATTAATCAAAAATTTTCTTTGAGTTTCAAAGGTTTTAAAAATCTTCGAAATCTAAATTCTAAACTGAAATGAAAACTAGAAGTTGGTTGCCCCCAGCTTAAAGTTGTCTATTGTGGGCATCATCTATTTTTACTGCTGGAGAATCAGGCAACTGTCAAAATCCAAATACTTTTAACATGTTTTCCAAATGTGGGAATTTGATTTGGACATGTGTACTTCAAGTGATTGTTCTAGGGGCTTTGCTGGAAGAGTATATCGAAATGATCCTTCTCCATCATCCAGCAAACTGAGACCTTTGGTCAGTTATGCCATAATTACAATCATTTTATCAAAACTTTAAAATCAGTGTGGTATATAGTGAGTGTGTGCTTTCTTTTTCTTTTTTTTTTATCTGTCACTGTTGACATATTTAACATAATTTTCTCATTCAAGAACACTGGTTTTGCTAGAATAATTTATGATTAGTCATAGCTCAGTAAAAGCAAAAGGTGCAGGTATCTGGTGAAGGTGGTTAAGGAATCATCATGCAATTAAAGCTGGTTTCTCTTACAGAAAGTTGGTAGGCATCCAATATATAAAAGAAGAAACGTTAAAACAGGATTTAAGTGGTTCTAAATAAAAATGTCCCATTGCTCCGAGAACTCTGGATGAGTACCAGCAACTCCAGGTCCATTTTGAACAGCTTTATCTAGTCCTTGCATGCAGGAGAAAGAATAACTCAACTTAAAATAGAGGTATTCAGCTTAACAGCAGCGTCTGCAGTGGTAATAACCACACAGATAGTTTGAAGAATCTCAGTAAACCTCCTAGTCATGTTCTGTATCATATGACTGACCATATAATTCAGTTGATACTATGCTTTTGCACATATTGAAACATTCCTGTGAGCAGTTAAACATGTCTCGGAAGGGTGGGATGGGCCACAGGGATGGTAGTCAGTGGGTGGGTACCCCTTGTGGAGTCGGACTACCTTTGGGGTTTAGACTGATCTGGGCTGACTGGTCCTGGGTCTGAAGCTGGGGGGTCATGGTGCACACTGTACTGGGCTCTGTCTATCTGTACCTGAGTAGCTGGAGGAGTCTTTGGTGGATGCTTTGCCTGGTCAGTCAAAATCCCAGAGCAGTGCAATTTAGCTCTAGGGATTTGGGGGATGGGTCTTGATGAGGGGAGCAAGTGGACTACTCCAATCCTGTCCCTCAATTTCACTTCCATTATTCTGTTGTCAGCCAGCAGTGGGATGCTGACACCTGGACTGCACACACATTTTTAATGCACTAGTGTCATATACACCATTACCCACCCTCACCGCATGCACACACCCATGCACATGCAAACACTGACAACTCATACTGCATGGGGCGGGGTGTTTGGGGCCCATGTGGCCTCTGCTGTAGGTTCAACACCAGCCAGGCGTAGCTGTGGGTGGGGTGTTGCCCCTGAGGGCTCTGAAGGGTACTGCTGGCGGTCCTGTTGTGGAAATGGCTTGCATCAGTTGTGGGCTGTGTGGACACCTGGCTGCTGTTGTAGTGCTGCAGACGCCTGGGCAGCTGCTTGGGTTCTTGGATGGTTCGGCTTGCCTGTGTCTGAGGTTTGATCTGAGGGTGCGTGGGGGCTCCTACCCTATTCTCCTTCTTTGCTTGCCTGTCTGGGGGGCTCCATCGTGTCTGATACACCATCATGGGGTGTATCAGGGAGCAGCCATGGGTCAGTGCCCACGGGGCTGGTTGTTGGGGTGGCAGGAATGGTGACTGAATTCTCTTGCATGGGCAGGCATCCAATCAGGTGTGGAGTAGAACCCTAAGCCTGGGATGGCTTAGCCCTGGTTTGACCCTATCCTTAGGGGCAGGGGTGTCACGCTGGACACTGGAGCTTCTTGGCCCGTGTCTTCTCGAGATGCCTTTCTGCTGAGGGCAGTGGCTACTCTGTTCTCATCTAGATATCCACTCTGCATTGGATCTGTGGGTACTTTCTGTTCACACCGTTTGATGCTGGTCTGTCTGAGGCTGCTGAGCTCCCTGGCGTTCTGACCCGGGAGGCTCCAGTGCTCAGGGGACCAAAGCTAGTGGTTGATTAAAACCACACTCTTTACCTTTTCCCGTACAGTCACTCCACATGATAAATCTACATAAAGACACACACAAGCACGTACACATGAGTGTGAACAGGAGAGACTTTGCGCATGCTGGGTGAGTTAGGATGCAATTATCTCCTGGAATATTGGTGAAGGTCTTGCCAAGACATAGCAAATTGCTACAGTTAAATGAAGACTTTGCATCTTCAGAGGAATACTTTTTGCTGAGTAAATAAAACACCACCATGTTCAAAAAGCAAAGGCAAACTATCGCTTATTAGCAATTAACAGATAATTTCACATTAATAAAACGCTGTAATCTATCAATTAATTATGTGAAACTGGGGAAATATAAAACTTGTTTTAAGTACGTGCATGTGGGTGAAGACAGAATATCGTTTTTGCCCACAAGGATGCATGATACAAACTTTTATTAGTAAATAGAAAATTAATTGGTTTCATTGTAACCATGTTAAATAATGAAGGAAAGTCACAGAGATGGTGTGAAAAAGCACTGTATAAATGTTTTCCTCACAGCTGAAACTCAACAAACACCTTTGAAGCCCAATTTAGAAATATTATAGGACATTTTCACAGATAATTTTTAGAATTTCAATGGATAAATTTTACATAATTAGATTAGAATGGACTTAACTGTGGGGTATATCACTGGTGGTATTATGTATTTTTTTGTCTTTTTTTTATATATATATATAAATATATATATGTGTCTACTACACTACATTATCCCACTCTTCTGAGTCCACCTGCTAAATTGCCACCTTAAGATGGTGGAGAGGTTTGAGTACCCCCAATATCCTGGGGTTTTTGTTGTTTGGGGAGCAAGCAATGTGGCAGATAAAGGCTGGTGCCAAGGTGTGTAAATCCCTGACGACATAAAATGGTTCTTGGGACGTTGAGAAGCACCAACTAAATAAAGTTGGGCTCACCTCTACTTGCAACTTAGGATCTGGAACTCAACTCCTGGAGAGATGCTGGAATCTCTCCTACTTTAGACTGGCCTAGTGGATGAGACATTAAGCAAGTGTGGGAATGCTCACAAGCCCCCAGCAGAGTGCCTAGATGTTGGCGTTCTCCCTGGTGAACAAGAGTCACCCCTCTGCAGCTTCAAGTTGCAAGAGAGACGATTCTGACTGTTTGTGTGGAGAAATGTGGTCAGTATGCCTTCTAGCAATCTAAGCCTATAGCAACATAACTAAAGTGAAAACTCAGGGTAAGCTAAGCTAAACCTAACTACAGGGCTCTGAAAAAAGTAAAGTTTTAAAGTGTCTCTGACATACTCGGGTCTCAATAAAACATTTAGAAGCATGACCATTTTGTTTAATGAAAAATGATGCAAATTTGTGTTGTTTGATGTTACATACTTACTGTAATTAAACAATTAAACCCTTACTTAACAGTAGGCACCATACAAATTGAATTCCCACTTTGGTGGATTAATGCATCAATTTAAGTCCTGATAAAAGAAAATAATAATAATAATAATAATAATCTTAAAAGAAGAAACTATTTGCATTTTAAATGTGAAAGAGTCTTTGAAAGACTTATCTAAGAATAGATATCAATCCCTTGACAGTGACAAGTCACAAACCACACATAGAGAGACAGCTGTGTAATAACATGGTTTCTTCTTTTTACTGCACTTTTATTCCCTCTTTATACCTGAGGCTAACTTCACCTGTCACAGTTAATGCTGTTCACTGGTACACTGGATCCATCAACATGCCTGGTTGGAAAAGTGTGCTCAAAGATAGTGTGTAGATGCACTTTAACACAGTTTTTTTTTCCTGCAGTAGAGATGATCAGCACGCGGTGCAGTTTGTGCTCTCATTCAGAAGTTTATCTGCGCCTGGAAACACAACTATGTGTGAGCACGTAGGTTTATCTGTGATCTGGTGTTTGCCTCAGTCAGCTTCCTCTTATGCATCAGTTTTACCTGACTGCATGTCATTCCTGCATCTCAATCGCCCAAGCGGACTCATCTCAAAGTCTGAGTGCCTAGGATTTATTTTTTCTTGTGTGCCTGCTGGATGATGGTATTCAATAAATGCAACAATTCTCTCAAAGACAATGTTACCATTTGTTCCAGAAGTTTTAAACAACTCTCCCTTCACTGGGGATAATCGTAATCTCACCTCCCTTATAAATATGACAAAATTAAAATATTCCATCTAACTTTTTCAAACAAATATTTTAATAATAGCTGTAGTGACAAAGTGGGTGAGAACATAATTTGTCACCAGTTTTAACGGCTTGGTAATCTAAATTAATCTTACCAGTCAATGTGTGATGGACCGAGTCAAATAAGTGGAGGAAGCACAGGGGTTCTTTTATTTTCCCTTTCCCCAAAGTATATTAAAGGTGGAATATGGAACATGGACTACGTTCAGACTGCAGGCTGAATTGACCCAAATCCGATTTTTTTTTTTTTTGCCCTAATCTGATCTGTATGTTTTTTTTATGACCATCTGAATGACACAGATCCGATTTTTTTCAAATGCGACCCAGGCCACTTCAGCATGTAGTCCTAAATTTGATACGTATCTGATCTTTTGGCATGCGACTTCAGTCTGAACCACCAGGTCGCTTCCATCCGACCTTTACGTCATCAATAACTGACACATAATTGACTATTCTGCGTCGAGGACGCGGGAGCAAAAAGGAAACCACATTAATGGCAGATGATGCAGAGGAACAGTCAATGGCGAGAAACCGAAGTGTATTTGGGGAAACAGCTCTGTTCAGACCAAACTTGAGGGGTGTTATCAGAACCGCACGGTTTTTGAAAAAATTTCCAAAGAAATAGAGCGTGGGTTAAGTGAACATGGCTCCAATGCCAAAGAAAAATGAAAAGTCTCCGGGCTAAATACGAGGAGGCACTGTTCCGTCTAATGTGCATGCGTGACACATTCAAGACGCATTCCATTCAGACTGACTCAAGTCACATTCAGGTCGCATTTCACTGGCAATATGAACAAACTTGCAAAAAGATCGCATTTCACAAAAGAATCAGAATTGAGCATTAACACCTGCAGTGTGAATGTAGCCATGAACACAACAACAACACAACGCCTCCAGCCATCGGGGTGCCAGGCTCGTGACCCCCGCGTGCAAAACGATGCCATGAAAAATCCTCACCAAACTCACTCTGATCCCTGATACCCCCTGAGAAGGACAACAAAGCTCACTAATCATGCTCTCCAGCCCTGCTGATCACACACTGACTCTGATAAATGCGGAGAAAATTTGATTTCCATTGTTATGCTGATGATACACCCAAAACACGTTGTTACACATAACACATGGCAGCATATTTTGCTACTTGACTCTGCCAAGGAGGCTTTGTTTTCAATTACATTATTTTCTTCATTTATGTATTGGTTCATATATTTTGAAACAATAAAACTGGAAATTTTTTAATGGATTTGGATTACATATCTGATATCTGGATCTTCTACTGGATCAAGGATTTTTTTGAAGGATTTGTGCAAGATCGCATTGTGTAGGGAAATTAACTGCTCTGCAGAGGTCTACATTATCAGAGTTCTTTCCCCATTTACTCTGCCACCAACAATAAAAAATTTAAAAAATCAAGAAAGCTCAGCAGCATTTCAGGACCTGTAATCACAAAAACTGCTGCATGTTTTAAATCTTTTATGTTTTTTTAATATCTTTTAAGTCTATTTGTACTTTTTGACAGTCTATTTTATTTTTTGTATCAGTCTGTACAGCAGTGTGCAATAATTACACCCACTTCTACATGTTCACATCAGCTGGTGTCACCACAGCGACCTTGAGTGGCAGCCTTCTGACTAGCTTTTGTGCCAATGATGTGGAGGTCAATAACCAGAGTAGTTGGAATTAATGGACTTTATCGCTTGAGTAAAAGGCCCTCGACATAGACTGGTGCACAGATGTCATGAGGATTAAAAGACAGCCGATAGGAGTCACAGACCCCACAAACCTAATCATGTGAAATGACAGCAAGCTACAGCCAGGGGATGCCCACTGTGGCACATATATGAACATATAAACTTGATCAAGAGAAACTTATAATGCAAAGGACACAACAGTGAAAGGTATCAGGGCATAAAATACTCATCTGGTTAGTGACAGCTGTAAGAACTGAAAACTTTAACACAAAACCTGATGAAATGTCAGACACAGAGAAAAGAAAACATGCACTAACCAAAAGCTATAGCAATGTATCAGTAAGTGGGCTTTTATTCTCTGCAGCTCAACATAACAAAACACACATCCTAAACTCGATTCAAATAACTTAATATCAAAGCAAAAAAACTAGATCTATATTCTGTGTAAAAATCCAGTACAAAGCATTGCTATGGTAATAATAATACAGTGGATGACGGTTATATGCACGACCTCGGTGCCCAGCAGTTTTGTGCATTTAAGCGTTGTGTGCATTTATCCGTAGGTGGTCATTTGGACTGTAAACACGGGTAGCAGTGATCGGTATTGATAACCGATAATCAGAAATTATGTAATAATGCAATTAAAATATATTAGGAGAATAAAACTCTCAAACAGGCCGAGTTATAAACTCATAGAGCAGATCCACTGTGACACAGTAAGTAAACAGATGTGCCAGATATGCATACATGGACACGATGGCACAGATTAAGTTACAGTTAGTAGCAGAAAAGTTTTCTATATCGGATATGAAGGACTCATGATCGGGCAATAAAAACTAGAACAAATAAGTGTGTTGTGCATATAACCGTCAACTACTGTAGACACCAAAAAATATGTTTTCAAGTTATGTGAACACACACAAACATTTTTTACACCCTTTCCTAAATGCAGAGGTGAAAGAATCTAAAGGCTAACGAGATCATCTGGATTCATGACAAGACAAAGTTCAGGTTGCATCTAGGGCAGGGGCGATTTTAGCCCATTTTTGGGGGTGCTTCATCAAAGCACCCCCAAAGATTTCTTACTATTTTTTTTTACAATATTGGCTGTTTGTGTGATACACTACTAAAAATATAAAAAACATGGGCGTAACAACCGCGGGATACGCATGGGACATGTTGCACGCACATTTTCTGTGTCAGTGTCCTCCGTGCCCTTTTTTTCAGTCTTTACAGCAGTTTAAACCGATGACAGATTTTTCCGACCGTCTTTAAACACACCGTAAGCTAACGAATTGAGGGGATCAACTTCAGGTGCTGCAGAGAGCAGAGCAGCAACTTGTAAATCAGCAACTGCCAGCAAAAGACAACAAACTGTGGACAGTTTCTTCCATACAAGCTGTGTAAGTTGAGTTATGCTGTTGTATGCAGATGAAATTAGCTAAACGATGGGCGAGTTAGCAGTAGGTTAGTTAATACATCAGGTTTTACACCAACACGGTGTTTTAGGTCACTACACAACTCTAAAGCCACTTTTAGAATATGTATTTCTAGAAAATAAATAAGTGGACATAAAATGTCACCTTTTTCAGTACATTCAAAATCATATTACTTGGTAACAATAGCACTAACATATTCTTACTGTTATGGTGGANAACTTCAGAGTGTTTTGTTTTCAAGGAAACTCCAGCCATGTCTCTACTCACAATGGTTCAAGAACAGTTTTAATTTGGGTTTGTGTTTTTAAAACATTTGGAGCAAAAATTGCAAGAATGTTAATTAACAATACTTATTGTTGGTGTTTAACTGTTACCTTGCTAGTTTATGCTAGTAATGAACCCAATGTTCTTTCATTCTGTGTAGAGCTAGGTGCTTTTTGCTTTCCATATATTTGAAAGAAATCTTTATTGCACAATATTAGTGATATTATTAGTCTTTCAAAGAAAAGTGGCTGAGAAAAAATATCTACGCCATAAAGGGTGAGGATATTTTTATGTTAATTTCACTGGTTCTAATTCTATTTTTTTTCCACATTGTTTTTACCTTTATTGCCACAATAGAAAGATCAGGGTCAGGGAGGAGGTTTAACTCCAGAGTCCAGCAGCAGGGAAGATGATGCAGGTTGTTCACAGGTAAGGAGAAATTAAAATTTGTTGAGATTTGATGCTATCTATTGGTAGGTGAAACCAAGCAGGTATGAGACAGAGGTTTTCAAAGATTTTTTAAAATTGCTGTCATTCACACTTCAGAAATATTTTGTTTGTATTTTAATAAGTAGTTTATGGAGAAAGTCTTGTGTCAGGGTAGAAACCAGGCTGCAGAACTAACAAGCAGAACCAGCAGACTGTGATTATAACAGGAGATGAATCTTCTATAGCTGCTCTAAAGCCTCATCAGCCAGATCTAAAGATCCACTGTTTACCAAAAGCTGGTTGATAAAACTCGAACATTTCAGAGAGAGTGCTATGAGAACTTCCTCTGGCTTGATTTCCTCCAAGGTGTTGAAGGAGTAGTAGTAGTTGTGATTTTACTGTCACAAACCTGTTTTAAGAACGGTAAATGGTGTGTAATTGTATAGCACTTTACTCAGGTCCTACGACCCCCAAAGCACTTCAGACTACAGTATGACATTCACCTATTCACACACGTGGTTTTAAAAACTGGAAGAAGACCTGTGAAAGATTTGCATTACACACTAGGTTGTTATTAAATATGTATAAGTTCATAAAAGTTAGAAGTCAGAATTTCAGTGGAATTTTGGTGGATTTCAACCAGCAACTGGGCTCTGACCAAATATGGGCCGTTGGAACGCTAGAGACTTGATTAATTTAAGAATCTCATGATTTAATAAAGAAATTTGCAGACTTGCACAGAGATGGTAAAATTATGATGACTGATTACGGAGACGAAGACAACAGACGATGAGGACAGTGAGGAACAGGGATTTAAATGCACCAAGGAGGCAGTCAGAGAGAACTCAGGACAACTGGAGACATTTAAGAGCACAGGGACTGACAGAGACAGGGAAGAAGTCTCATCGTGACGAGTGAAGTTTTTCTTGCCTGGCTGGGCAGTTCTCTGGGTGCTCAGCACCCCCAAAGCTCTGATCCTAGAATCGCCCCTGATCTAGGGTGAACTGAACACTGTAGGTTTTGAGAAGCTTGGTCAGTCCTCATTTCACACACAATTAATTTATGAAATAGGTCACTAGATGTGTAGATCTAATGTGCTAGAAAAAAAGGATCAGGTTTAAAAAGTAAATGAGCAGTTAAAACTCTCTATCTGAAGATTTAAAGCCCTTATCAAACCACTCTTTGAATGCAACTAATTGTTGCTGTTTTACCTAAATGGAAAAATAAAAGTTCAAATCTTAAATCATAATGTACAAGCACCAACTATTGTGATAACATCCAAGTTTTAGGTCTTACCTGTGCATTTTTTCAGAATACCAGGTCGTCTTCCATGCATCCCAAGCTTACAGTTAAAGTTTTCTTCCCAGAATTCAGCAAACCAAACATTTCTTCTGTTGTTGGACAGTGAGCGGCTCCTGAAATACCGGTCAAACGCTGCATCAAAGACAGAGAGGGAAACAGGAAAAAACAAAGTGTGAAGATGGTTCACAAAATATTTTCAGAAGAAGATGATGAGGACTGAACACCTCCAACAGTGTGAGATAATAGTGTGAAGAGGGCTCATGCATATGCAGTATGTATATATAATACACATACACAAATATGTAAAAATGAGAGTAAAGAGAAGCAGTTTAGACCCAATTACTTGGTCACTTGTCTACGATATTACCAAAAGAAAAGACTGGAATGAAAGCATATTATTCACAGCAACAGAAATGCCTTCCACTAATTTGCAAAATGAGATGATACAAGAGGAAAAAAAGAGAACAAAAATGAAAAATGCTCCTTAAATGTGTTCATAGGGTAATTAAAGGAGATTGGCCACTTTTAAAGTTGGCTTTTTTTTGGTCCATACAGACACAACAAAGCGAGTTGCTTCAAAACATTTTCCAAGATAGCATGCTGTGGAGTTAAGCAGCGACTTGGTGCAAAGTGAGGAACTTTAAGATTGATTTCAACACCATGTGCCATGTCTGAATCTCTGCAAAGGCTGACAAGAGCTGCTCAGATTGATCTTGTCTGCTGTCACAAATACAGGTTGTGTGTGTACCTGTGCAGCTTTGCTGATAGATAGACTGCTGAGAACAGTGGGTTTACTCCATGTGTAACTTGACAGAAAGCACATGTCAGTTGGGATCACAAGTCCCCCCACTGTGATAACAGATGTGATGTTAAAAAACTTTATTATAAGCATCCTTGAATAAGTGAGGCTCCCAAAAGGGAAAAAAAAGATTCAAAATGTGGACCAAATGAAAACATGCATGGGGTAGTTAAGATTGAGTAATACAATTTAAACAGAAAACAAGGAGAACAAGAAAACTGCAAAGAAAGTTTCAGGTCACTGCTGAGCCAAATCATGTACACTACGCAACACTTACCTATAGATTGATGAGCAAATTACAATCCCAATTTAAATCACAGTGCTTTGTGATGCTCATGTTTGAGTTGGATGCTAAATGTTGTAATTCAGCCAAAACGACCAATGAGGATATGAGAGCGTTAATGTCAAACAATGCATATAAAGTCTTAAAGCGACACTCGTTCACACGGCAAGTCATTTATATATCAGATGAACACGCTTGTAGCAGCTGCCCATGACTTCCTCCTAGTCTTCATTAGTGAATTAATTTTAAACACTGTTTTTGGCGTCCTGATGGATCACTGCAGCATTCAAACTACAGCTGAAAATCAGTTTCTCAGACACAAATAGGAGACTTCAGTTCCTTTCATACCTTCAAATGAGGATAATATGCAATTACAACTACTATTACATACTTACAGCTTCTTAGTGCTGCTAATAAGTATTTATAGTTGCATTAGAAAACTAGTTGGTCAAGTTAATCATCGAGTATGTCAGACCTCACTGGTTAAACAGTAATGACAAAATTGGTCTAAAAATGGCTTCATGTGATAATTGTGGCTCATACTAGTTAAATAGCAAGCTGCTTTATTTCTGCACTTGTTAAGTAGTAAAGTCAAAATAGCAAAACTCATCAACTACTTACAATTTCAGCTTTTCTGGTTACTATTTAAATTTTTTGGTCACACTGTTAAACTCATTTGATGGTCACTTGTTAACTAATTTGAGTTGAGTATCAACATGTTGGACTAGTTGGCCAACACGAGCAGTGTTGGGCAAGTTACTTTAAAATTGTAATATGTCAAATATTACTAACTACAGCTTTAAAAAATTAATAAGTTTGTATTACATTATTACTGTCTAAAAAATGTAACAGAGTTACACTACTCCGAGTTACTTTCGGCAAAATGTGAAAACGTATATATGTGAATTCTAAAATGCTTAAATCCTCTGGGTCTGGATGCTTTCTCTTGTCTGACTCCGGTGTTTTTTGAATTAGTTTTTTTGTTAGCATGACATCGCTTGATGTGCTTTTTCAAGTTGCTTGTACTGTTTCGGGAGGTCGATAGCTCCTTCGGTGTGGCGCATAAGTTGCACTTTACTATTATGTTTTTGTCCCTTTGTTTTCCGAACTAGAAATAGTGTGAATAATGCCACCGTGTAAACATGCAGTCAACGGTCTCTTCCTCTTCCTCCACATTCATTTTGGTGTCTTGTTTTGAAGCTAGCAACAGCGAGCCACAGGAAGCGCACTCCGCGTCTTCTTCTATGGTGTCCAATGTGATTTATGCCCCGGTCCGCCACATTTTAGTTCGTATATCAACAAATATGTCTATGATATCAACGCAATTCATATAAATGCGCTAGTAACGTGCGTTACTGAAATTGTAGCGACAAATATGTTGCCTTACTTTATAGGATAATATGTAAATATTACTTCATTCCTGAAAATTGTAATATATTTCTGTAACTTGTTCCTTTTGTAACGCGTTTCTCCCAACACTGAACACAAGTTAAGTAGAATGACTATTTTACAGGTGCAGTCTAGTTACATATTAGTGCATTTAAAAGCTGACAAGTTGGGACTTTTGGACTACTACTTTGGATCTTCTGATGACTTGTACACTTTTTCTTTTTAGTTTGAAAACAAATCCCTTGTAGGATTTTACTGAAACACCATTCTGTTGTTATATGAAAGTAGCATGGCCCCTATAAGAGTGCCAGTTGTTGCTGTGTGTGTTAGAGAGTAAGAAGGTAGGTAGGTAGTTGCATGCTGTCCCTGCTCTCAGTTGTATTTTTATTCTCTGCTACCTCTACAATAAAGACTGGATCAGCTGAAACTCATCCATGCCTGGTTCTTGCTCACCCCTAGCTGCAGGACAGTAAGCAAGAGTGGGGGGTTAGCTCTGAAGTGTAGCCACTTCAGCCCTGGAGTAAGGACGAGTCTCCCCTGCTTTTCACTCAGCTCAAAGCTAACATTGGCAAAAGGACATCCTTTATTCAACAACAAAAGTTGTTGGCTGTGGTGTGCATAAATAAATTAAAGCCTGGTTAAGATAAACCAGTGTGGTTAGTTACAGTCTATTGTCTTTTGAAGAAGAAGAAGCTAAGAGTGAAGATGCACTAATGAACCTCAAGTGTGTGTCAAAGTAACTGGTCATTCAAACCCATTCATGTCACTGACTGGAACAGACAGTGTGAATGAGCAAGATGGGGGGGGGGAAAAAACATAACCCTTTATGGGGAATAGCAAAAGAATGCAGATCCTCCAGCCCCCCCATTCTTCCTCAGTATACCTAACACTAACCCATTTATCAATTACAGTGATCAGGGTTACTGGGTGCATTATTGTAGAGCAGGTACAGGAAACTCAGTTATGACCACATGTACTAAACCGCCAGGCTTACAGTACATCAGCGGCCGTAGCAAGTCCTGTGTTAAATCCCTTTGCCTCTGCCCCTCCAGGGAGGTTTGTGCAGAGTGCTCCTGCTCTCTATCAAAAACCTACAAACCCGTATCAACAGCTGCACTGCTCTCATAGTTTTATCACAAATGTTTCACATTCAGCAAATGAGCAGGTGAAACCACACCTGTCACCACATCACCAGCCCTCATCAGATATTGAGGATGATTAGTATCCCAGGGAGAGAACTCCTACCCTACACCCTGGCCAAGCCTTTGTTGATGTGGTGGGGATTGTATATAAATTAATTGAGCAGCAGATGTCTATGCTGGCTCAGGCATATGACATGAAACCACTAAGCTAGCAGCAATGCATGTCACCAAGCCATACTGGAATGCTTTCCCAACCAGAACATGGGCCCAGGATTGGTGGCTCGGGAAAGGAGCTGACTATGGGGTGAGGGAGTGACACCTTCCCCAGTTGTTAGAGTTGGATCGGAACTGATCTGCACCACCCGATGCTGCACCTGCAAGCAAATCATTTTTAGTGAAAAGAAATCTGTTGCCACAACTGCTCGGGTTGGTCATTCCCATTCCTGTTGACATTCCTCATGTCATTGCATTTGTCATTCCCCAATTCACTCACAGGTTTGGTGGTGATACACTAAATATTGTAGCTACAACTGCCCTGGGGCACATACTGACACAGGTGAGGCTGCCATTGGTGGTGGTCAGAGAGCTGTGGCACCTGTGCAAACAGTCAAGACACAACAGCAAAAGGACTTTTTTCCAGATGGAGCAGGGTTTTGAGCCAGTGACATTTGACCTTTTCTGCCTGAGCTACATATTGGAATATAAGTGGCAAACACTTCTGAATTAATGTGAAATCTTTCTGTGATTGATTGATTGATTGATTGATTGGTTGATTGGTTGATTGATTGCATTTTCTGACTGGTGTCATATCTACACACATTCTTACCGTCCACAGATGCACGTTTGGGAAGAATAGTGATGGCTCCCTCAGCCACCCTCTCTTGGCCGATCACAGGAGAGATCTTGGACCCCCAGCTGTCTGATCCCACCCACAGGAAGTGGCCCGTCTGATTGTTTCTTTTAGCTGCATCGAGAACACGTCTGTTTAAAAGTGAAAAGCTGTAAGTTAAGACTCTGACAAAGACCCATAACACAAAGCATAAAAAAGGGTGTATAACATGTGTCTGATCCTGATGGTGTGCATTTTGTTTTAAAGAAAAATGGCTATTTTCTCAATAAATTTTCTAAATCAACGTAGCATATTACCAGATATTTAAATCTAGTCTTCACCCAGTAAAATAAAAGCTTTAGTCTTTACTATTTTTACTGTATGAGCTATAAAAAAAAAGAGATCTGCTTAAGTACATAATTATAAAGTGATTCCTCTATAGGTCTTGTCACAATCTCAGCACCAGAACAGCTAAATTTCAACATGATCATGTCACAATTTAAACTACCACTAAAAATGGCACAGCAAAGGCTATTTAACAGAAAAAAAATTAAATGGCTGGAAAGTTGTGCAGCAGGACTTGAAAAGCACAGCACAAACCTAATGTCATCCTCATTAGCGAACATGATGATGGCTCTGGCGTTGGAGGTCTCCAGCAGGCGTCTGATGATCTTATCAAACTCGCCTTGCCTGGGCTCCCTGGGGATCTTTAAGGACTGAGCAATACACACACCACCTGGAAAAGCAAAGGAATACAGAATGTTCTTTTTATTTTTCAGTTGCAGATTTGCACTTTTCATTTCATCAGTTGCAGTTGTTCTCCTTGTGCTTCAGTGTATATTTGTTTCAGGTTCTAAACTCAGTTGAAAGCCCTTGGAGTCAAATGAAATCAAAATAAATCAAAAATACTTTAAGGGAAATTAAGTGTTGTTGTAGCTCAGTTCTTGTTCAGGGAGCCATTGTAGAAGGTTCTAGCTGTGGACAGGAATGATCTCCTGTAGCGTCTGTGCTGCAGCGGATCTGAAGAAGCCTTTGACTGAAGACACTCTGTTGTTGAGTTACTGTGTTGTGAAGAGGATGATGAGGGTTCTCCATGGTGATTTTCATTTTCTGAACCGTCCTCCTTTGGACAATCAACTCAAGAGACTCCAGATCAGTCCCCAGAACAGAACCAGCCCTCCTTATCAATCTGTTCAACCTCTTAATGTTACTTGCTTTGACGCTCCGCCCCCAACAGGTGACTGCAGGTGTGATCACACTCTCCACAACAGACTTGTAAAAGATCTTCAACATCTTGCTGCAAACACTGAAGGACCTAAGCTTCCTCAGGAGGTCCAGTCTGTTCTGTCCCTTCCTAAAAACAGCATCACAGTTGTCACGACCTCTGATAGAAGCTCTGCTGCTTCCAACAGCTTTGCTAAAGTGAGCAGCTAGCATGGCAGCAGAGGCAAAAATAACAGTCAAGAAAATCCATAACAGTACTGGCTGGAATGCCAAACTATCACACAAGCAGTAAGTGCCTCAAATGCCTGACAACTCCTAACATAAAAAGCAACAGGATAAGGAGAAATGAGTGTAGGCTAAAAAACAAGCGCACAAAAAAATACAAAGAACAGACAAGGTCATGTTATACAGTAAAAAGAAAGTCACATCAAACTGGAAGGATTATAAAAGAGTAGGAAAAAGTTTAGAAAAAGTTATTGGGGACAAAAATGCCATAAAGAAAAGACTGCAAATTGCTGGAAATAACTGAAGTTAATACTGATGTCTGGATGAAAGAAAAAAACAGAAAGATGCATGAGAGTAAACTGTGATTCAAATATCATTGTACAGTGAGCTGGCGAGGAAATAACAGCACTAACAGCAAAATGTGCACCATTACTTAGTGTAATGGTGATGATTAGTTTACAATATGCAATATTAATTTTTCTTATAATAATTTTCTCCTCTTTCAGTGCAAGTCTCTCAAACAGTCTGTGTTGCACTAATCCTGACTTTATATTGAAGCGTTTATCTGTTAATTGGTATTTTCTCCAATTTAATCTTTGGCCCACATCAAAGTAAGGTGTTAAAAATTTCCAAATCCATGCTTGTGTGTGTATTTGCATGTTTTATTTTTATGTCAATTAATGCGTGTGTGTGTGTGTGTGTGTGTGTGTGTGTGTGTGTGTGTGTGTGTGTGTGTGTGTGTGTGTGTGTGTGTGTGTGTGTGTGTGTGTGTGTGTGTGTGTGTGTGTGCAACAGGAAGAGAGTGAATGATATCTCTCTGCCTGTTCCAGCCCATTTATTCAACATCTGTACAGTCTGTCGCTTCCACTATATCACAATCCTTAATCAACATACAGTCACATTCATACCAAGAAAAATGTGCACACACTCCAAGAGAGCATGACAGCTAAAACAAATTCTCATTAGCCTCAAATTAAAAGCCTCTCAAGGCTAATTACTAAAGCGACAAAAGCTGCACAGCCAAGCTATCGCCCTGTTCCTCCCACAAATACAAACACCCCAACTCAAAACAATACTGACCACAATTATCAGCTTGATGTGGATATCTTTCAACAATTTGTCACAGTTTTGTCCTAAAAAGGTTCAGTTCACTAGTTCTCAAGTCAGTCTCCTTTCATTTCTCAACAATGACAAAGCAAATTCATATATTTACTCAATGCATTTATCCAAAGACAATTGTAAGCGATGAGCCTGTTGTGGGCTGCAGGATCTTGCTACTGCATCTCTCAAAATTTGGCTCGAGGAAGTAATCAGTGGAAGACAACTCTAGTTTCTGAGCCACATCTGCTCCTGCAGTTGTTAATTAAAGCACCTTTAGCACCAACAGCAGCCTTTAAAATTATTGGGAATGATCCAACCAACTTGGCAGACATTTCATGTGGATATTTCTTTCATTCTTGGCAAGAAGGTTCAAGCTCAACTATTTTGGAAAGGAAGTGTCAGTGTACAGCTGTTTTAAGTCCTCTCCACAAATGTTTTCCTGGGCTCAACTCCAAATTTTAACTGAGTTTTACCAAAGAACCGCCTGTGTTTTTTTTTTGGCATTTAGTTGTCAAGCTGAAATGCAGACAGACTGAGAGACGGACTCCAGAGTGAGATCTTTCACCCCAAATTGTTGAATATTTTATAGCATCCAAAACTTTGATTATCCTATATCTTAACCCTGTGGTCTAAATCCAAATAATAAAAAGCATCCCAGGATGATGACGCCTTTATAGTGCTATATCTCTTTTAATCCATGTGTTACAAATGCCTTCTTTCTTCCTCATATTAGGGAAAAAACACCATAAAGCACCCTGAAACTCTTTTTTTCTTTTTTTTACTAAAATTGGCTTCATAGTTAAAAACAAATCTTGAATCACTGCCATTGCAGTTTCTTGCAGACAGCCAAAAAGCAGCCTTTTTAAGAACTATGATGTCATCACCTCCCACTTTAACTGAATCTAAAACCACAAGCCCATCTGGTGTAACGCCAATAACTGTAAATAACATGCAAGATTTAAGTTCAGGCCTTCTTTCCTGTTATTGGTGCATTTTCATGGCAGCATTACTGCACCAACTACATGCCTGACCGAGTTAGCACAGCTTTTTGAGTCAGTTTTAACATTTTTGTTTGCATGAGATTGCTGTGTTAATGAGGATATTTAAAGACGACATTTTCAGAAATGACAAATAAAAATTGTGTTTTGAAGAAATCATAGACAAAACAAAAAACTGTATATTTTTAAAAAAGTTCCAGGTCATCCGGGCATTCAAAGCCTTCTCTGCAGGCCTAGAAAATATGTGAATCACAGACCGATGTTAATTATATTTCGTCCATGAATACTTTTAAAATTATTCCAAATAAACTGCCTGCTTCCTTTTGTAGATTTTCCCCTGCGCTGCACTGCTTCCACATATGTATTTTTATATTAAAACTTTTAACCAATCAGATTCCAGTCCTCACATGTTGCCAGGCAGAATCAAAGTCCAGCAACTCTACATGGAGGCCTTCACAATCAGCTCTGCAGGTCCCTCTAACAGAAAATAAGCATTAATGAATCTGTCATTTCAACCAATCAGATTTTCAGTTGGGGACACTGAGACCTGCGTACAGTGTTGTCAGCATATTCACACTGTTTGATTGGACATTTGGAAATTGTACCAGCCAAGGCAAACAAACTGTATCTGAAGTGGGCTGCACAAACAGAAATACAGTTATGTTCATTTAATTTGCTTGCAGATTTATTTTCAAAGCTGTTGTTAAGATGGCCTTTGAAGAAAAGCTAGACATGTCATCACAAAACATGTTTTGTTTGTTTTTTAATGGTAGTTTATTACAACTGTGATGGCTCAGTGGACATGAGGTGAAAGGAAGAAAGGAAAAAAGAGAAGAACAGATAGAAGGAAGTAGAAGGGAAGACGGTGGCCTATATGTATATGTAATGAGAACGTATATAGTGACTGTGTCTGGGCTGTGGTATAAAATTAGGACAAAGTCGGCCACCATGACAGGGAGGAGGACCTCTCCTGCAAACCCACGATGCATCCCAAAGTCCTATGTTTTTGGGGAGGACTCGTGTGATAGAGTGCAAAGAGGGAATCATATGGGGGTGGGCAAGAAAGGAGTGCAAGCTCCCCTACTGACCCCACTGCAGAATACACTCTTCACAGTCCAGGCCGAGCGTCACCCCAAACAAAAATCTATACCCACCTCGACTTTCAGTTAGCACCCATACTACAGGAAATAATAAACACCCATTTCAAATATTAGTGTCTAAGTTGGCAAAGGTGCATAATGGAGTGAATGACATGTTTTAACATGGTTACTCTCTTCTTTATTGGATGCTGCACTTTATTTTAATTTTTGAAACAACACAACGTGAACACTGTATATCCTCTGCTATGTCGTATAAATACCTATGGTGGATCTCAATGGCCAAAAATGCCAGAGTCATGTTTTAGTCCCAGTTCAGCGCTGTTGTGAACTAAAGTCTTGTTTTTGGTTGAATTATCCTTTTAAGCTTTATTCCTTCCCAGCTTCTCAAATTTCTATTGTATGGTCATGCTTTATGGGTTTCAATGCAGAATGAAATTAAGTAAATTCAAAATGTGATACTGATTGCAGCTTGATTTGGCAATGAAGTCTTAAATTTTGTTTGGAAAGTCTTTACAAAGTCTTAAGAAGGTGTTGAAATTCATTTCAGGATTCTTGCATTTACCCTGAATTTAAACAGTAATTTGGGGATTCTGAGATCGAAGAACTGCAGTACTCCTAGATGTGTTTGTATTTCAGCCTCATTAGGCTTAAATTTGTTTTTATTATATATTTAATCCGTTGATATTCTACAAATCTATTTCTGTTAATCCAATATTATAAGACTAACTTGTCAAATGGAATAAAGCCTGGTCCTTAAAATATATGTTCAAGGTATTTGATTCCTTTAGAACTCCAGGATGTCACTTAGGATGTCACGGTTGTTCCAGATTGGGGCACGTTGAATGGTATAAGTAAAGACACTGTCATATCTGGAAACTCTGTCTTTACGCTCCATGTTAGTATTTATTGCTATTACTGTTATTATTTTATGTAATTATTGCTATTATTGTTAGTATTTATTGGTATTTACTGCTATTGCTAGTATTGCTATTAACGTTTTATCTTTCCATAGAGATGACGACTGGTCCAAATCCATCTGTGTTTGTCTGTGTCTCTTTCCAGTCGGTCGAGGCAGGAGGCCGTTCATCTTGAGCCAGGTTCTGATGGAGGTTTCCTTCTGTTGAAAGAGAGTCGTTTCTTTCCCCTGTTGCCAATCTTTGCTTGCTCAGGATGAGGAATTGTGCTGAATGGAGGATTCGACCCAATCGGCTGGTTTCTTAGGTAGGAAATCTTTTTTTACCAATTGTCCATACTTTGTAAAAGGCCTTAAAATTACTTTAGTCATGAACTAGTGCTTAATAAATAAAAATGAATTGAATTAAATCTAAATCAGTCACCACATTTAGAGCAATAAATTAGTGAGAAAGGTTAAATCGATTTTTTTTTTTTCTTTTTAATTCTAACCTGAAGCAAATGTCTCCTACACTAAATAATGAAGCCTCATGCTGCAGCTGATTGTGTTGAAGCAGAATCATTTATTATTATCTAATGACAACATCACACACTGGGCGCTCTAATGTGAGATCATTAAAAAATCCTCTTTATTTACTGTGGATAAAAGCACCGCTGGATCACAGTATTAGTCAGATGCTGACAAAAGTCACAAATTCATTTATGAAGGGATTGAATCACGAGTTGTACCAATGCAGCAAACTCTTAGTCTGATATATGAATACTGAGGCTCTGTTCCAAAGGTAAATGTGAATGGATCCTACTGTGCTCATATGCATCTGGTCGTCCCCTTTGCTGTTGTGCAGAATAAAGATGCAGTGCGCAAGTTGCAATGATAAATGTGTTAAATGTGTTCAACACCTCTCCAAATGAAACCCTTACAGTTGGCAATTAACGGCATTCTGTTTTCAGATTGAATTCCTTTTCTTGGAGGACATGAAACACCGCTGTCTCAATGTTTAATTAACAATCTGTTTCCCTCCCACACACTCCTTTCGCTCAGCAACATTTCTTCTATAACCCAACAGAGACATGAATGCAGAGATAGAAAAAAAAAAAGCAGGATTATTCGGTTTCTCACTGTGCTGCTGCTGTTCTCTTCTCATTTTCTGCTTAGCAAGTTTTTCCAGAGATCTCTGAAGATTTTAAACAGTTAGAAAAGAAGTGCATGAAAGAGAAATGCAGAATTTCTGACTTAAGTTGTAATACATACAATGAACTACAATAACGTCATGATCACCCACCTAATTTTGACTCTCCCTTTTATAAACAACACTGATGGCAGAGAGAATAAAATGGTGTCATAGAGTTTCCAACACCAAAACGTTAGCATTATTTGCTTAATACCCTATCTCTTACTTTACTACTTCACATTAATCAGTACTGCATTTGTGCAAGCAGATTTTCAGTAATAAAGCCTAAAATATAGACATTTATGGAATATTTCTGCACAATATTGTCTGTCTTTTTCTGAGAAAGAAATCAATGACTTAGAAAAAAGAGTCAACATCAAGAGAATCAGTTTTGGAATAATTATTGTGAATGTGAAATAATGTTGTGTAAGTATATCTATGCACCTTCAATATTAACCTGGCTCTCTCAACCATTCTGGCTGATATTTGGCCAAAAAAGTGAGAAAGAGCTTCTACATTTTTCTTTAGAATTTGCTTTCTATGTTACAAGCATATAGAGTTTCAACATGGAGTATGTTTTATGGATAACTGTGTTTCTGAGGATGATGTGGATGTTTTGCTACTCCTCACTGTCTCTATTATTTACTCATACTGTAGGTTCCTCTGTGATTTGAAGGTATTGTGATGGTTTATTAACTTTCTAATGAAGCTACATGAAAATGCAGGAATGCAGATAGAACAGAAGAACATTGTGTTGTCACGAGATTAGCATGGTCGCAATTTTATGTTTCCAAGGCATATCATATTTACAACTAAGAAATACAGTATGCATGGAAAATATTGTTAATTCATGTCTATGCATTATGTTATACTATATGATTGTTTTCTTGACTGAATCTTTCATGCAGATTTTTTATTTTTCTGCAGCAAAAAAGTTTATCTGCAAACAAATCTCTGATTATTAACCACCGTATCCTTACAGCTCATAGTCTGTCTGGATATACTTTTATTAAACACTGTAAATGTACTACACACATATATTCATGCATTTTACAATGCATTTATACTGGCATTAAGGCTTGAGCAAGCAGAGATGCTAATGTTGCCTCCTGCTGAGCACGATGAGTAATAATAGCAACATTAAATCTAGATGTTTTCATACCACTGGCACAAGAAATTGTGTTTTTATTCATGTTAAATTTCAGCTTGTAACTCAATGAATAAAAGCCAGTGAAATCAAAGGGCTTTCCTCAAATAATATTTCTTTTACCATACAGCTCCTTGTAATTGTATTGAAGGTAGCCCTGCAACTGTCAGACACATTCTTTATACCGATCATTACTCTTAGCACAATACAATACAATAAAACCGTATGTGAGGGGGTTTTGTGCTTAATGCAGCTACACAGTAAGAAATTAATTTCGTTATCCAGCTTATAGAGCATTTCTTAGATAAAACCTTCCTCTGCCTTCAGCCCCTCATAAATACCTACCAGTCATTTGTTACTGAGAGAAAACTCTTTACACTAATGCAGTATGTAAGCAACCACACTCATACAGACAAATACTCTTTCAAACCCTCTAAACCTCATTAGCACATGCTTTAAAATTAAAGTTACCCTCTGCTACACCAGGCTTTGTTCATGGCTTGCAGCATGGGCCTTTGAAGTCAATGACTTCCAGTGTGTGCGTCTGTGTGTATAAGCAGACATGCTTTTTAAAGTTCCATGCTTACCAGTCAGTATTGGCCCTTGTGTACAACTGTGTTAGCTGATGCAAGTTTGTTAGCATTTGTCTTTCCTTGCAAGGATTAAGTGGTGCAATAAATACTTATGTTGGGTTTTTGTTTCTTGTCCCCTGCTCAGAATTTAAGTTTCTCCCTGGGCATGCTAATGAATCATTGGCAATACCCAAAAAAACAGCTGTCCTGCCGTACAATGATAGCCGTCGAAGGACACACAACTAAGGGCATCAAACTGGTTTGAAAATTTAAGATTGCTTTAGCCAGAACCCTCAAAACTGCTGCTCAGTCCTGAAGCCAGCCCAAAGTGAAAAGGCGTTTCCGGTCATATAACGGAGTCGATCATGAAATTTCTTATTTGTTGAAAATAAAACTTATCATTGTTTTATTTTATTTATATTACATATTTAATTATCCATGTGAGAAGACACATCAAGCTAAAAGTGAGCCCGTTTGAAACAAACTTGCTTAAAGGGTTAATTTAATTCGCAAAACAGAATCCCCAGTTTATGTCAGTGGATGTTTGTTGGAAATTTGCACTTATCTACACAGGACTAATAGTGTTTCAGGTGATTCTCATATGATGGTATCCATATATAAACCTGGTTCACAATCTAATTCAAACACATTTAAGTGGAGTTTAATATTTAAACTGTGGGTTCTTGAGTTATCGCTCATTGACTGTATGAAAAACCTTTGGGTTATTATTTTAATCTTTCATCCCACATAACTCCTCATATCTTTAATGAGTTTTATGAACAAAGCTGTTCTATCAATTCGGTTTATAGTCAGCTGAAAAACATTGTCTAATTCAAAACAATATTTCATGTGTATCAGAACAATTTTTACTGAAGATGCACTAACAGGTTGAAAACGACTGTCTAATTGAATGCACATGTTGTCCTGCACAAAGCTCTCAGACCTGACCCCTCCTTTCCACTGGACGTAAAAGTGGCGCGGCGTGTTTTTTTGGCAGAATCAGCCTTGTGTCTCCTCCGTTTTAGATGTGTATCACTTGCAAAAGCGTTCCATCCAGCTGGTCACAGGAGATCACAAAATCACAGGAGAATTGTGAAGTCACGCGTGATTTCGTCAGTACACACAACAAAAAACAAGGAGAAAGACGACAACATGCATCCAGAAGGTATGTGGCTTATTTTCACACCACCTACGGACTTCAAACCCGTAACAGATAATGTACTTTTTGTAGTCAAGCAAACGGAAATTTGCACGTGTCCTTTATTTTGAAACTTCCGAATAGTTTACTTTTCATGAACACCTGATTTCCTGTCTGGTCCAAACTAAACGGCTGAGCTTGATGCGTTTAGAACCGTAGTCCGTAAAAAATAGAACTGCCACATAAATTTAGGAGAGGGCTGCAACGCTACACTTTTAAGATGCGTGCAATTCGCACTGCTTCGAGCTTGGTGGAAACTGTTCTATTGACTCTAATGGCAGCTATCAGGCGCATATTAAGCGTCACTGACATTATGCGCTGCTTACGCACTCGGTAGAAAGGAGGTGTTAGAACTCAGTCCTTTGGCCAACTTCTAAAGGAAGACACTTTTCTGGTAAATTATCCAACGAAATTATAGTTACGTTTTGACTTTAAGCTCTGCCCTTCATCAGGATTCACCCGAATATCATTTGTTCGTCTTAGACATCCACTCGTACTAATAAGCATCGAACAATAAAATAAAACAGGCAGTGAGTTTTCAGTTGTAAAACAATGAAATTATGCTAATAATATAAATGCTTAAGTCTAATAAGGGATATTACCCTAATTTTTGTGCAAACTGATGCTCATAGAGTTGAAATATATTTATTGTTCATTTAATCATAAGAAACTTACCTCGACACACTATCATTGATTTTGTTCTGTGCTATATGGACTTCAACTACTATAGTTCTATAATTTACCTTCTTGAAGTGAAGCTGTGGGGCAGCAACACTGTGCTCGAGGGGGTGTGGGGTGGGGAGGGGTCTGTCCTCACCACAGGAGTCAGTGAAGTCTAGCTGAAGTCAGCACTTGAGGAGAGACAGGTACTGCAGGTGTCAGATGTGCAGAGAGGAATGGAGCCTCTGAATGTGATGATATTTTATACATTAGAAGAATAATCCATCAGAATTACTTATTAAAATATCTGCTGAAATAAAGAAATTAATGTACCCAAGTGAGGGTACTAACACTCGAGGCTTCCTGAAAAAGTGTAGCATACATTCAGTAATTATAGATTAGTTATTCCATTTTAATTTCACAAGCTATACTGGGAACAGAGGTGCAGAATGAATCCAAATGAGACCCTGGTAATATATTTTATGTTA
This sequence comes from Pachypanchax playfairii, assembly GCA_006937955.1. NCBI lineage: Eukaryota > Metazoa > Chordata > Actinopteri > Cyprinodontiformes > Aplocheilidae > Pachypanchax > Pachypanchax playfairii. Next base: position 191,282 of record SSNP01000188.1, on the reverse strand, counting down.
TCAAATGTTACATTTCATTTTCAATTTCAGGTTTTAAGTGGAAAATAACTACCTAGTTACAGAAATACTAAGTAGAAAATGTTCATTTTAAATTGCAAATCTGAAACTAAAACAGCAAGAGAAACTGACAGTCGGTGAACCGAATCAGCTCTAATCTATCTGAGCTCACAGTTTACAAGTTGCTGTCCTTCAGTGTTGTGGTCAGACTTGAGAGCCAAACTGGGAATTACGAGTCCTTCGACATAAGACAAGCCTGTCTCCACCAAACCATCTTACCTTTTCGCCATCTACCATGAATCGCTGATATTTCTAATAAATCAGGTCAATCCCACTGGCTTTTCGCAGGATGATGGGAGACAGAGGGCGTGGCAGACGGGAGGGACTGTATGGAGAGGATCTCAAAGGGACAAAAAGGCTAGGCTGAAAGATGAGACGAGATGGAGAAGGGGACTGATAAGGGGAAACGGAGATGAATCAGAAGATGGAAGAGGGAAATGGAAAGGGATGGAGAGATGAAAAGATGTATAAGGCAAGGTAGGAGAGATAAGCAAAGGATGATTGGATGTCAGCCCACAGATAAAAAGCACAAGGTCAACTTTATGCTCAGAGATCACAAAGTGAGAACATGCCCACTTCTCTGTCTGGTACTCTCTATTCCCCCTGTGCTCTCTGTGACTTTTCAGTGCCACTCTCTTTCTTCAGCTTCACTGTTGCATCATTCTTCCTACTTCCTACAAAGAATAAGGTCTTTTTTCTTTTCAGTCGTTTCTGGCAACCACCTCTTTCCCTCCTACATGCAACATCCTACAGTAATCAGACATCCAATTACAGCAGCACCCTTAGACTGTTTGTATGTGTGTGTGGTGATACATGTGTTTGCATCTTTGCTGCAAAAAGCAGACAACTGAAGAGCCACATCAGAAAGTCAGATCAGAGAGTAATTCCTGCTGATACACGTTCCCCCCAAACTGGGACGACACGCTGTCCACAAATCTATGTCTCATAAGAACACAGATTCACACAGACTCAAACATACTAGTACTATAAACTGTAAACATACAGAATACCCAGACAAGTCTAAATATGCAAATTACTCTGAAATTTTAAAAGATTGTGCACTGATCCCAGCAAACACCAAGTAGACTTACTGACACAGCCAGCACATGGGAATTGCATAGCAATAGGAATAATTGTAGAAGCATGCTGGAAGAAATCAGCTGAAGGAAATGAGATTTAACAAACATGTAAACAGTTACAAGTTAAATGAAAGCAGTCATAAGCTGTAGATAACTGGATGAAAGTATTAATTGGTGATGAATCACAAATCCTCATCAAGCAAGGCGAATGATAAGTTTTATTGTATGTACGAATGGAATATTTAAAATGGAATGCGAGCATAAAAAAATAATTCCATGTTCCCCCTGCTGAATTGCCACCTGCAGGGGTTTGTGTCTAATGTTACGGTCTGGACATCACAAAGCAGGTTATGCAAGAAAATTCGACACCTTGCATCATCATACACATCTGAGAGATATAAAAGTGATCTGAGTGGCTCTATTTTCTTTGGACACAACAAAAGTTTTGACTTTTAGAAACATTTGTTCCTTAGGATGAATTTTGGGTTTTTAAACTTTTTTAAAATTTATTTTCTTCCAGGTTGAGAAGATGAGGCAATTTCTCAGCAAACTCTTGTATTCTAGATGATTAATTTAAAAAGCAGAGGGGCTCCCCCCCCCCAAAGGGCAAATCTTAAAATTAATTAATGAAGGGTTTGGTGCAGTTAGGTGCAAAATGTATTTAAAATAATTGCACAGTATTTTGTTTCATGCTATATATGCTATATAGTAGTACCTTAAAATGTTTGGCCTTAAAGTAGATCAAGTAAAATTTAGAATTATACCATAATATAGTAGTACATAAAGCTAAATATGCACTTGTGGTTTGAGACGAATGTCCAAAATTCAGATTGCTGACAACCAGCTGTTGCTGTTTTCAAAAAGTACTTTGTGCTGTTCTTAACAGAGCATGAATTCCCCAACAGTTAAATCATTGTGCAAACAAAATTGATTTAAACAATTCCCTAAAAGACACTAGTCTGTCTTTTTTTTTTTTCATTCATATCCTGCATAAAGGATCTACCAATTCATCATCCAGGATATGATCCCTGAAAGGCCAGAAAGCAAATCTCCCAACACTTGTGCTTAGGTGCACCGTTGATTTGTCTCCATCTCTCATAAATCCTCTATATTAGTCACCCAGAAGTGCACAAAGAGGAAAATGCATAGTGCAAATGTAAAGCAGAATTTAAATTGAGTCATTTGTATGTGACTATTACAAACTTAAATAAATACACACTTTGGCTTTCATTAATGTTCAACAATGCATGAAATTTTCGACAAACAAGTCAACCTATGAGTGTTTTAGCAACTAATTTGTTTCTGTTAGAATAACTGAATATACAGCTAGCATTAGGGTTTTTGAATAGCAGCAGCCAAACTGGCTTACTGCCACTGATAGCATCTGCACTGGAAACAAGATGCCTGAAAGGCAGTAAGAAGAATGAGCTTGACTCTCTGTGAATGCATTAATGGCTTTGCATATGTCTCAGATTATCTATGTGCATGCCTCTAAGTGTATTTCCATCAACAGACTTTTCCATCTAATGCTTATAGAGGCTATTGTGTGAAATTAACAAATTTGCCTGCAGTTAGGTAATATAGTGGCAATATATGTTTTATAGTAGGATAATTTCCATGCTTGGCTGATTTTTAAATAAAAAAAGGAAACAGAAGTTCAGCCTAAACCATTTTAAAGAACAGCATTTTATTTCAATGCCCTTCTCCTTTTTAATAAACTTGCAAAAATAATATTAAAGAAGATTATTTTCCATCCTAGTTGCAATATAAAATGCAGTCTACCTTCCTAAACTTTATACAGTTTTTAAAAGTTAATTAATTCTACAGCATTTACACAGTTTTCCTGTCAAGTTATGCTTTATTTTTGGAATGAAACTGAAAATTCCCCATTATAGGAAACACAATTTCAATAGATATATACACTATCAAACCCAAAAATCGACTGATGTGCTGAGTAATCAAACATTCCTCATTGGGTTTTTTTTTTGTATTACAATCGGTGCGAACAAATTTAATTAAACAAAATTTATACTTCTAAAAACATGTTATAAAACGGTTCAACAAACCATCCAATCAACCAGGAGCTACAGTGGTGATTTAATTCAAGCTTCATTCATAGGGGAAACCAGTGAACACACCAGTGCAACACGGACTGTTCAGCTATACCACTGCTAGATCAGTGAGGATGCAGAGGGCCATAACTAGTATAATGAAGATTTAAAAAAATAATAATTTAAATGATCTGAGCCATTATTTCTGAAAAATCAAAAAAGTTCTTATCCTTTAGGAAGGTGCTATTAACATTGACTTTAGCTAATGATATTTCCTGCATATAGATCAATGTCTTGCATTTTTAATTTTCTTAAGGCTTTAATGCATATTGGATTAGTAAGGACTTTATTTTTTTTTGGCATTAACAGACAGCGTTTCCCATCAAAACACAAAACCCAAGCTGTGCTATATATATATGCAGGTGGAGGGTTTATTTTTTTATAAGGGAGCTTTGAAGAAGCTTTGTGCTGCTAAAAGTGACATTTTCAAGAGACTGAGGTTTTTCTCTTGACACTAAGAGTTTGATATTTTGGGGACTTAGACTGAACTTGACTTCGCTTATGCAGGCTGAGAGGTTCAGTGGCGGCGCAGTGGCAGAGAAGCAGTGGTGAAACCGTTTTAGTGTTGAGGATTATAGTTATTTGTGGTTGAACTATTTATGTGGTCAGATCATTTCAAACAGTCAACCAAAGGGAAGAAAATGCACTTAGTTTTTGAAAGAAATCAAAGCCACTTACAGCAACAACTCAGCCATTTGTTAGTGGATTGATAAAATGATTTCACTGTGTTTTAGCTTTCCCCAAGAACTATTGTAAGAACTATTACATATAATACGTTTTCTTGGAAATAGTCTCTACATGGCAGCAGTAGCTCATTTGCAATTTGCCTTTGTATTGTGGGCCGAACCGTTGGCAGGGAGGCTCCCCCCCGCTCCTACCCGTTGCTCAGAGCTCTCTGTTTTTTCTAGTCCTGCCGCTAGCTTACAGCTAGTGGAGCAGGAGCTTTTGCCCCGCCCAGTGCCTTTTTTATGTCACAAATGGACCCTCTTTTGAACCACATTTTCTGTGTCTGCAACTGATTCAGTGACTTGAATGCAGAAATGTTCAGAAATTCAATTTTGAGCTTCATTTTCTTACCCCGATGCTTGCCACCGTACCGGACACGGGCTGATTTGTCATTCATTTGCATACAACCGATAGGGAGCATCAATTTTACATCAATACCAGCAAGTGATGCATCGTTGGAAAGCATTTCTTCTCAATAAAAACGTCCAAAACATAATTTTTATGCCAACCAGTCACCCTAAGAACGTAAGAGCTACAGCTGGCAGCAATTTAGGTTTGGAAACTTTTGTGCACAAGCTCTAAAGAGGTGGATGTTATGGGGTTAAAGAGGCCAATCCATTAAAAACATTTTTTCTGAGGTTTCTGTTGAATATTTTAGCTCTACAGCTGTTCTTACCTTCATATTGGTTGTGAAAATGGCCCAGTAACTTCTCCTTCAGTTTTTATCTCTCAAACTACGGTGGCGATAAAACCCAAGGTCAAAAAGCATGTACTTGTTACGTCACAACTCCTTTGCTCATTAGTATTCATCAGCTCCCGAAGTTGAGACCACGCCTAGCTGGCTGCTGGCTAAAAGCTGTAGCATAAACACATATCTAACCAGAAGAGACTTGATGAGGGGAAGGAAACAGGAAGCCATGCTCTCATAGGCTAGTTTGTTAGCCAATCTGAGTCCAGCAAATTGGCATAATGAATATTAATGAGTTGAAGCCTGAAACCAGCTGAATCTTCACGCAGACAGATTGAAAGGTCTGTTAATCAGTGTTTCCTAACATTTTTTAGATATAAAATGTTTCATATTATAGTTTAATACTTCAGAAATAACTACAAAGTCATGAAATCTGTGTGAAATGGCTTCTTTAAGATACATCCTCTAACATCAGAAAAATGCCACAAGAACATGTTAACAACATAAAAAACACAATTTTCATCGGAGTGGGTCTTTGATTGGGGTTGACACCAAAAGTTAATCAGTTGGGGATGTACATTGAATGAATACCTTCAAAGAGTTTTGAATTCATCCAGTAGATCATCAGGTGTAATGCCAACAAAAAAAGAAACAATCCCATGCTCACAAAGACACAGGCAGGGACATTATTACCCATCTTTCACCATTCAGGAGTGAATGATAGTGATTAAACAACATAAGCCTTCATCTTCTCCCCACCACTACCTCCAACTACAGTACTGGCTTATTTTTTGTTACCCACAACAACAACTAACAGAGAATGAATATCTTATAAGGATACAACTTTGACCTTGTTGCCATAAATATCAGTTAGTTATTCTGACAGTAAGCTAGTTATCGGTTGTGAACACATTGTCCAACGGGGTCAAAGTGATGCTGCAGTTTGCTTGAGGCATTGAGCTAATATTGGTTAAGCTTGTGAGTGAGTTTCAAGTTGCACTGAATTGTGAAGGATGGCAGAGCCTGTTGCATAAGGTTAGAAAGGTAGAGTCCATTGGCATTTGCTAAGTACTTAAAAAGATGAGTGTGGCAAAGACAAACATGAACAGAGAACAGAAATACACACTGGTTGAATAACTGCCCAAACACACACAAAAACACACTCAGAATAGACTATTATCTGTTCATTGATTGCAAGTGTTTAAACAGAAAAAAATGCATGCTGGATCTACAAACACACGTATGCAAATTAATTTATTACATCATTAATAGATCAGTGGACATGGGTTAAAAGGAAGAAAGAAAAGAAAAAAGAAGGGAAGAATGTGAGAGAGGGAAAAACATTAGGAATCAACTTAAACACACCTGCAGAATGAAAAACAAGATAGAAACCACAGCATCCATGAATACATGCACATAAAAGAGACACAAGTAAAGACACACACTGCTTAACACACAACATTTATAGTGACATTCACAGCCCAAGTTAGTGTCTGTTTGTGAACACCTGTGTGCATGATTGTGGTCTTGCCTACAAGGTTTATCCATGATACTATTTAACAGTGGCTGCCAGGCAGACCATGGGGGAAACCCAGGCCCAGGACACCCGGAGCTTTCCCCTGAGCAGGAGAGTCCCTGGAGAATCACTACAGCAACAACCTCAGCCCCCACCCAGATAAGATCAGTGGTGACCCCCTGGGTCCAGAGTACAGAATCCCCAGGGGGCGGCAGCGACGAGCCCACAGGCCCTGCTGGTTGCCAGCTACACCCTTAATGAGTCATATCATGAAACAGTAGATTATGGTTCAAATCATTTTGTGAACCTAACTGGAAGGTCTTGCAATGACCCTCACATATCCAAATAAATGTAGAAAAGATTAAGCATTCTTACTATGATTATTTTTAACAATCAAATTAGCTATGGTAGGATAAATGCTGTAAACATTCTTTAAGCAGTTTGTTGCCATTATGACCTTATTTATGTGCCAATGTTCTTTAATTTTAACAAGCAACCATTTTCACTGAAATATGGGTTAGAAGCTTACACACTCTTTGTTCAAAAACCTTATTTTCAGACTCTCCAACTTAATGGTTGCGTTTGATTTGTGAAAATAGAAAAAGTGCTTCAGCATTAAAACATTGTGATATTCTTAACATAACATTTAAAAATATGATGGATGCACAAAATGGAAAAGAAAAAAAGATAATTGCCTTCTGTAAAGACAGATTTAAGACATTTCTTGAATTTGTGTTGTTACTGAAAACAATGTGATTGTTTCAAAACCTTCTTAATTAAGTACAGACAGTCCTCTGAATACAAATTCTTCTTCTCCCAGACACCAGATTTTCTCTGCACATGATTTTTTTCAATAGTGTAAGCCTCTTCCACATATAAATTTAAAATACAAATGGATATTTGAATGAATTCATTTTGTTTTCAAAGGGTTGACTGTACATACAGGTTTAAAACTTGTCCACACAAAAACATTTAATCAGTTTTGTTTTCTTTATTTACACAAATAGCAGCCTAATCTAATATTGTCCAAGATTATTCAAAATCTCTGGTATTTTTCTTTCTATTAGACTATGTAGAAGACGGAAACAGAATAGTACATGGGAGAAAACTGAAATATGAATAAACAAAATGGGCAAAAGAAATTTATTATCCAGCACTCTGTGACTACTCACTAGCCTCAAGGATGGAGACCAAGGACTAGTGAGCGTGGGAGCCACCATCCAGGATGAAACGTCCAAGATCCAGTACATCAAGGATAAGGGCCCTACTGATGACATGTTCAGTGAATGTCTCAGACGATGGGGAACCGAGGGTGAGATACTGGAGGGATCATTGTGGGAGGACCAGCCCCTACATGGGATGTACCACCAAAGCATCGTCAAAATGGCTAGAAAGAGCTGAACTGAATACCAGCACAGAGGCACTAATCATGGCAGCACAGGAACAGGGCCTGGGCACCAGAGCAATAGTGGTTCAGAGCTACCTCACCAGACAAGACCCCAGGTGTAGGCTGTGCAAAGAGGCCTTGAGATAATCAAGCACATAACTGCAGCATGTAAGATGCTGCCAAGCAGACATTGAGCACCATAACCAAGTTGCTGGCATATAGGAACATCTGTGCATAATGAGCTGGAAAGCCCAAGGTCGAAGTGGGAAACACCTCTAAAGTTGTTAGAGAATGACCAAGCCAATATCCTGTGGGACTTCCAGAGACAGACTGATAATGGCAAACCAACCGTGGACAAACAGCAGAGGAAAGCCGTGATGTTGGTTAACAATACCAAGTGACTGCAACATCAGGAAAAGGGAACATGAGAAACTAGAGAAATACCAGAGGCTCAGAGAAGATCTGGAAGGTGAAGGCATCAGTGGTGTCTGTTGTCATCGGAGCACTTGGGGAGTAACCCCCACACTGGAGGAGTGGCTACAGGAAATCACCCAACATCTCAGTCCATAAAAGTGCAGTTCTGGGAACAGCAAAGATACTGCACAGAACCCTCACGCTCCCAGGCCTCTGGTAGAGGATCCAAGCATGGAGGGGAGAGAGACCGCCCGCAAAGGGTGGGGAAGAGTTTTTTATACACACATTTTTCCCCCTTTACTGTCTACTCCCTGCCTTTTTTTCACCATCCCTCCCTCTTCTACTTCAAACTTTTTTCATTCTCCACCACCAACTTCTGTCTTGCCTCCATCCTGATTTCACCATCACTTAGAAACTATCCATCCATCTATCCCTTTCTTCAAAAGCCCTTGTGGCTAGAGCTCCATAATGAAATCTCAGCAAGCCTTATTGTGTTGATTAAAGCTGTCAGAGAGAAACTAATAGGAAAAATCCAGCAGGCAATGGGGGAAAAGGGTTCATTGGTGTGTTGCCAATGCCCTTGTTTCAACTATTGTTTAGCTTTTGCTACCTTTCTTTGCTTTTTTATAGTTTACTTATGGACATTAAAGTCTTGCTGTTTCTATAAGCCTCTCTAATATCCCTAACAGAAGTATAAAAGACACCCAATTAAGTCCCCATTTAAAATAAACTTCATCTAATCTGTGAAATGTGAAGAATCTTTTCCTTAAATGTCTCGGACATGTGATTTTTATCTTATTTTACTACTTCATATCAATCAATGTTACATTTGTGCCCTGTTGACATTTTTTCACATAAATCAAGATGCACAGATTTCCTGTAATAAAGCCCCAACATGTGCATGTATGGAATATTGCTGCGCAATTTTAGGAAGGCGCATTTACAGCAAGTGATGAACAGCAAGAGCGGGAGATGTAAACAAAGTGATTACTATGGCAGAAACCATGGCAAAAAGGGGCAAATCAGATCAAGAATCTGTCTTTTATGAGGGTTTGTCTCCTTCTGTATGAGTGATTGATGACTCAGGAGTTGAGTCAATGTGATGAGCACTGGTTTTGACGCGCATGATGTTTGAGTCTGAATTTGTTCCACATGCTTCAAGTTCTGCTGGTTGAACACAGTCAGTCTCAGTGTCATTGCTGATGCAACTGAACGTTATGGATAAACAATCAGATTAGAGCAGCAGAGAGGGAAGAGAGAGAAAAAGAAAGAAAAGGGACCAAAATCCATGGAGAATGCTCTCATGGAGTTAGTAATGTCGGATCCCAACGAGTTGTGACACTTAGGAAAGTGGATTTCAGCACTGTTCTTTGCACGTGTTGCTGACTTTTTCATGTGCAGTAATTGATTACTGGTAATGTTATTCATATACAGTGGGGCAAAAAAGTATTTAGTCAGCCACCAATTGTGTAAGTTCTCCCACTTAAAAAGATCAGAGAGGCCTGTAATTTTCATCATAGGTATACCTCAACCATGAGAGACAAAATGAGGAAAAAAAAATCCAGAAAATCACATTGTCTGATTTTTAAAGAATTTATTTGCAAATTATGGTGGAAAATAAGTATTTGGTCAATAACAAAAGTTAATCTCAATACTTTGTTATATAGCCTTTGTTGGCAATGACAGAGGTCAAACGTTTTCTGTAAGTCTTCACAAGGTTTTCACACACTGTTGCTGGTATTTTGGCCCATTCCTCCATGCAGATCTCCTCTAGAGCAGTGATGTTTTGGGGCTGACGCTGGGCAACACGGACTTTCAACTCCCTCCAGAGATTTTCTATGGGGTTGAGATCTGGAGACTGGCTAGGCCACTCCAGGACCTTGAAATGCTTCTTACGAAGCCACTCCTTCGTTGCCCGGGCGGTGTGTTTGGGATCATTGTCATGCTGAAAGACCCAGCCACGTCTCATTTTCAATGCCCTTGCTGATGGAAGGAGGTTTTCACTCAAAATCTTACGATACATGGCCCCATTCATTCTTTCCTTTACACGGATCAGTCGTCCTGGTCCCCTTGCAGAAAAACAGCCCCAAAGCATGATGTTTCCACCCCCATGCTTTACAGTAGGTATGGTATTCTTTGGATCCAACTCAGCATTCTTTCCCCTCCAAACACGACAAGTTGAGTTTCTACCAAAAAGTTCTATTTTGGTTTCATCTGACCATATGATGTTCTCCCAATCCTCTTCTGGATCATCCAAATGCTCTCTAGCAAACCGCAGACGGGCCTGGATGTGTCCTGGCTTCAGCAGGGGGACACGTCTGGCACTGCAGGATTTGAGTCCCTGGCGGCGTAGTGTGTTACTAATGGTAGCCTTTGTTACTTTGGTCCCAGCTCTCTGCAGGTCATTCACTAGGTCCCTCTGTGTGGTTCTGGGATTTTTGCTCACCGTTCTTGTGATCATTTTGACCCCACGGGGTGAGATCTTGCGTGGAGCCCCAGATTGAGGGAGATTATCAGTGGTCTTGTATGTCTTCCATTTTCTAATAATTGCTCCCACAGTTGATTTCTTCACACCAAGCTGCTTACCTATTGCAGATTCAGTCTTCCCAGCCTGGTGAAGGTCTACAATTTTGTTTCTGGTGTCCTTTGACAGCTCTTTGGTCTTGGCCATAGTGGAGTTTGGAGCGTGACTGTTTGAGGTTGTGGACAGGTGTCTTTTATACTGATAACGAGTTCACACAGGTGCCATTAATACAGGTAACGAGTGGAGGACCGAGGAGCCTGTTAAAGAAGTTACAGGTCTGTGAAAGCCAGAAATCTTACTTGTTTGTAGGTGACCAAATACTTATTTTCCACCATAATTTGCAAATAAATTCTTTAAAAATCAGACAATGTGATTTTCTGGATTTTTTTTCCTCATTTTGTCTCTCATAGTTGAGGTATACCTATGATGAAAATTACAGGCCTCTCTGATCTTTTTAAGTGGGAGAACTTACACAATTGGTGGCTGACTAAATACTTTTTTGCCCCACTGTAAATTATATCTGATGTTTAACTCATGGCTCTTCTGTATGAAAATGGGTTTGACTCAAGTGTGGCTGCGCAGATGAATTTTTTCCACAGATCAAAATCCAACCCACTGAGTCTGAAGACTGGTTGGTCCCATGAAGTAGTTTATTTCCATGTGAGTGATTTCATCATTCTCTGGGTAGGATTTAGGGAAATATGTTAATGAAGCGATTGCTACAACCACCAGCTTTTCAGTGTTTCACCATTTTATCAACAAAAACATCACTTCCATTTTCATTAGCTTTTGACATTGAGATTCACCCCAAGCTCAAAAACAGCCATACTTGTCTTATAAGTTTCAAACAAATATAAATATGTGCCTTGATTCACTAAACAAAGTCAAAATACTTCCAAAAGTTTTATTGAAACCTCAGTGTCTCACAGACACTTTAAGCTGTTACTAAAAACGGTTTTATCTGCAAAACAACAGCAAGATTTGCCCTTTAAAAATATGTTTGTGCAATGCCAAGGATGTTGTTTTTATTACTTAAGAGATAAATACTGTATAAAATATACACTTTGGATTTTATATATCAATATAAAGCATAAACAAGAAAAAAAAGTATATTGAAATACATATATTTTGAGAAGTGTTGACACTTATTCTAACACTAGAAGGAGATAAGAGTCAGCACACATCTTGAATTAGTCATGCTGCTACAATTTGCTGGAGTTATATGGAGGTGGGTGTTGAATCTTGATGATAGGTGGAAAAACAGCCACAATCAGAGGGGGATAAAATAAAATCCATGCTGGCGTCCTTCACAAACCAATTTCCTGAGGGGACATCCGGCATTAGGACCAGAAAATATGCTTTGAATCACTTATATAGAAAGCAATGAGCTGAAAGTACAGCTAATGGTGAATCATTACAGTGAAAATGTTATGACTAGAAAGTGGGGTTTGGAAAATTTCATGGAAAAGAAAAGTGAAAACTAAACTAAGAGGCATGAAGTCATTTCACCTTTACAATAAGAGCTAAGTGGATTAAACAGAAGACAAAGAAGAACCTATTCAGCCATTTTTTTCTGCTCAGATGCAGTTTTAAAGATGTATGCTGCCTAAAACAAACAATGTTGACATATATTATATATTATATAAATATATTTAATATACAGTACCCAACAGTGAGAAGAATATTGCCATTTAAAAGTAAGTACATTGGGGATGTATGCAATGTGTCAACACACAGTCTACACACATAATAAAATATTAGAGAGTAAGTATTGACCCTTGTTCATCTCCCAGAAAGAAATGGCTGGAGAGAGTTTCAAACACCAAACAAGCAGAAGCTCACAAGTACAATGCATGCATCAATTTAGTAAGCTGTGTGAAACCTCAGTAAACACCCCAACTCATTAAGTGCATCACATAAACCTCTCTGCAAACACCTCATCTCACAGAGCAGGAAGAAAGATCAAGCTTTTTCATTACTGAGCAGACCTGTCGGGTATTTCCTCCAGAGGTCAACCTCCTAATAGCTTTACATTAACAGAGAGGCAGGTGTGTGACAGCTTGACTGTATATCAACAGTATCTCTTTCAATTACAGAGATGGTCAAAAAAAGAAGTGCACACACAATCAAGCAAGGCATCCACAAGGGGTCCTTGGAGGATACTTTGGAGAACTGAAAGTCCATGATAGAGTGGCTCATAGCCAGTCCAGTGAAGTTTTTTTTTTTTTGCTAGTAAAGTTGTTTTTTTTCTACAATTGAAAGCTCTTGGAAATTTTACATTTTGGCAAAAGACAGCAGGTTTAGGCACTGTGTTTTCTGATCCCTTGAGAAAGGAAGGTACATTAGCATGGAAATTAGCAATTATTATTGTGATCTCACTGAAACTTATTAAATGAAAATGGGATACTCTTGTTATCATGTCACATCATAAGTGTGTCTTGACAAGGTTGATGCAACACTCACATCACATCAGATTCTCTGGGTTAACACTGAAGCCTTTATTTAAATGACCAAAACTTAGAGATATTATTACAATAAGTGCTAGTTTATTGCTATTATTCTATCATTTGGCGAAAAAAGAACAAGGAAGATGACAAATACTTGTATGTATCAGACAAAATAAAACAACTTTTGATCTTTTATATTAAATTCTTCTGATTGTTCCACCACTGTATGAGCACAATACATACTGCGTTCCTTAATGACAACCAGCCTAGCTTAAATTTAGAAAACTACAAGATGTTATTTGTTTTACAATGTTATCTATCGCACATGTGATAAGACTGAACAGCAGTTAATCCACAATTGAAGTTCATCTTCAGGTAACAGGAAATATTTGACTGATAATCAGCTAGAATATTTTATTGAGTATCAATAGGTAATTCTGAAATTGATGAACTTGAACAAAACTTTTTGACATAAACTATTGTATTTGTCATATTAAAAATTCCTCTCAGAGTTAGTGGCAATTGGTACAAATAAGCTGAAGGCTAGGAAACCTCCAGACACATTACATGGTTCTTGTTGGAACATTCTGCCACAAAATGAATCAATAACTTGATCAGAAAGTCATTTTGAGGGTTATTGGTGGTCTGGATAAAAAGGGTTGTTTATCAGAAAACCAGAGGTACAGGAAAAACACATGACCCAGCCATTTCTGCAACAGCTCAGATCAATAGGAGGATGATCAGGGAAGATATTGGCAACACAAGAGCACAATGAGCAATATTCTCCCTCAGCACAAAACAATTGAACGGCAATCTATCTCAGCAATAGCCAGGAGACACAAACAGTCTGTCCAACACGAGAGATGATGGGTTACACACATGAACACAAGTCAATGCTTAGAGAACCAGATGCTTGTAAAGATTCTCAGTCACCCAGGATCTCATAATCCTAATGGTCCATTTACTTTTTTAAAAGTACTTTTTCAAAACTAAATTATCATTATTAAAATATCGTCTGAGCCCACTGGAAGTCAAAATTGGTTCCAAGACTTAATTCAGTTGAATTTAAAGACTTGATATACCTTAAGTACACGGCTGTGTGTTGTGGCAAGAAGCTTTAACAAACACTCTTCTCCAAAGACATTATTGGTTCCCTTAAAGAAAAAAAAGTACACCATTCCTTTTAGTGTCCTCTTGGGCAACTCTCTCTACCTGTGAGCAGCTACATGGCTTATGGCTAGTGAATAAAGCATAAGGGAGCAGGTAAAAGCAGAAGGTACGAAAGAGGGTAAGAAAGCACTGGAGAGAAGTAATGGAGAGCCTTGATGCCTTGAAATAAGGGAGAGATTACAGACATAGGGGTTAAAAGAGGAGAAGGGGAATTAGGGGGCGGGATAAATAGAAAATATAAAAGAAGGAAAAGCAGGTTAGCAAATCAAGAACTTGAAAAAGGATGTAATAAAAAGTGACAGGGTTAGAAAGCTTGGGCATGAACACAAAAGACAGTGAGTAGAATAGAACAAGACTGGCTAAATGAGGATGAAAGGGTGTGTTGGTGTGTGCAGGTGAGAGACAGAAGGAGGAAAAAAGAACCTCTGAAAGCCTGGAATGGAGGGAAGAGAAGAAGGAATAATAGGAGTAAAAGAGTGAGCCAGCAAAACAAGGGGACAAGCAGTCAGGAGGAGTGTTGCAGCGTTGTAAAATGCCAGCTGCATGCCACTGCAGTGACTTCCCCTCTCATCACTGCACTGAGTGAGAAATATCACTGTGGCTGTTACCTGACACACAAGCACACACACATACTCCTCACAGTTTACAACATGTTCAATGATTACTTGGACTTTCTCTGCAGGTCTTTATGAGTTCAGGAACCAAAAGCAACTACAACATTTACTGCCCACTTGTGGGCATGACAATGAGCACGTCTGTTTGTGCAAAACACTGCATTACTAGTTTTTGGATGTGTATCTGAGTATAAAAAAGCCTTTCTAAAAGTCCTCAATAAACCAAGGATGTTAATATGAATGTTAGACTCCAGCCTTGTAAAAGCCTCCATCTGGATATATGAAAAGATGCGCAGATTAAAAATAAAAGAATTGATGCATTGCATTGTGGTAAAGTATGACATGAAAGTACTACTGCAGTGTTAAATGAATCAAAATCTTTAAGAATTAATGCAGCAGATCATTAGTTTTGCAAGCTATATAAAATATGTAGAGCTAAAATTACTGCTGATTGTTATTCCTAAACTACTTAGATTGGATTTTTGTCTTCAAGGCAGCTGCAGTTTTAATTCATTTTAGGACTCTATAGACATCAACTTTCACAGACTTAAATCTAGCTTGAAATAGGTAATCCATCAAAAGGGAACAGTTCACTGCCTTTATTTTTGTTACTAAAGTTGCACTGTCACTGTGTGGTAATGCATTTGAGCATGGAGCGATGTGAAAACCAATGCTTTCGGGGACAATGTGACATTTTAGATCTCAGAATCAGGTGGTGGAAAGCAGCAGTTTTCAGGCATGGCACAGATGCATTCACATTGTCCTTTGCAAAATACTTATGTAGAATCAGTCACTTGAAAAATGCCTTTGGCAGCATATTATCAATTCTCACATGGCTGAGAATCCCTGTCTGCAGCAACAAGGAAAGCTTTAAAAATGTCTGACAACTTAATAGCATTGCATATGCAAAGCTTTAAATGAGGCACTTTAAGTTGTTTCTACATCATTTGTTTTATTTCACATTTGCATGCTGTGCTTTCCTTTAATCGAATCATGCATGTACATGCATGAGTTTCAGTCCAGTGAATGAGCAAGAAATCTCATAAGGGAAAGCTTAAGCCCACTTAGTCACTAATAACCGTCTTCCTTTATTGAATAAGAGGGCGATGCAGAGAATGATAAGGTGTCATAATATACGTACACCCTACACCTTGCTTGAGTGAAAGCAGACACACATCCACACAAATGCATGACTGGCACTGCTTGGTCTTATCGGTGTTTCCCACAGGATTTGGGTCCAACTCATTTATTCTTATCATAATAAGGTTAGCCTTAACACTAATGTGATGGACTTCTCCTCTTTGGTAATGGATTCAAAATGACACACACCAACTAATCTTAGCTTGCCTGTAGATTTAAATCCACATGGACAAAAAAATGTATGATCACATGCAAGCATTCTTCTATCTGTCAAATATCTGTTCGTTTTTTCTTCACTTTTTCTTTCACTCACACATTCAAAATAACATATTGGCCCCTGCAAACTTAAAGTGGCTGTTCTTGCTGTCAGTCCTATCTAACAAAATGGTTCTCTAATCTTCTCTCTGCAATCTTCCCACCCACATCTCTCTTGAGATTTACAAGGTTAAGTCAAGACATACAGAGGACTCATGCTGCTCTTTGATGCAGTAGCACACCAAATAAGTCAATTTAAAAAAGGACTCAACTGATGTCCCTCAATTTATTGTCAGTTTGTAGATTTAGCCATTTACTTTCTCTTTAACCTGAGTAAAGACAATATACTGCTGTTTTGGTGAATGTAACCAAGAAGCCAACCCCACTTGATCTCAAGATTTACTGACCAGTGGCCCTTACATCACATGTGATAAACATTTTCTGGAGAGGCTGGACATGGCCCACCTGAGGTTAGAGGTGAAGTCCCTACTGGACGCCTTGCAGTTTGCATATCAACCCCAATTGGAGGTTAATGAGGCAACTATCTGCTGGAATGAGGGTTAGGACACCTGGATAGTAAAATTCAGTTCAGTTTGTAATGGATTGGTGCAATATAAACAAAAAAAAGTCACCTCGAGGTACTGTACAGAAACAACAAGTCCAATTAACAAGTCTAGATTCAAAGTTAAATATATACAAACGATTTAGTCTGACTGTAATATGTTATCAGATTCAGTGAATTATAAAATGCCAGTTACAAAAAGTTTCCCATCTATGGAAGCCAGTAGTTTATACTGAACAATCACTTAAATAAAATCAAATCTCCCCAAACTGACAACAGGGGAAATGAATGACTCCTTTTTAACTGGTAGAAACCTCCAGCAGAACTGGGTTCAGGACAAGCAACCTTCTGCCATGACCGACTGGGGTCTGAGAGTACAAGAAGAGACACAGACAAACACAGAAATGTTGGACCAGTCATAATCTCTATGAAAAGAGGAAACAAGGCAATAACCGCAGAGTGAAGAAATGTGTCAGTCTAGGTCAGCCTCCAGCAGTCTAGGCTGGATTCACACCTGATAGTCTGGTAGACTCAGTTCGATTGGGGACCAAAGCTAAACGTAAATACACATGGAATAGCAGCAGTTTCTGGTGGTTTTGGGATTGATCTT
Organism: Pachypanchax playfairii; assembly: GCA_006937955.1. Lineage (NCBI taxonomy): Eukaryota > Metazoa > Chordata > Actinopteri > Cyprinodontiformes > Aplocheilidae > Pachypanchax > Pachypanchax playfairii. Next base: position 173,982 of record SSNP01000188.1, on the reverse strand, counting down.
TTGTGTTTGGCGAATGTACCAGATCAATATTCTGCAGCACTGGACTCAGAATGAGCAGATAACGAGGCAGAGGACTACAGGAGGCAGCTGAGATGGCTGCACAATATAGTCCACTTCCTGCTTTTGGTGCGGCCCCGGTCCGGTTGCATTCATACATGCAATCAAACCGCTCCAGAGTTTGTTTCAATCGAACCGAGACCTACATTTTTAGGTGGACTAGAGTTCGGTTGTTTAGTCCAAATCATAGTCAACCGGTCTTTTTGTGCAAACGAACTAGAGTTCGCTTCAAGCGGACTAAACAAGGCTGGTGTGAATGCACCCGTAAGACTTTAACAGCATAACTAAAGGGGTAGCTCAATAACAATGACATTATTTCTGATTTTGCCAGTGCTTTTAACATTATTCAGCCATTCCTTCTTGAGAAGAAACTGAATGTTGGTGCCTCCGTTATCTTCCAGATTACTGACTACCAGATAAGCTATCCAGCTTGTCCATCTGGGCAATGTTCTTTCCCATATGGTAGTTAGCAACATCTTAGCTCCACAGGAGACAGCACTTTCTCTTTCTGTACATCTTGTACACCATTGATTTAAAAAACAACTTGAGGATTTTTTTCTGATATTTGATTCTGGTTGTCTAAGTGAAGGACAGGTGAGCAAGTACATGACATTGGTCAATAACCTTCTGGAGTGGGATGGACAGAACCACCTGCAGTTGAACATCCCTCAGACCAGAGAATGTAAGTGATTTTAGAAAAGAGATGACAGCGGCACAACAAATGAGGATTGAGGGAGAGAATGTGATAGAGAACTGAGTACATGGCTGGAGACTGGACAGTTTGAAAATGGTGGTGGAAAAAATGATGCTGAAAAAACTGGCCATCCTCTTCATTATATTCTTTATCAGAGGTGGAAAACTCAAGGCCTTGAGGGCCACTATCCTCAGTGTTGTTTCAACACACTTGATTAAAATCCTCAGCATGTCAGCCAGACCTGCTGAAGTCTGTTAACAATCCATTCATCTGAATTAGGTGTGTTGAAGCAGGGAAACATCTGAAACATGCAGGATAGTGGCCCTCGAGGCCTAGAGTTGCCCACCTCTGCTCTTGATAGATGATATAGTGCCTTTTTAACAAACTGCTATAGCTTCATTAAATGTTTACCTCCATTTTACATATTTGTATAAAACTTTGAACAGTTTAAATAACATTTTAACATATTCAAATGTACTGTATAAATTTATTTGTTTGCTTCTTAGCTTTTGCTATTGTTATTTCTTCCTTGTTCCTTGTAAATCTGCCATTTTTCCATTTCCCCAGTTAGGTTTAATAAAATACATCCATTCATCTGTCTGCCTATATATCTTTGTATTGAGCTACCTAGTGATCCAGTTGGAACATTTTTTGATGTTCAATACTACAAAAGTTCAATAGACATATGGCACAGTTTAGTACTTTAAGGTAAGACAAATCAGCAACTAAAGTAGAACAGAAAGCACAGAAAAGCAGCTTCTGAGTTTAGTGTTTCTGTGTTCAAAGTTTTGTAGGATCTGCTGGAACAAAAACTCTTTATAGTTTGTGTTCAGTTTAACTATTCTTGGAGGCAGGGCAGGGGAGCCCCAGTCATTTTCTCAGATGTTCTTACTGTGTTCTACAGCTGGTCTCTGTCCTGTTATGTGGCTGTTTGAAACCAGACTGTGATGGATGGGCACAGAGTAAATCCAATGGCTGTTGTGTAGAATTGTTTTAATGGCTCCTGTGGGAGGCCATGCTTCTTCAGTTGCAGCAGAATGAAAATTCTCTGTTGGGCCTTTTTAAAGATAGGGATTAAGTTTGACTCCCACTCTGCCATACTTTAAATCTTCTATTAATATACTTATTTGCCACTAAAGTGAATGAGTTATTAAGGCCATTTGCATATTTCATAACTTTTACTAAAGAGGTGTGGTTACCAAGGTAAAATTAAAAAAAAGATAGTGGCACGGAATCACATCCATGTGGGGCATCATCATGGACAACATATCAAAAGGGATTCAAACCTTGCTTGCTATTCTCTAGCTGTCAGACAATTGGTATTCCAGTGAGAAATTTCAGAAGAGATGTCAAGCTGAGAAGATTTCTGAAAGGATACTGAAGGAGAATTTGGGGTTGAGTATATGCCACAGCTATGGGAAGAAATATGGTGCTCCACTGTTTGTGGGTGCTAACGACATTTTGTTGGTCCTTAAAATTAATGTATAGCTCTGTCGATTTTTATACTCTGCTCATTTATCTTTTTAATCTCTTTTAGTATTTTTTTCTATCTATTACAGTCACGTCACCGTATATTCACTTCTTTTTTCTTCATTTTCTACAACTATCTTACTCACTGCCATCTTTATTTGCCTCAATCCATCACTCTCACTCATTTCTCCCTCCACCCTTAAGGTCCTTATTGCTGTCCTCTTATTTCTCTCCATTCTTCTCTTCCCATTGCTCTTAACTTATCCATCACTCACCTTCTCTTCCCTTTCTTTCCAGTTTGTCACCAGACACAACTGGGTGAAGTGAATTGATATGAGTTCTTCCCAGTCATTTTAAAAGGGAACCCAGAGTTGAAACCTACTTCAGTAAAAGATTATGAAGCACATCCATAACAGCTATTAAAGTTAATAGGGGGAAACACTGAATCACTCACACATACACTCAGCTTCAAAATTTTCCCTGTCTAGAATTTCAAGTGTGTCTCTGCTGTAACAAATGCAAGTGGTAAACTTTAATATTGTCTGTAATGAATGCAAACAATAGGTTTTCCTGCATCTTGTGTTTTTCAAACTTTTTACTTTACTGAGCATCAGAGTTTGAATCCAAATCTCTGTCTTCATGTTTAAACAAACATTTCTTCTCTGACAGGTACAAATATTAGCAAACGTTAATGGGGTGCCATCCCATAATGCACCGGGCTGGGATAGAATTTGAAAAGTTACAGGATTGTGCAGTGGTTTTCAACTACTGTCCTGTACAACATTTAAATGTACTTTTTAGTGTCACGTTAGACTTTAAAATCTTCAAGAAATGGATTTAGTTAATTGTTACCTAGATTTTTTATGCAAACAAAACATGAACAATTGATTTATTCAAATTTCTGATTGAAATAAGAGTGAATTTTAGTCATAATTTTACAACCAATTTACCCATTACATTTTGTTTAATTTAACAACAAAATGAGGACTTGGATCTGTTCTTTCTTGGGGGAAATAATCAAATGAAAGTGTCATGAAGTTGGAAATACTTAACAATAAAGGAGCGTAAGCTAACAATATTGTGTACTCTTAAAATGTAAAGATTTTGACCAATTTGCATTTACTATTTTTATTGCTACACCTTTTATCTTAGATGTTCTCTAAAAATGTAGGTATTAATATAAATACTTCATCCAACTCCATTGTTTAAATATTTGTTTACTCATCACTACAGAGCCTGTGTAAGCAGAATGATATAGCCAAGACTTTAACTTCCATGTTCTCTGACTCCAGTAGAGGTTTCCATCAAAGAGCCAACTCATCTCCTTGTAGTATTGTGAGGGTTTCCTCTCAGTTCCCAGAGAGGCAGAAAAAGAGATACTAAAAAAACCCAAACTGCTGTAATACTTGGCAGTTTTCTTTGATAAATCCGAGCCAAAGAAGATAAATCATCTCCTCACTTGGTTTCTCCTGTTTTCCTTTACTTCCATCATTTCTCTCACCTTCGTGTACCTTTGTTTTTCTGTTGCATTATGTTCTTTTCTGTTTTCCACATGACCATCAGAATACAAATAACCCTGTCTCTTTNTGCAATCAGCCAAAGTCAAGGAAACACAGACATGAAGATTTATAGCACAAAGATCAATGAAGGAAAAGCATTCACGTGACTACCAATTACAGTGTCATTAAATAATGTAAATACTTCTGCTAAATACATTGAATACATTCCATCAGATAACAACCAGTTTTTCCTCTCTCTCCTTTTTTCTTGTTTATTTCTTCCTATGTCAAGGCAGGAATATTAAAATGTTCCTTTTTTACCTGCTGGGGATTTTCCTCCCCTTGGGATTCTGTGATCTCCATCTCTCACTTTCAATTTCTAATTCAGTGCCCTTCATTGTCACACATTGCCCGCATACAAAAAAACCTCTCTCAATTCTGTGCCCCATTTTTAGTATCATTCACCTGCTTCACTAAATATCTTTTAAGACTTTTAATGCTTGTCTTTTCTCTTTTAAAATTTCAGTCATTTTAACTGGCATCTGTAAAAGAAAAAACATCCACATTTTCTCACCCATTAACATGCACAATCTTTTTTCCAGTATCTAATTATGTAATTCTTGTTAATATTAAATTGATTTAAATATATATATATATATTTCTTTACATCATGTTATCAAGAAACACTTTTTTAGAAGCACCAAGTCAAAATGACCTGCATTATATTATGTGTGTATGTGTCATCTGTGTGTGTGCTAGTACTTGTCATTGAAAGTTGGATTTTATGTTTAAGAGACCCAAATAATTTGAGTTTTGTTTTGGATACTATGACATTCTTCTCAAACTACCCATCATACATTTCAGTCAATGTTGTACATAAGATATGGATAAGCAGTATGCTATTTTATTCTTTGACAACCTCCTGACTAAAACAAGCAATTGTTAAAATTGTCCTCTCTGCATATAGGAAGCTCTAAACTGTAAAATTTAATCCACTCCTTAAACATGATTACATAAAACATAGTTGTTCTGAGAGATGAGCAAACTTTGGGCTAAATTGGATATCTTTTAAACACTAGCAGTGATTTTTATTGCACCACTCCACGGAGAATCACCAGTCTTCGACATCACACATACGATAGTGATCCCTCACTACTTCGCGGTTCGACTTTCGTGGATTCACCACTTTGTAGGTTTTTCAAAAATAATCATCCAAAAATAAAAAATCTAAAATACCATGCTTTTGGCTGTTTGTTTACCTCCCCACACTTCCTCCGCGGTCGGTTGATGACCCAGCGCCTCTATCTGAAGATGAGGCACCTCCCGAAGAGCTGTAAAGCTCTCATTAGTGCCTGTGCAGTGACATCGTCACTTTCATTGTACTGCAAAGGTCCTTCATCACCGTCATCACTCAACCAACGCAACGCTATAGTCATCACTGCACACGGAAGCGCTGCGCCACGGAGCGATCAGCTTTTCTCCTGTTACCAGACGCGTCTTTCTCCGCGCCGGTCCACAAGCTCCTGTTTATTCAGAGCTATTTTTTCACCATAGATAAGAAAATAATCTCATTAAATAATTGAAGAGAGCTTGTTAAATTACTCCTGCTACATTGTTCTTCTTGAATTGACAACTCCTCCTTTTTTCCCTCACTCTTTCGGGGAAAGAGTCTTTACCCGTTTGTGTTTAGACACCCCAAAACCCCACCCCCCTCAACGTAGTCAGCACACTCCATTGTGTAGTGTGTGTGTGTGTTGTTTATTTTCATCTCTATATTCTGTTTAGACACACAAATATGATTGCATTTGTCATTCTCGGCATGTTATTTTGAAGAATCGCTTTTATATTCAAAACTGACCGGATTGTGTCGTGTGTCTAGGTGTATCCCTACTTCGCGAATTTTCACCTATCGCGGGGGGTCTGGAACCAATTGACCGCGATAAGTGAGGGATCACTGTACACCACATGACAGCTTATCACAGGAATCATGAGTTTTATTAATGTCTTCAGTCTCAAAAGGGATGTGCTTTAAGGGAACATAAACTTAATTAGCTTCTGATATAGCATGACAAAGAAATGCTGGAATGACCAAGACCTGTACTTTTTCAAAAACCTTTCGGAAAAGAATTTTCTTGTCATTTATAAGATATGCATCAACTTGGCTGAAAGAAAACCCATAACATTTTTTATTGAAAAGGACTGAGCACAGAAACAGCAACTGAGTGAAAATAGTCAAACCAGTGACAATTTATATAATTTCTTCATCTGTTTATTATTTTACCTCATAAGACGTTGTTTTATTGGCTCTATATGTCAGAGAGGTCTTGGCTCAAGTGGTAAGGAAGGTCATCCATTTATCAAGAAATTAATGTTTCAATCCTAAGACCCGATAGGTCACATGTTGAAGAATGCATTGGCAGGATTCTTAACCCCGAAAATTGCCCTTCAAGTACTACTCACTGCTTCTTTGGGATGGGACAAATGCAAAGAAATTATTTTCCCGAGCGAATTAAAAACATAACTATCATTATTATTAATACTATTGCTATGTGGTCTTCTTTTGTAGTGTAGTGTTCCAAAGAAAACTAGTTTGCATTAAATGAGCTGAAAATTTTCTTTAGAAACGAAGACATTCTAATAATACATCAAAGTCTATAATTATGTTAATGTTTCCTTTAAAATTAATATTGGACTAATACAAGTCTCCTTAGACACAAAGTCAATGGAAATGCATAAACAGGAAGTAGATTGTCCAAGGTCTCGCATTCAACTAGTGTATGTGCGTATAAAGGAGTTGCTTTGTTAAACAGGGAGTGAGAACATCAACTGGCTCTCAGGATGTCAATTGCCTATATTAGCTTAAGTGGCTGTATTCCTCGGCTTCACATCAGTTGCATCTTTTCAGCTCTCATTCCATTCTCCTTTTTTAAAGTCTTGTTAGCAAGATACGCTTCAAATAAATCAGCCTCACTTCTCCATTTCTGTTAGGCCATCATTCCCTCTCTTCTTGTCTTTCACACTAACCTCTGCTGCAGCAGTAGGCTAAATGAGTGGAACCCTCTCATCAGTACTTGTCTCATTGTTTAATCACTTTACAACTTAAATTTTAAAGTAGTCACTTTGATATATGCTTTATTACATTTTACCATCAAGTTAACTTTTTTCCTATTCTGTCACCACTCCAAATAAGCATTCCTCTTTACTGATGAAACTGTCATTGTCCATAGACCATCAACCTCAATCTCCTGTTTTTTCCCTCACAGAACTTTGTCTGCCTAGTTTTACATTTCACTGAATCAGAGAAAGTAGAGCTGTGCAGTGTCCTTGCATTTATGTTTGTCCTTCTCCAAAACGCCCTGGGTGGCAATAAAACAGTAGGAAAACAACAAGGTGTTATCATTTCATATTAGGCAAGGGAGGCAATCTGTGAATGCTGACCGAGACCAGAATCAAGATTGAAGACGCAAAACCTGAGGGTGCATCAAGGGTCCTTTCCAACACAGTTAAGCTCCTAAGGAACAGAAACACATTGTTTCCCATATAAATTAGTTTTATTTTTTTGGACAAATTTAAAATTTCCCCGATGAGTTCATTCTATCTTTTTAACATGAATATTAGGCGTGCTGGAAAAAAATCGATTTACGTCCGAATCGGGATGTCAGATGAATGGGCCAACCACCTCTCACACACCTGGGGTTCCATTCTATAGAAACGATCAGACAGTGGTGGGCGTGGCCACCACGGCATGATTGACCGATATGCTAGGTTGGTCACACCCACAGGGCAAAATAGCTGATAAAGACATATCACATCTTAACCTGGTGACACTTCTGAGGAAGAATACAGATCAAACTTTCTTTAACTGTCTTTAAAAATGGGGTTATTTACAAACCATTCAAAACTAAACTTCTAGACACTCAGGTCTAATGATCAAAGTTCTATAGCTCATTTCAAATCTTATCAACAACAAAAGGGTTTATGTTTTTGTAGTGCCCAAGTTAGGTGGGTTTGATGAAGCTATGTTGCTCCCTCAAGCATTCTTTTAAAATCTAAGCCTGCGACATTATTTACAGAGGCCACTCCATTAAAAAAAGGTTTTTCAGAGGTTTTCTGTTGAATATTTTAGCTCCACAGGTGTTCTGACCTTCATATTGGTAACACCCGAGTTCGAACGGCCCGCATTTGTTTGGTCACAGCTCCTTTGCTCGTTAGTATTCATCAGCTCCCGTAGTTGAAACCACGCCTAGCATGCTGCTGGCTAAAAGCTGTTTGCATAAACACGTATCTAACCGGAAGAGACTTGGTGCACTGTTGCCATGCGCAGCGGGGAAGGAAACAGGAAGCCTTGCTCTCATAGGCTAGTTTGTTAGCCAGTCTGAGTCCAGCAAATTTGCATAATGAATATTAATGAGTTGCAGCCCGAAGCCGGATGAAGCCAGCTGAATCTTCATGCAGACAGATTGAAAGGTCTATTGATTAGTGTTTTTTAGATATAAAATGTTTCATATTCCAGGTTAATTCTTCAGAAATAACCACAAAGTCATGAAATTTGTGTGAAATGGCCTCTTTAAAAAATGTATGCTCGTGCCATAAGACAGAGAAAAATAAAAGTTTACAGTACTGGCAACCTGAAATTATAAAAGGCTAATTCGTGTACAAGATGTTCTTTGATAAAAAATTAACAATCTTTCCAAACTCACTAAGTGTTACACAGGCTATCCAAACTTCACAAGGATGTTTCCAACAAACACATTGCTAGAAGGCAAAACATACAGCTTTCAAAGTTTATTTGCTATTTTACATCCCTAAACTACGTAGACACAAACACAACAACATTTTTTGGGGTTGCTAATTTATGTTAACAAAAAGCTTTTAACCAGCTGAAGAGCAAAACCAGACTGTTTTCTCATTGGGCTTTAATTGAAAATACAAGCAAATGGGTTATTAATGAGTATTCTTACATGGATCGAAATGTATAGAAGAAAGCACAACACACGAGGAAGCAAACACAAAAAGGTGTCAACACATTCACAATGAAACAACACTATAGCTAAGGACTGTTCATGCCTTGGGTTCTGTTGCTATTGTTTCTTTTAGGAATGCCTCAAAACCCTTTAAGAACTGATTACATCAGTGACACTCCTGTGAGCCCTCATTAGCTCTTTCTCTTCTCTCATATCCATACATATACACACAACCACATCTTAGCTATGCGAGCCAATTACGCTGGCAGAAATGCTGGGGCTGGTAAACTCTTGAGGCAATTACATGTTTATTAACGAGAAGACCCTGAAGTCTCAAAAGATGAAAAACAAACATACACAAACAGCACAGAGTGATTTTATAAAGTTTTCACGTCCTTTAAGTTTTACCAGCCTTCTCTTACTTCACTTAATTCTTGCAGTTTATATCAATTAATCCGCAGATGATGAACCTTGAGCCAAACCTGAAGGGTATTTTTGATTTTTTAATATTCAGGATTTCCTCAGTCTGAGCAGTGTTGCATGCAGCTAAAGATCAGTCTCACAATTAATGAGAGACTATGAAGCTCAACAAACTGGCAGCTAGTTACACACCAGCCACGCCCTTATAAAGGGACATGGACAGGTGCAACCACTGACAGATGGAACCTCCTCCATTCAATTAGGTGTGTCATTTAACAATAATGACAGATACATGACATCTTATAGTTTTTTTGCAGTCTGTTTCTGTCTAGTTTGGTTGGGAAGCCAAACCAGATTGCGACAGACTCGATAATGGTGCGTTCACATTTGCCCAAGCATCAGGAGCGGCAAGATTACATGTAAAGTCTATGGTTGAGTCTGTCAGAAGGCCATCAGAGTCTCTGCGGCACTTTGTGTGTGTTGGCAGCATCATCCTGTCAAGTTTTTTCTGCATTTTAGGCTTTGCCGCTTGAAACGTGAGCAACGCAGAAGTTCAGCTAGAAGCAGTCGTTGGTGGGAGAAGGGAGAATAGCAGGGGGGACAGAACACATCCCTGGGGGGCGCCGGTGCTGATGGTCTGGGTGCTGGATGTTATTTTCCCCAGCCTCACCTCCTGCATGCTGTCCATCAGAAAGTTCATGATCCACTGATGGGTGGACGCTGGGACAGTTTGGACTGAAGGACGTCCAGTACGAAGGTGTTAAATGCTGAGCTGAGGTCCACGAACAACATCCTGACGTACGTCATTGCAGTGTCGAGGTGTTGCAGGATGTAATGTAGCCCCATGTTGACTGCATCATCCACTGACCTGTTTGCCCTGTAAGCTAACTGCAGGAGGTCCAGCAGGGGTCCTGTGATGAACTTCAGGTGGTTAACACCAGCCTTTCAAAGGATTTCATGACCACAGATGTGGGGGCGATTGGTCTGTAGTCATTTAATTCCTGGAGCATTTTGGGGGGGTCGGGATGATGGTGGAACTTTTGAGGCAGGGTGGGACTCTGCAACGCTCCAGTGAAGTGTTGAAGATTCTTGTGAAGATGGGATCAACTGTTCAGCACAGACCTTTAGGCAGGAAGGAGACACTCTGTCTGGCCCAGGAGCCTTCCTCTCTTTTTTCTCCTAAAGAGCTGACACACTTGATCTTCACAGATCTTCAGAGTTGGTATGTGGGGGGGTTTGAGAGAGGCAGAGGATATCCATACAGGTGGAAGATGTGAAGGGCGGATTATAAAATCTGCAGTAAAGCACATGTTCAATGTTTTGGGGCAGAAACTGAACACGTTTTAAGCTATAGTCTCGTTAAAATGAAGTTACAATAAAAGAATGTTATTTTCTTTTATAACACTTGACTGAAACTCATTATTTTATGTAACACTTTTTGATTTTATTAGGAAAGTTTTATATTCATAAGTGTAAGTGGTCTAAAAACAACCTACCTCAGATCAAGGCTGAACTGAAAACATACCTTGACTTGGACTTTTGAAATGTTTAACAAATATAAAAGACTCTCAGTAATTTTACTGCCTTTGATGATTTTGTATGAATTCTGAGCTGAACTTTCTAGCATGTTTCGTGAATTCATTTCTGTTATAGTTTGCACTATTTTATGTTCTTAGGTTCAAAATTTTCAAATCTATATTATGTAATACAATTAAATGTATTATGTTAATTATGATGATAAAAAACAACAACAAAAATCTGACAACACATAGCTCCTGAGTGAGTTGGAGAGAGACAGGATAGAAAATAACCAATCAGAGGACACGAAACATCAGCCACATGACCTGCCACTTTAGTGTCAAAAGTCTGAAGTCAAATGAGAGAAGATTCTAACTTGGCAAGAGCCAGATCTATGTGTAGCCCCGCCCCGTGTTGAGTTGGGGCTATACATAGATCTGGAAGTGCTCCCAAAGAAAGTGTCTGAAAAAGAAAGTGTCATCTGGTATAATATTTTGAGCTGATTGGAAGACGCGCCAGCAATCTGCATATCATGATTTGTCTTTTATTTTATACACTAGGTGGCAGTATTACTTTCATTTCACATCTCTTCATAAAAGAAACTTTAACTTCTGGTCTGTGGATATGAATTTAGTTTCAGATTCATAGAACTGTCTTTTCAACTGTTGATTTATTGCAGCTGGTTTTCACTACTACATTGCAGATGCCATTTTTATTGTAATGGATATTTTATTACCCTTTTCTCATAATCCTTCTTATTCAGATTTTGTAAAAAAAAAAAAAAAAAAAAAAAGAAAAAGTTCCAGTATTCAATCATTTCATTAGTAGTGTAAAAGCTTTATGGCTTACAGGTGGAAACCAAGTTGCTGAACAGTTGTCCGTCTCCCATGTTATCACAGCAACCATGTAAGGTGGAATAAACCACTCCTGAGCTCCACTCATCTTGACTCTAGAGACAGATTATTTCGTGCAGCAGAGACACAGATAGGAAAGTCACAACACCTTTAGCCGACATCTGACTTTGATCTAGTCCCTCTGTCGTAAAGCTCAGGTCAGAGGAGAGCCAGAACAATTTAAGTTTCTCACATTTCCACACAAGATCCTTAAAGCTAAAAAAAAAACAACAAAAAAAACTCCCTTCTTTAGTTTTACCAGGCAACCAGCTCTATTACAAATTAAAGTTGTTGTATTTTTCTTCAATATAACCAATAAGGAGGTTGGTGTGGCATTTAATATTTTTCATACAGATGTGCACTGCATGTGTTATATAAATACACAATCTCTTTTTAAAGTATCCTTGGACTTTAGCATTTTTGTAATCTGGTTAGGCTTTTAAAGCGTTGTAATAGTAACATATTTTCCAGGAAAAATGTCAGCATCTTTTCTTTCATAAACATTTAAAAATTCATACAAACATAATCAAAATCAATTTCCCTCACCAGCGGAGATCACACAAACTGTTTAATATCCTCAGTGTGTTTTTGATATGAAGTGCTTTAAATTCAAGTGTTAATCAAAATCTCAAAGCAATCAAAATTACAATCTAATTTAATTGTCGCCAATCCAACAAACACAGTAATTGTAGTGCCACTTAAAGAGAAGGCAAGCTGCGTTACCAGACGTGAAAAATTTATGCAGCAAGAAGTTTAACTGACGGTTCAAAAACTGAGGTTAAATTTGAGTGAAAGAGGGGTCAAACTCTTAGTGGCAGGGGGTGGGTGGGGGGCTACACAACACAGGCTGGCTTCAGCACAACAGACATAAACACACTACAGCTGCCCCCTGTCAAATCAAACCAAAGAGTGAAATGACCCTCATGTACCCTCAAAGGTAGAGAACCATGGACTGACATTCAACTCAAAAGAAAGACAGAATTCACTGTGACCATACATGCCACTCTAAGGACACAGACATTTATCAGTTCCATGAATAAACACATCCTTATAATCTTCGGGTTCCAGATTCTCATTTAAAAAGCAAGATGCAGATAATAAAGACATTACTTAAAGCTGTACAAAATAACTTTTAAAAGTTTAAGCTACAGTTTTAAAACTTGTCTAAGTGGATACTCAGTGAAAAACATGTTCAGCTTCATATCCGACATCACTCTGTACGCCTCTGATGGCTTTACAATGGACTAAATAACTTCAGTAATTCGGGTCTCAGCTAGAAGTGGTTTTTTGATGATTTATGCTGCCCTGCCGAAGAATGCCGCCATAGTACGAAATGACGACTTATTTCACAACAAGATTTCATTTGTTTATAAGGTATTTTTGTTTATAGCGAGTGTGTCTTGTTAGTTGTTTAATCATATTTTTGAGATCCTTCTCTGATATTTTCTATATAAAAGCCGTCTGGGTCCTTGTTGGCCATTGTTGGGTCCTTCTCCTCTAGGTGTATCCAAACATTTGCCTGTCGCTCTGACAATGCAAAGAAAGTAAAAATAACATCATATTTGGTGTTCCTGTCTTGGGAGAATTTATTTAATAGGTTAAATGTATTTAAGGAAAATATAGATACAAAAATAAACGATAAATCTGTTTATTGAAGTGAAGACTGTAGAACAGCACATGTGCAGAAGGAATTGGTAGCACATCTCAACAGGTAGCATATTTCAACAGAACACCGGTTCCGGTAATGGAACACGGACACGTGGACACAGCTACGGAAAAGGTATTTAGTACTGCTTTAATTTCCCTCTGCTTATCTGAGGTTAGGTGTATGAGGCAGCAGATATAAGAAGCAAACAGAAACAACCCTCTCTTCTCCTAGGCAGCACTCTTTAGATCCTCCTGGGACATTATGAGGCATTTCCAGGGCAGAAGGAACGTGTGATCCTCCAGAGTTCTTAATCTGCCCAGAGGTCTCAGCTCAGTAGGAGTTCCCAAAGAAACAGCTATAGGTAGGCAACCAGGAGGTTAAATATCTATATTAAGTGTACGAACAGCCTCAGCGAACTCCTCTAAGTTCAGCATAGTGGTGACTATTCAACAACCTTCTCACTAAAACTGACCCCAGACACGCTCGCGGAAAGTCAGTTCAGCTGATTGTATCTCTGATTTCTTTCTTTTGGTCATCATCCAATTCTCATGACCACAGGAGAGGGTTGGAACATAGATGGAGCAGCAAATTGAAAACTTTGCCTTCTGCGTCAGCTCCTCCTTCACCGCTGTGGACCAGTGAAGCAGCGTCATTATTGCAGATGGAGCCCCGAGCCATCCGTTCATCTTCCACTCCATGCAACTATCACTTATGAGCAAGATACCAAGATACTTGAACTCCTCTGCTTGAGGCAGAGACTTTCACTTGACCTGAACAAAACACTATTTTTTTAATAGTATAGTGCAAAAAATGTTTTGGGCAAAAACGGTTTTACAACACACACTGAGACAACTACTCTGAATCAATTTTATATTTTAATTGGCTGTGAATATTTATCTGAAAAGTAGGGCTAGAGGTTAAAGGTAATGTGGTCGTGGTACACGCAGACACCTGAGCTTCACTGTGAAGACGTCATCTTACATTTGATGTTTGGTTATGCTAGATCGTCTCATGTTGGGGGTCTCCTGGGGTGGCCAGTCTAATTGGAAGGGTGGCCTGTGCCCCCCACCCCCCGGGCCACCCCTCTGGACCCGTAGACCACCGGGGAACTCCAGGTCCAGGGCTTCCCCCAGAACAGGAGAGTCAACAAAGGACAACCACAGGGCCAACTGTGGCTCCCACTCAGATAAGTTCAGCAGTGACCCCCATGGCAGGCTGCACCATAACCCCAGAACAAAAGCCCTAGGAAAACATGTTAATAAAAACACAAATTGCAGTATACATTGTTTCTCATCTCATACAGTTTTAATAAAAAAATGTAGGTAGCATTAAAAACATTAATTTCTAGAACGATAATAAAGTTTAGAATGAAAATTAAAGCACATCACAAAAAATGAATTAAAGAAATAGTGCCTGACCTGACTGAGTGTAATTAGAAGGCAAATGCACACAGCATGTAAAGGAAAATGTAATTAACCTAAACAACAATTATACTACAGTGATTAGCAAACAAACACAAACCAAATGTGAAACGTGATGCTGCTGCTGCAAAGACTGGACCTCGATAGCTCATCGATAATTTCAAATGGAAAAAGAACATAAAAATGAAATGAAGCCGTTTCATCAGCACTAATTCATCACAATGGGCAAAGTTTTGACGGATGCATCACTGACTTCATTTTGTCACTGAGAAATGATCTTCTGTTTACAAAATGTTCATCATGTTTCTTTCCATTGGCTAAATGAAGCCATAGAGCCATCTATCATCATCAGTCATAACAATTTCTAAGGATTTATCAAGCAACTGAAAGTTGAATTTATTATTCATGAGCTCTGTCCGTTGTCATTAGTGTTATATAAGCTGTTTTGTTACTACCACCAAATCCTTTGCAACACACTTCGTAAAAACGTGCAATTCTGCTGTGAAAATAAATTACAAGAACCTCTAAACTGCCTTATTTCAAATTTCCACTCAACACAACATGTCCTCTGGCATGTTATGCAGAGTACATACGTGACTAGATCAACTTTCTTGCAAAGATAAATAGCAGGGGAAGTAGAATGAACTTGTGACTGCTGAACGTTTTCTCTTCTTCACTCATGCATTTTTCTCACTGTGTTAACATCCAGGGACTTTATCTTTGTTGTTCTGGAAATCTGCTGCAGGCAGATTGTTTGCATGTCTGACATTTGTCATTTTGCTAAGCTGCGTTTATTGTACTGTGCGATTCTCTGGCTTCTAAAACTTGATAGCGCCCCGAGGAAAAGCAACCTTTCAGACAACACGACATATCAAAGCCAAATCCAACTGTGTGTGAAGATATATGGTAATTGTTTGTTCAGTATACAACTGTATGAGAACCTGACATCTGTTTGTACACAGTAAAAAATAAAAAATAATTAAAAATCCAGCTAAATGCACTTAAAAAGCTACATTGACTTTGTTGCTCCAGCTGTACCTCAGGAGGATACGGGTAAGGTACCATGAACAATGGTACAGTTTTGCATCAAAATGTTCCTTTTAATTCAAAAACAACTATGTACCATTGTTTAATACACAATGACCATATCCTGCTAAGCTACAGCTGGAGCAATAAGTCAGTTTGTACCTTTGAGTTGCTAAAACATAATATTTGATTCAAAGGAGGAAAATATGACTAAAATTTTTATCAGAAAAATTAAAATGTTTGATACAAAAGTTTTATACAGATTATTTTGTCAAAAGTCTGTTTTTTCACAAAACCTGGTCTAAAAGGTGAAATAGAATCTGAAGGAAACTACACTTACATTATACAATTAGATTCTTCAAGTGATTTTAATTTATAAAGCTGTGATCTGCGTTATCTGTTAGTCAGTTTTAATAACATTATAAATTTCACATTTTTAAATAGAAATCAAAACAAGCCAGGAATCACTGTCACTGGTACACACAGTCATCAACTGTATGTGTTTGAAGTTATGTGTGGTTCCTCTTCTCTGGGAAAGGACTCCATCACACAGTCCATATTAACATATCACAAAGGTAATTTACTTGCAGCAAACACTGCAAATAAAGGCTAATTGAAAATGTATGGAACAGGAAGGCTGTGTGCATGTCGACATCAAGAACAAGTTATTCAGACTGACGGTACCTTAGATGAGGTTTAAAAAAAGCTCATTATTATGTAATTTATTAACTAAGTTACAAAGGAATCAAAGTGACCCACCACATACTTTTAAAGTTATTGTTCTAAAGAAAATTAATCAAATCTAACACTTAAAAGTTAAGAATGTTAACACTTTAACACTTTTGGAGTTAAAGTTAAATCAAAATGATCTAAGTTTAACTAGCTAACTGAAAAGTGGTACACTGAGACACTTAGTGTCATGATCCACGTCTGTTTCTGCTTCAGATTTCTTTTGGTTTTCAGTCTGTGATTCATTGTTTATTTAGGTCTGGGGTTTGGTTATTTTATCACAGTGGGGTTTTTGTTATCAGGTTTTTCTATGTCTAGTTTGTTTGTCAGTCTGTGTCAATCGTTTTAACAGTTCAGTCTATATATGGTTATGTCACTTCCTGCTCTGCACTGTTGAATCACGTCATTGTCTGCACTTGTCTCTGGTTAAGATCTGACACTATTTAAGCTGCAAGCTGGCAGCAGCTCAGTACCAGATCATTGCTCACATTTTGTTCGTTCCATCCATCCATCCATCCATCCATCCATCCATCCATCCATCCATCCATCCATCCATCCATCCATCCATCCATCCATCCATCCATCCATCCATCCATCCATCCATCCATCCATCCATCCTTCCTCTTGAATTATTTAATTATGGTTTTTTCTTAAACATGGTGAAAAAATAGCTCTGAATAAACAGAAGAGCAGAAGCGCTTGTGGACCGCGCAGAGAAAGACGCGTCTCGTAAGAGGGGAAAAGCTGAGCGCTCCTCTCCACGTCGCGGCACTGATGACTATAGTGTTGCGTTGGTTGACTGATGACGGTAATAAAGGACCTGTGCAGTGCGATGAAGGTGACGATGTGACTGCACAGGTACTAATGAGAGCTTTACAGCTGTTCGGGAGGCGCCTCGTCTTCACACAGAGGCGCTGGGTCATCAACCAACCGCGGAAGAAGTGTGGGGAGGTAAACAAAGCCAAAAGCGCGATAGTTTAGATTTTCTTTTTTGGATTAATATTTTTGAAAAGTTGAACCGCAAAGTAGTGATCACTGTATTTGTTAAATTTTTGTAAATGTCTGAAAGCCTTTTCGTTCAGCATTGAGTTTTCCTAAGTGCGTTTGAACGCCCTATTACGTGATCTACATCTGTACAAGGGGTGCAGCTCGGCTGCTCAGTTGTTCGTATTTACAGGGAAGGATGTCATGGTTTCTTAGGTTTACTGCAAGTTACCTCAGGGCTGCTTCTTTTATTCTTTGCTGCTGGTTGTTGTGGAATTACAGCTGATTGTGTTGAGGACTTGGCAGCCTTGTGGGCTCACGTGTGATTCGTTAAGGAACCAGGAAGTCTGGATATGTAAATAATGAATCCTGTCAGGACCAGCATTTTTAAAATGACCGAAACTAGCGATCGACCAGCCTGGCTGAAATCGAGATCTGTAACAATGTAACTTTACTTTCAACATCAGAGGTACATCAGACTGTTATGTGAGTATGTCACTGTAAAATTCTTACATATTGCATATTTAATTTGGCTTGTACTCCAGCTTCAAAATTTATTAAATGCCTTTATTTGTTTCTCAAAAATTGTATTAAATTTTTGGAGCTGGATAACTTTGGTAGAGGTGATGTGCTTTTAGCAATAATTTACCCCTCTGAACACAGTTGAATCCAGGTCAGTTGTGCCACAGTTTTCTACTATCTGTTGTTTTTGTATTTTGTTGAATGCAGCATATTCAAAACAGATTACTAAAATGTTTCCCTTTCACTTAAAACTAGTCAGAGTAGGTTCACAATGTTTTGACAGGAAAAATGTCACTTTTCAATTAGACTTTTCTTCTTTTTAGTGGTTTTTATTTTTCATCACTTTCAGGTAAATTTAATAAAGCAGGAAATAAAGTTCCCATAATACTTCCTTCCTTCATCTAATATGCAGAAGGTTTCTGCTTGAATATCAGAGGTCGTTCGGTCATGACGCTTGCCATCCTCAGCTTCTCTATCTCCCACTTCCGATTTTATAAGTTCATGAACATTTGTTAGTTATATTATTTTTTAATTAAGGTATTAAAAAATGAAGGATAATTGAATGAGCTCATTATCAGGGGAATTTATGACACAAATATATTACCCAGAATTTTCTCCTTTTCCAAATAATCATTCAACCTCCATTTTTATAGGAAAGAATCTTATTTAACGTGTATATTGTTGTTTTTATATTTTATTTATGTAAGCAAATAATTTTACAGAAGACCACCCTAATACAGAGAGATAAGCTGAGCTGACACACCATTAAATGAGCTTTTGTTAAATTTACACTGTCATGAAAAAGCACTAATATGTACCTTTTGCTGTCAGCATTACATTTGTTCCTTTAAAATTAAACACAAATTTGTTGGCTGTCACTTTAAAGGACATTTCTTATGGCCCAAATAGGTTACTTCTCCAAAAAATGTCCCAAAAGAGACAAAACTCCTACATTTATAACCAAAAGCATAAATCCAATAAATGATAAAAAGTAAAAAAAAACAAAAAAACAATGAATGTATTTTGATGCATTTACATTTTTAAATGATCGAAATGATCAGAGTTGTAAACAGAATATTAACATCTGATGCCAAAGTTGTCGTTCAGTGTTGACCCCATCAGATAGTTCATTGAATGTGGTTGTTATGGCTACACACAGCTTTTTCATACCTGCTGACTCACTAAGACACACTGACATTTTGATAAAGTGAAGGTTCTGTCCATCTCATGTTCAACATTACACCTCTGTCACATGTTATAACAAGGAATTTCATGAGGGTTACATGTGTTAAAAAAGACAAAACAAATCAAGGTGGAGGTGATGATGATGACGATGATGAGTACATCTTTAAAAAGCGGTCGTGGAGACTGAAAAAGAGGTCGTTCTAATGAGGAATGAGCAGCAACACGGCTGAGAAAACTCCAGGGAGGGAAAATTCTAAGGACTCCAGAACAAACCAGCCAAATGAACAATGTTCTTAGTATAAGGGGAAATTCAAAGCTAACATTTGAAGTGTAGTTTAAAAGAAAATCTGCATCTGATTGAGGTGTATTACCTGGTTTGGAGTTAAATAAATACTCTGTGTAATGTTGTCAGCAGGTGGTGGAATTGGCTCTGCTACTGATCGCCTTATTATTATATTTATATACTATATTGTATATCATTTTAAAATAGCGCTACACATGGTGGTCACTTGTTGGAGGAGCTAAACAAACTTGATATTTATTTTAATCATGACTTTATTTAAATTATTATTTATTTTGTTTTGGATGCTGTGCTGTGCATTAGCATGGCTGGAAATTGAATTCTTACTGTAAACTCTGTATGTTGAATTTATATTTTAATGATGAGGTTTGTTAGCCTGTAAAAAAATCAGTCATGAAGGGTTGAGCGAGCAGCCATTTGAGTATATTTTTTAACTGGTCTCTTTTTCCATCTCAGCTCTGAGTATAAACTTATTCCAACCCCATCTCACCTCCCCCCATTTGCATGTGCAGTTGCAGATAAATACTTCTAGAACCCGTTTACTTTTGACAGGCCATATAGAAGAAAGTGGTTGTAGACAGTGAATTAATACATTGCTAAAATAGATTTTAACAGTTCAAACCAAACCAAATTTAAGAAAACATTTTATTTATTATAAAAGATGTTTATTTCATCTCAGAATCCTGCCTTGAAATAGCTTTGTTGCATATTTCATTCTCCTCTGTGTTTGATGTCAGTCCAGTTTCAAGTATCTTAATTTAGGCTTAAGATCGTTTTAATTTCAGCTTTGATGGATACTTGTAGATTCTCTCATATATCAGAGATGTTATAATTCATAAAGAATGTCTCATAACATACAGTTACTGTAAATTAATAAATCATCACGATGCACAGTCAGTGATAATCTAGAGGAGAGGTGTCAAATTCCAGGCCCCAAGGTCCACTATCCTACATGTTTCGGATGTTCCCTGCTTCAACACACCTGATTCAGATGAATGGGTCATTAACAAGCTTCTGCAGAACTCGTTGATGGTTTGAATCAAGTGTGTTGAAGCAAGAAACTTCCAAAACATGCCTTTGAGGCCTGGAATTTGGCACCACTCATCTAGATGTTTGTTTCTGGCGCCTGGACTGAAAGCTGCACAAACAATGAATCTCAAAGACGAGTCACTGTTAGATACTGGGGCCATACTATAACACTCGAAGCACGATCAAAAGTTTATTGCTCAATATGATTACAGTGAATAAAATTGCATAACTAAAGTTAAAAATAAGAGCTACATTACTCATCTGATCATCAGTCTAACCTGAAATTCATAGTTTAAAATTCTTTGTGAGTTCTTTATTTTTAAACTAGTTAGTCACTGCTATTAGGTGAGAAAATGTTTTACTTGTACAGCTGAAATCTTTTCATCAAAACCTACTTGTAGCCTCGCTCGCTCCTTGAAAGAACACGCACAGGAAACTAACACACTGCTTGGTGTTCTAGTACACATTATGCAAGAGATGCTTTTACAAATGCACATGGAAACACACGCCCACGAGTGTAGCCACATGAAGACATATGGTCATTCCCTCCACAGGGGAGGAAAAAGCCAAAAAAAAAAAAAAAAGAAGAAATGCTTTGGCACAGCCAACATGATATCGGTGTGTGTTGGCGCGCATTCAGTGTGGTGTTTTAGAAATTATCGTTCCTTCCTCTCCACAAGGAGGCTATTTTTCCTTTACACTTCAGTGAACCTGTAACTGCAAACCAGACAGAGAGACGAAAGGAAGAAGGACTTGTGCCCCAGCTGAGAGGGGTAAGTGCAAAGAAAACAAAGCAAAGAGAAATAGCCTCTTTGAATTAATGGCAGAAGAGAAAGAGGAAAGGAGGAGAGACCCAGGTGTTGTGCTAGATGCAGCAAAAAAAGTGATAGCATATAAAAAAGGAATATGAATGTATGAAGGTGCAGGTGTAAGTCTGTGTAATATGCTTAAGCCTCTGGATTTGTCTCCTCAGAGCGATCCGACGGAACAAAGGGCTTAAGACCATCACACTGCAGGGATTTGTTATGCATATACATTGTGTACTCACACATGTCCCGCACAAACTTTTTCACGCATTTGTGTTGAAATACTGGCAAATTAGAGGAAATAATGCAAATAGAAACGGCAAAGCAACTTTACACATTACAACAAAATAACATAAGCAAGGAAATCAGATTATTTCTTGCTAATACAAATATAAAAAAAGAGCGTGGCTTAATTTACATTTTATGTTTTAAACTGGGACTGTTTTACATTTAGTATTATGGATTCCTTCTCCCCATACATATACGTCTGGAAATATCAAACTGCCAAAGTCCAATTCTTAAACTGTGTATGTACAGAGTCCAGATCAAACATGAAAAACCTTTTTTAAACTTACACTAACATTCCTGCCTCAGCTGCTTTATAATTTAAATTCAGGTAAGAAGTATTCGTGCCCTTGAGATAGCTTGAATGTCTTTTCATTAGAACCCACTCCACCCTTGGAAGATTTTTTTCCCTTGTTTAATTAGTTCTCCTGTCTTTGTCATTATGAAAATGAAACTGTGAAAGCTAATTTATTTATTTATTTTCTGTACTCACTTGATCCTCTTCGCAGTCATGGTATTTGGTTTCTATATCCAGTGGTCACTGGGCGGGAGGCAGATTACCAGTGTTGGTAACGTTAGTTGTAGTTACTCAATAATTTTTATGAAAAGTAACTGAGTTACTAACTGAATTACTCTACAAAAGAGTAACTAGTTACCTGAGAAAGTAACTGGCTGTGTTACTAAACAAAGTGGCAATAAATAAAATAATTTGGATTTTTTAAGAAGGTCTC
Source organism: Pachypanchax playfairii (assembly GCA_006937955.1). Taxonomy (NCBI): domain Eukaryota; kingdom Metazoa; phylum Chordata; class Actinopteri; order Cyprinodontiformes; family Aplocheilidae; genus Pachypanchax; species Pachypanchax playfairii. The sequence goes on along the minus strand of SSNP01000188.1, from coordinate 151,800 downwards.
AGTCAGTCAGTACAAAGTTATTGTAAATATCTTTCTATATTTATTGCAAATAAACAGAGAGCCAAAGATTTGACCTGCACTTCAAGTAATATATTTAAAAAATAAACGGTAAACAATATGAAGTGTGTAGTTTTTATTAAAGAAAATCACTATCTCAGACAACTGGTCTGGTAGACAACTTTACTTTAAGCATATTCTTTAAAAGAAAACAGTTACAAATATAAAGTATGCTTGTAGAAACTAAAGTATTTTTGACCTCAATGGATTTGAAGTAGTACTTAGATCTCCACCTTAACAAAAATAACTTTCCTTCAAACTGCTCCAGACTCGCCATTTCTGCTGCTTCACCAAATCTGTTAAAGTTTACGCACGCAGGGGGTACTCACATGTCCTTTCTGATGGCTCTGATTGGCTACCATGAAACATGTGACTCTTCCTTAGTCAATCATAAATGCTTATCTCGTAACCCACCCAGCCTCCCCTCAACCATGTTTATGTGTGTGTGTGTGTGTGTGTGTGTAGCCAGCAGTGTGTTCAACACAGTGATTTTACCAATTCATACTAACACACTGCATTTTATGCTCACTAATGATAACAGCGTTGTAACGTTGGTAATTGTAATTAATTAGATTATTCTATTACTGAAAACCCAAGTACGTGTGTAATGTCATTACTTTAAATGGTTTAATTCCAAACACTGAGGGTTACACCCCTGAACAGGGCACCAGTCTATCAAAGAGCCACATACAGACACCACAAATGTACCCACACATACCCACACACTCACACAGAACCAGTTTAGAGTTACAAATTAACCTGTGTGAAGCTGCAAGTTTGGGTACTACTGTAAACATACTGTATTAAGTTAATTTTTTTATGATTTGAGCTAAATTTCTGCTCCTGTATTTGCACGCTTTTGTTGTTCTCTCTTTAAGTTGATGGGCAGATGACTGTTTGGTGTGTATGTTCAGGCAATGCCTTGGGAAATGCAGACTTTGAGCACAGTATGAAGTCTAAAAATAACTCCTAATCAGGACACCAAAATAGGCCTAGTGAGACACATCTAAACACATTAATAGAGTCTTTTTTGTGACACTCACTGATGCTTCACAGATGCTCACTCAAAAAGTTACGTACACAAAAATGCAAAGCAGTGCCCTGCATCTCATTTTTCTAGGCTTTATCATTTATGCTGTCAGGCTTAGAAAACAGGTTTAAGAAGAAAAAAAATGGAGCTACAAACAAATAAGTCACATCCTGGGGTTTATAATACGATTACAAGTTGAAGACTGAGCTTAAATCTCAAAGATAAGCTCATACAAACTGTAGATGTGGCTTAGAAAGGAAACACTAATTGGTTACAGACCCTAACCCTAAAAACCAAAATACACACTTGTGAGGAAATTTGCATAATCTAACATGCAGCTTCTATTTATTCACCCATCCATTACCAGCTTTATTCTCTGTAGAGTCATGAGAAGTTTAAGTCTATCCCAGCTGACTCTGAGTAAGTGGAGTAGTGCAGTCTATCATCACAGTACAAACACACAAACAAGCAGCTTCAATGACAACAACCAAGTTAGAATTACACAATAATCAAACATGGAGGAAATTGGACCTGAAGGAACACACACACACAGGTCAGCCTCAGCAGACCATCACAACCTTCTACTGGTGTGGTAACAGTGCAAACGATTGCATCTACATCGATAACACAATACATCAGTAATACAGATTTAAATGGACATCACCTGCTGTACAAGAGGCATGCAGCCACAACTGAAAACAAGTCTGTATGTAAATTTCCTGAGGTGCTCCACAGACAAGAATTTATAATGTGACCTGCTGAGATTAGAGTTCATTTATAACAAGCAACTAACACTTCATTAGGTTTAGATGAATAATTGATGTGTGCACAGAGAAGGACACAGATCAAGAGAGAGTCACAGAACAACTGTTGACTGCCTGAATGAGACAAAAAATAAAGGCTGGCACCAAAAATGACAAAGTTGGACTGCACACAGAGTTTTTCCTCTCTCTCTCTGTGAATGTTTTACTGCATTCTGCTGTGCTGTACAGTCACGGGCACATGCAGATTCAAGTATCGACCACGGCAACAACAGGCACACAAACACACACAAGGAGCAAAGCACTGCTTGTTGAGCAGCACATTACCTTGTATTTTCCTGCCTCATGAATTTAAAATAGGGTCAAAGCCCCCTGAAGGAACAGGTGTACACAGTTTTTGTTTTGTTTATCTTCTTTCACAATTTTTTTCCCTAGACAAACTAAAGTTGTTTCCTTACTGTCAATAGAAATGGAATATTATCAATGAGACGTTCTATGCTTGTTTAAAATACAAAACTGAAATCCTAGGTAGTAAATACACTTGTCGACACGTCCTGTCTCTATAAGGACTTCTCTGCTAATTCAAACTGTACTCGTTGCTGATTCTCGAAGGGCGCGCAGCCAACACTCCTTCATGTGTAGAATGTAAAATCGTTTATTCAAACCAGTAAAAAAAATACTTCATTTGTGTCACCACCACTATCTGTTGCCATAGAAACACAACTGCTAAATGGAAAAAATAAAGAAACAATGACTCCAATGAAAGACCTGGATAAGAAACAGTTGGGAACAGATTTTAGAAATAGTAATGAATTACACATGTATTCATGTAGTCATTTATTTTCTTTTAATTAGATATTTTATTAAATCCCTGAACTCCTCTGGTTGCTTATGTTGTCCTGTGAAAACTGTGTAGAATTAAATATACTTATGTTAAGAACTCTTAGAGCTATAAATAATCAGAATCAGATTTATTTGGTCAATTATGTTACATACAAAAAAGATGGACGTGATAATGGCTGTGTTGAAGTTCACAAGCAGCTTAAATTTCCTGAGTTGCCACTGGAAGTACAACCTCTGCTAGACCTTCTTAAAGAGGCTATTCCATTAAAGTTTTTTTTTTTACGTTTCTGTTAAATATTTTAGCTCCACAGGTGTTCTTACCTTCATAGTGGGTGTGAAAAAAGGTCAACAACTTCTCTTTCAGTTTTACTCTCTCAAACTACACAGGTGGCGATAACACCCGAGTTCTAAAAGCCTGTATTTGTTTCATCACAACTCTTTTGCTCATTCGTATTCATCAGCTCCTACAGTTGAAACCACGCCTAGCATGCTGCTGGCTAAAAGCTGTTAAAATAAACACGTATCAAACAGGAAGATACTCGGTGCGCTGTTGCCATGCGCAGCAGGGAAGGAAACAGAAAACTGTGCTCTCATAGGCTGGTTTGTTGGCCAATCTGAGTCCAGCAAATGAATGAATAATGTATATTAAAGAGCTGCAACCTAAGCCAGATGAATCTTCACACCGACAGATTTAAAAGTCTGTTAATAAGTGTTTCCTAACGTTTTTTTTAGCCACTTGCTAAGCTGAGCCCGCCCATGCCTCCACCCACGTCCACATTCCCGAGATGGTAATAGAAACTCAGTGGGCTGTGCTGATTCTATAGCGGAAAAGGGGCATACAGTATTTTGGCTGTCTAATTCAGGTCCTTGGTGATGGTAGTCCTCAGAAACCTGAACGTGTCCACGATAGACAAAATATTATTATGAAGCGTAATGGGATGGGGGGGGGGGGGGGGGGGGGGGGGGGGGTTGTGGAGGCTCCACCTGAAGTCCACGGCTATCATCACATTTTTTAGAATGTTGAGCACTAGAATATTCTGATTGCACCAGAGAACCAGCTGTTCCACTTGTTTCCTCCAACCCCCCACTCCATTCTATCATTGTTATTATTTATTGTATCTCTGCCTGTCCACTCTGTCTCCAAACTAAGTTATGGTCTGTAGTACCTTAAACTCAAATAAAGTGCACTATACAACAGGAGTAAATTAAATCATACCTGTTGTAGAGTAAACATGTCCTGAGACAAAAAGACCCCTAGACCTGCAGTTCTGTCTGCCAGACAGAAAGGACAGAACAAGCAAAACAAAGAAATGTTTGTACCAACATGTCAAATATGTTAAATCTTTTCATGTGGTTATTCTATATGAAAAAAACAGCACAAAACATTATTTTTACTTAAATTACTTCAATTACATTAGGGAACCACTGTGTATCACAAAAGTGTAGCGAAATCTCAATAAAGCAAGTCAATCCAAAATGAAAAGGTGACCTTGATGTTTTCATTTGATGTAGTCTTCAGTAAAAGTACTGGGTTTCTTCTGACAGCAACAACCCACAACAAAGAAGCCTAGATTAAAACACACGCGAGGGGAGAAAATCTCTCTTCAAGCCTTTATATCTGTCTTTACACAGCAGTAATCTTTGGGCCATCACATTGACTGTTTAGCTGATGTATGGATTTTGCTTACTTTTGTTCAGCTACACTAAAATTTGATGTTTATTTAACTTACAATCAATATTAGGAATTCATCACATTGTCAAACACTTTTGCTTTACATTTAAATTGAGTTTGAGTCAGATTGTTTGATAGGGATCATCAAAACGAAAATACTGCATGACTATGGTTTATTTACAATCTATTAACTCAAAAACTGTAAATATGAACTGCATCAGTATGTTATTTTTCAACATATATTAGAATCTTGGCAGATCAAAAGAAAGCCATTTTGGACTGATTTTAGGTATAACTTACTAGTCTATGCCATTATTGCAGCTACTCGAATATATAATACAGTTCTTCTGAGTAAAAAAATGTAATCCCGAACAAGATTGGAACTTTGTCAGTTTTGACTTTCATGAAAAATAAAAGTTAGGCAGTTTAAATTTCACAGAAAAAGAACATGGCTGTATGGGTGAAATCTCTGATTTTTAAGGCGACCTAAAAGCTGGAAAAATTAATCACACCCAATATTTTTCTTTTTTTGGGGGGAGGTCTGGATATAAAGCATCCTCACCTTTTTCATTATACATATACTTTTTAAGAGTACGGGCCATCTGACTATATTTTTGGGGCTTTTTGGAATTTAATATGAGGAAAAGGGATGGAATGTTTGAGTACAGCCCTGTAAAATTTATGTTCACCTACATATGACCGCAGCTAGCATTTCAAACTGGGTTTTAATAGTTAATATACTTTGTATGTATTTATGAGTGAGGGGAAGTAGGTGGAACACCACCAGTTAACCCTGTGGTGGCGTTTTCTTGACCTGTAACGTTTGTGCAAAATACATCCTGAGACTGTGTGTGAAAAACAACGAGGCACTGAGTGTTTCAACTCCTTTTGGTCATGTCAGCCCACGCTAAGTAGAAGCATATTCTTTTCTTTCTTTTTCACTGAAATACAACCATCTCTTTTTATGTTGTGAGCCATTGCATGTAAATGACTATTGGGGTGTTACTGAAAGCAGCAAATTTTGAAACTGTAAATTACCTTTTTACTGAGAAAAGTGAGGATGAATCCACTTGCTCCTATCCTCATGGCTACAGGCCTTACTAAAAATGTCGTTTTTGAAACCTATTATATGAATACAAAACACAAGGCCGTGTAGTAGTTTGTGGTCGCATTTACAGATTTTAAAGTTAATTATAAATGAGCTAAACTAGCTCTTTCAGTCTTTAACAGCTTTTGACTTTCTTTAATATCAACTCCTTCCTTAGAGATTATTTTCAATTTGTGTTCATATTTATTGCATATAAGTTTCCCTATGGGAAAACTAGAGAACATCCTACAAATAAGGTAAATGAAACAAACTATTAAGACTGATGAAGAGTTTTTCGATGTTTTAAGAATACATAGTTCTTATATCAGTAGTATAACTCCCCTCTTTTGCAATTCTGGCTAATAAATATATGAACCTTTACTATACCTCAAGTAATACCATTGCATTAAACCTCAAATTTTAAAGCAGAACTAAGTAAGTTTTTTCACCTCAATAAATGTTTTCTAGAGTCCCTGTGGGGGTAAACAAGGACTTGGCGGGGTGATTCGTGGGTCCCTCCCCTCCCTCCGGGGTCTGTGTCCTGAAAGCAGCACTTGCAACTTTCAGTGGATCGGACCCGACTAATCTCGCAAGAACAAACCTGCTTTACGGCACTCACACTCACGTACATAAATACAAGCATGAAGCCCTTGCCGTTGTTAGCAACGCCACCCTTAGGAGCGCAAAGATGACAATAATACTCACCTGTCGAGACATTTTCTTGGTTTTGTTTTTCTTTCTTCTTGCAAAAGCGTTCTCTGCGTGTTGTTGTTGGGGGGGCGGCGGCGGGGTGGAGGGGATGGGGGGTGAGGGGGGGGGTCTGCGGCGGCGGCGGCGGGGGAACGTTACGACAGTGAGCTTTCACAGGGGACCAGTAGGGGGAGAGCGAGAGCAAAACTTACTTAGTTCTGCTTTAATTTTGGAATAACCTGAGTATAAGTTTGAAGATCAGCAAGTGTATTTCCAATAATCATTTCTCTCACATTTCAGAAGGTGTAGGAAAGTATTCTAAGGTTCATTCACTAATCAAATGTTCACAGTGTTGCACTTCCTAAAATGTTTGAGTATGTTCTCACTTGAATGTCAGTGTCCCTTAATGTCTTTGGTTTTGATCCAGCTGTTAACAACAGCTGTTCAAGCTAAAGGCAGTATGTTGACAGATGGATAGAATGTGGAAATACTTTCACTGGAGAGCTGAAACATGTAGAGCTAAATGCATTTTGGATTTGCACTATGAGGAGATAAAAATGCAATTAGCATGTTAGTCGCTTTACCCGTCAAAATTTTAAAAATGTTAAAGACTAACATATTTGTTTTATTTTTATATTTAAATTCTAATATGTATTAGAATTAAGCTAACATCTTATGTTAATTAGTCTCAAAAATTGTAAATGTATTTAGGCCCTATTTTTTCTGTTGAAACAGGTAATATAAAATATCTAACTTTTCTGTTTTCTGTAGGATTCCATTCAAATAAATTAAATACATAAAAAAAAACAAAAAAACACACAAGATACCCATATAATGAAAAACACAAGACAGTAAACATTGGAGAAAGAATAATCCAGGGAGGTGCAAGGGTGAGTAAAGGTATAAGACAATGTCTAAGCTTGCATAAATTCCTATTTCTCTTTTGAATAATAGCAGTTTCATACTGGAGTGAAAAATGGGGAAGGCTTGGGTTAGTGGTGAAACTTTTAAATCCGTAGTTCTGAGCTGGCAGGGTGGGAATAAATTACTTTGTCAGAGTCAAACTGCAGAGACACAGCTATGTGTGTAAAGTGGGTAGTATTGGAAATGCTTCTAAGACCCGACCAATACCCATCATTTGTCAAACTACACTGCCATCTCTGTCTTATAATTGGGTCTGCACTACCTGTCACCATCAACCATCATTTAGATATAAATACAAGAGCAGCTGATGTATGAAAGTACTGCTCTTTCCCTGGACTTTTCTTTGCTTAGAAATTCATTTCTGGGCTTAAACAAGCTATCAGTTTGTGGTTTAAGAAACAAGACTGCAACAAGATGGAGATCTGACTTTTTCTTCTGCAGATAATTAGGAAGAGCATTTCAGTGTCAGGGTACTTCATCTCTGGTTTTCTGCCTCTGTCGTTCTGCATTCAAACCATGTATTGCATGTCTCTTCATCTCATTTACATTTCAAATTGCTGCATTTTTTTTTTCCCTTCATGCAGCTTAATAGTCAATACAACTTTACATCTTGCTGTATTTAATCATCTCATCTTGGCCAGGCATCAATTACCCCAATGGTGTTTTCTTCTCATGAAAACAAAACCTAAGTTGAATGACAAAAACAAAAGTTTTCAAACAGCACCAAACAAAAGGTTGGAAGCCCACAGGGGGAAGGTTCACACTCTGCTCGCTTGTAAATCAAGCTTGCCATTTATCATCAATCACTTATCTACCATTTTGACTCTGTATGCAGAAAAGGTTTGGAGATAAAATACCACAGTAACATCAAATCTGATTTCAGTTCACAAAAGCCTTTATACTGGGGTGTTAATGATCTTGCTGAGGATTTGTTCCATGGTCTTTGCGATGTAGCGTGCGTCAGGATCAGAGAAAATCAGTCAAAGCTAACCAAAGCTTCACAAGGGCCAGAATCAGGCTACAATTTCTATGCCTTTAAAGAGTCAAGAATAAGCTTGAGATACATAGAAGAGGAACAGAAGGGAGAAAGGAAAATCAGGAGAGGGATGAAAACAAGAAGAAGCGGAACAGGCAACTTGTAGGTTAACAAGCTTGTGTTTGAACCCCCGGAGTTCAATAGTCAAGGGGACGGAGCCTGGGAGGCTACTGAGTGAACAAGGAAGCAAAAGACAGAAAAACAATAGGAATAAATTAAAAAGACGGGGTGCTTTGAGAAGAATAAACAAACACAGAGAAAGATTGAGATCATTGATTACCTCATCCAAACATTCCGACATGGGTTGTTGTCTAAGCAACAAAGCGGTTTCAAAGCTGACAGAGTTGTAATTCTGGCCGTTCCACTCCTGCTAATCAGCCTCTGCCAGCTCCCCATCTATCAGACTGTTGGACTGTGTGTGTGTGTATTTGTAACATTCACCCTCATAAAGAGTAAATGAAAGACATGTGGACAATAAGTAGGTGTCCAGGCATATGTTAGCAGATTTCAGTTTGATGTATTAGTGGAATGGAAGAACGTAACAGATGCCCAGAAAAACTCTGGGATCAGCCACCAGCTCTGCCAGGTGGAAAGCAGTTGGATGTTTGTGTGTATGTGTGTGAGAAAGAATGTGTGAAGTACATTACACCTGCTTTGCTATTGCAGAAAGACATCAAAGCAAAGTTCTACCACCAGGTAAAGAATTCCCAAATGTGTAAATCTGCCTTAGCCGTGACTTTGAATCTCTATTTTTATCTTTACAAGCTGCAGCAGGGTTGTTCCATATACACGGTATATACTGTATATGTGTATATATACATATGTGTGTATCTATAAAATAAAACAACGTGGATTGTCTGGTCGGTGTGGGGAACAGCACATGTTTCGATGCCGGGGTTTCAGAGCAGTCCATGTATCTGAATAGTATTTCCGTTAAAAACAGCTTAGCTCTGACAACAACTAGCTAGAACACTCAGGTTGCATAAACAGCTGCGTGTCTGTCTTGAAAGATGTAGCCGGCTAAACTGGATTCCCAAAAAAACAATAAAAGCACAGTTGTGCAAGTTAGCCCCAAACCATGCCCAGTTAATAACTTGTCACCCACCACATCCCACCCGCTTTCCCAGCAATCTAAAATGCTTCTCTAACCCAAAGAGATGTCTCCAGTTCTCCACACAATCCTGAAAAAAATTCCAAAATAAAACAACAAATCGTGTAGGTAATTTTGAAGGCAAGTAACAACATGTGATCAATCAAATTGGTATATTAATAAAATTAACTTTAAAAATCAAATTCTAGAAGTCAGAATTAATTAATTAATTAATCAATATTCAACTCATATTTTTGATTTAACTACACCTGTGAGCAAATGTCAGGAGAGTAATAACGATGAACCTGTTATACTCAACACCTCAAGAGTGAAAACGCCACAGTTATGATTGCCTTGTTGTCATGAATAGTGCCATCCAAAGTAAAAGTACAAGTACTTGCCTTAACTAATGAGAACTTATGTGATGACCTGAATTCAAGGAAGCATAATTGAATAGCAAAGCCATTCTACTGTTAAAGGCTTTAGAGGCAATTATTTTAAATCACCTACAAAGTTTTCAGCACTCCAAGGATAATCAGAACCATGGACTTAATGGACGTGTCTGTTGTTGGGAATCCAGTTATCTAATATAGAACAAAAATATCACAAGATTTTAGTACCTTTTACTTGTTTTATTTTTTTTTATTCATCCAATGCGGTTGCTTGGATTATTTCCTCAATTTAAATGCATTGGTTACCAGTTAGTTTTAGAATTGATTTTAAGATTTTGATTCTTGTTTTTAAATGTTTGAATGACCTGGCACCCCCCCTATATGTCTGATCTTTTACACCGCTATGACCCTAAGAGACACTTGAGGTCAGAAAACTTCAACTTCTTTTGGTTGTTCCTAGATCTAGGTCGGTTACTCGTGAGGACAGGGCCTTTTCTGTTGCTGCTCCTAGGCTTTGGAACACCCTTCCTCTCAATGTTAGGATGGCAAGCTCATTAGAAGTTTTTAAATCACTCTTAAAGACATCTTTTTAAAATGGCCTTTAAATCTGGTTAAACTCGCCAATAAGTTTTTTTTTGTTTTTTGTGTGTGTACTCAATGTATATAGAACTGTCTTTTTATTCTTTGGGCACTTATTGAGTGCTTCTTTTGTTGATTTTATCGCTTTGGTCTCCCTGTTGGATGTGTAAAGTGCTTTATGAATAAAGGATACAGTATTATTATTATTAATACCCAGGAGGGTCAAACGTTACAGCATCAAAGAGCTACAAACAACTATACAAACATTTGAATCAACAAATATTTTGTAGAAATTTCAGGTTGGGTTTCATTCATTTATCTTGTAGCCAGTAGTTAGTTCTTTCTAAATTTTACCATAAAAAATATATAGTATTATTAGCAAAACAAAAAAAGAAAATATCTGAATCTGCTTTGACTCCAAAATACTAATTTTATTTTTCATGTGCTAAAACCTTTCAGCCACTAAGCTTAGACTTTTCATAAAATCTTCTCAATGAACATTTCAATAACAACCAGATGCAGCACAAGAATTGGACTTGATAAAAAGTGATATTACTTGAAATCTCTCTAAATAATTTCAGGATACATTTCTTTACTACTAAAGACACCATGTGACTGTAAAGTATTTACTCCATCTAAATTTAACAGTTGAATTAATATTTGCATATATTTGGACAGCATAAATGTGTGTTAATCAATGCCAAATTATTGAATCCATTGACTTTCCTTTTACAAAACCATCCTTTTACAAAATATTAACACATTCAAGCTTTAAAATTAAACTAAATTTGGGTTTAGACCCATTTTGTTTAACTCAAACAGCTGACTGGCCTAACAGTGAGCTGTGTCGCCAACGTCGGTTCTTGCTAGGTTTTTTCTTTTTTTTTTTTTGGATAATCAGTGACCCCATAACAGAACTTCAGACAGAGAAAAAAAACTAAGGAACAGATAGAAAGTAAAAAAGTTAGTGGAGTAGAACGGAGGAGACGCTTCAAAGTGCTTTTAAGGTGTGCAGGCAGACTCCCCATAAACACAAAGCAGACACATCAAAACCACAAAGACACTCATGTCTTTCACAAATTCACACATACATTTATAAACAAACACCAAGATATAAAATGGAGCTGAAAACACACATACACCACCGCCTGACAGAAGCTGAGCAAACACAGACACACACATATACCAGCCAGCAATATTGCTGAAATTATTTTTGAGGCTCGGCTGAACGTTTTTTTCTTTTTTTTTCCTCCTTTATCGACATGAAGAAGGCCAAATCAGGACAGAGAGAAGAGGGTGTGCACACATATACATGCTCAAGCACATACTAATACTCAATTTTTCTCTCTTGCTCTGTTCTTCTATCTACCCTGCACTACCTCCTGCTCTGTCATGAGGGAATATGAGGAGTTCTCACCTCTGTCAAGAAAACCACTGGAGCTGAAATGGACACTATACATGGATCCAAAGCCCAAAACACACAGCAGAAGCACTAAAGCACATTTCAAATTATATGATACTGGAGTATTTTGTCTGAAGGTAAATCATGGAGTATTTCAAAACATAAATGTTTTAAAAAGACTAATAATTTATAACATATCTACTTTGTAACTTCTAGCTTATTCATGAAATTTCCAATTAATCACTGAAACATGCTGATAAATACTAAAGTTGGTTTATAGGTCAAAAATAGCACAGAAGGCAACTTCAGAGCTTAATAGGAATTAGTTTGTATTTTCTATGGGGTGTTTTATTGGTGAGGCTGCAGGGTAATTGCTAAAAATGGCTTTTTTTTTAACTGAATAGAATGAAACTCTCAGAGCTGCTTGGGTAATAATTACCTTGATGACCTCTGGCGAACGTAATGCCATCCGCAGAGGGCCGTTAACTTCTAATAGGTATTGTCAGGTCACACAAAAGCAAAAGACAGAAGCATGAGGATAAAATCAGCCAAATTATAACAGCATCTTTCATAAATCACCTGGATAAGAACATTTATATTTAACTAAAATTAAAGCGAGAACATGATCTTTGTTTCAATGCAAGTTATTTTATCAAAACGTAATGAGTAGATTAAAAAAAAAAACAACTGCATAAATACATCTACAATTGCATGAGAGTTTCAGAAAAAACAAAGACGGCTTCACCTTGAGATGATATCCATGGTTGGTGCGGTTAGTTACAAATGGATGGGCTGATGATTGTTCTGCCCTCCCTGTGTGCGTTTTATAGTGGTGATAAATAGAGCAGATCTTAAGTTGTGGTGTAATCAAGGACAAGAAACAAAGCTAATTCAATCTGAGCAACAGCTCTTCTCAGGTGAGCAATTCTGAAGGTTCATCTCATGCATGTGTTGTTGTTCAGATGCTTTGTGTGACGTGAAACGTGGAAGTTATTTAAAGCTGCTATCCTTAATTTAAATGACAAATTAGCTTAACATGTTTTTTTTCATGCCCATTAAAAATGTTTTAACACAGCATGGAGTAAAATATGTTGTGAAGATTAAAAAAAACGAAAAAAAATAACTAAGTGGTTCTCCCGTGTTTGTCTAAAACCATCAACCAATCATATGGTTCGGTCTGAAAGGAATGATTGGACAGTCTCTCCAGCCATAGGGACTTCCGCATTTATTTGGCTTCTGTGCTCCTAAAAAACTGAGACATATTACGACAGAATACCACTGCTGGGAGTGTTCGCCGCTCTACATGTCACAGCAGGAGAAACAGCCGCCGGCTGGTTCCGCGTCAGGTTCAGGACAAAGTAATAATTAATGTCAGTTGTTTGTTGTTATATTGTTTTCACTTACTGGGGATTCCACCATGTTACGGTACTTGAATGAACTGCAGACCAGTGTCTTGCACTCAGTCGTCTTCTGGGGCTACGCGTGTTTCCAAACCTGGGGGGGCGTGGCTTATGAATTCTACCCGACGGGAGGGGCTGAGAGTTCTGTGACTTTGTTTACATTTGTTGACATTCTAAGCTAGGCAATTTGAAATCGGGTACATTACCTTTAATATATGTAATCTAATACTTGTATCTTAGTGTCAGTCAACAACATAAACTAGCCCATCAAATCAACACACACGACCTGAAAAACTTCCAGCTGGTTAAAATGATAGTGGACAGAAGGCTAAAGCAGACTAAGATCATTAACATCTTCAGTAACTCTAGATCGCTGAAGTAGTTTTCAGGTTTCAGTGTCCAAAAATATGAATTCAGCTCACCAAGGCTCCTGAAACTGGAATATTAACATGAGAAAATCTGATGCCTTAAACTGAGCCAAAAACTGCATCCAAAGAAAATAAAGTGGAACCAAAATGCTTGTTGGTTTGTAAAACAAAATCACTCAGCAAGGAAAATGTTTGTGTGGTTCTAACGTTAAGAAAAAAATCAAATCAAACAGGTTAACAAAACATTATATTATATGAAGATAAAGTTTATTTGGCTTCCCATTTTCCCATCTAGAAGTAAGAAGATATAAAAGCCCACATGGCAACATGTTTTAGTACAAATCATTACAATAAAAAAAAAAGAAACAAAACTGATTAACAGGATTTTATACAGAGGACACGTATTGTCCAAAAAATGACTGGAATACTTGGAACTCAGCAAACACGAAATAAAGGGTTCCATGATGAAAGTAAGTATATTTTGCCATGTCTGAAAAAGCTATAGGAACAATCCTTAATCCAAAACATTTGGGTTGCCATGGCAACTGGTCTCAGACTGATCCTAATTGGTCAACTTGGAATTTCTTCTGTCTCCAGCTTAATTGAGTGTATCACCTGAATGATCACTACAGAAAAAGAGTGAAGAAAAGTGGGTTTATCATAACTGATATTGTCATTTCTGTATTGAATAATATCACAACTGCATGTTTTCTAAACATAATACAGTTTTGGATATTACAGGTAAATAATTTGTTGTCTTTATGGTAACAATGCTGCTGCTAAGTATTTAAAATGACCTATTTACACAGGTATGCCCCTAATAATGATGTTCCATGTTCCATGTTCCTGAATAAAACAACACAAGCTAGCAACAAGACTCAGATAATGAGAAGATACGCCCTGATTGTGGAGGCCAACAGTGGCCTGAAAGCAAACTAAAGAAGCTAAGCTAAGCAAAAAGAGACTGAAGATTAGTGTTCAGCCAAAGAACTAATTAAATGAATCGGGAGATAAACATTTAATTATTTGCTCTCTCTGGCTCATTTCCTTCCCATCTTCGGCAGTGCTTTTGGAGCTTCTGTGTCACTGAGAGGTGACTGTTCTCAGCCAGTAAATCCAGTCAGGTTTTCTCACACGGTCATGAATACAGAGGTTTTACTCATGCGTACTCGCCTTCCCTTTTAGTCTATGTGTGAAGTACGCTGAATGTAGATGTAGTTTTAATCCCAACAGGATTTAACGGAGGGTTAGAGTGGGTACTGGAAGAAGAAGGGCCATAACGTGATTTAAAAGATTCTTTAAGTTTTAGGTACTGCTACCTCTTGTTTGCTAGTAACCAGACCCATATGTTCCAGACACACAACTTGATCTAAGAGGCTGTCGTCTTAGTACCATATGCTGTTTGCCACACAGAGGTTCACACAAGAAAGCAAGTGGAACCTTCCTTCAGCTGGAAAATTTGGTGAGATTCATCACGAAGCTTCCCCTGCTGTACAAAAACACAGCTCTCCTGCTGCTTTTTTTTATATAGTTTCTGTGATGCAAGCTGTGACATCATGCATTTTTCACTAAAGAGAAAAGGCTATTCCCTCCTGCACGTCCCCCCTGAAGCCCCTCTCTAAAATTGACCTTTGCGTTATTTGCTCATTAACCTTTCATCAGCTGGCTGGATCTATTTATTGTGCACAGATGCAAAAAATAATAAATAAATAATAATAAGGTTGATTTTTTTTTTCTTTTTTTTTTTGCATGTAGTTTGTGAACAGTTATTAATGGTGAATAAACATGTTAGGGACATGCTCACTGAGCTGTGTCTGTTACTAGTTCTGCATGACTAGAAAGCCACGGCTGCGGGTGAAAACACAAACACATGCTGCATATGTTGTGAAGTCATGGTGAATAGGTTTCAGGATGCCAGCCTGGGCAAAGGAAAGATTTCACATTACTATGCACAGAATGTCTGAACTCTGGAGATGAATCCCTTCCAAAAAAAAAAAAAAAAAATCTCAAGTGAAACATTTATTATAAGCAATTTGTAATTCGTGTCAGTGGCATTTTATTCCTACACCCACAAAACGATGCCTAAATCTACATACATATAAAGGCATGATGTTTTTCCTGTTGCATTTGTTTGAAAGTTAAAAGATTAGCTTTAAAATAGGCTTTAAAATGAAGATGATAGTGAGTCTGTAATTTTAAGCCATTTACAAAAGAACTGAAAGTACCTTTAAGTACCAATAACAGCTTCTTTACGTTGGCTCCAAAACACCCACTTGATATGACGGTGCTTTTAGACTCTCCTCATAATTTCTTGTTATTGTTATATATATTTTCAAATAAATTCAGTAATTAATTAGTAATATCCAAAACGCATCTATTTTTTTCTCAAGTCACAGTTTGCTCCACAATTTCCCAATTTTGACCAAATAAAGTCACATCTGGCTTCATAAAAATGACAAGAGAAAGGTTCAACTTATTGATTCTAATTGGCACTTTAAAAACCAATAGGTAACATTATAATGAGCACATTTAGTTCTTATATATACCCAACTTGCAGAAATAATTGACATGAAAACGAGCTCATCCTCTGAGCTGAGAAAATAACTGCTGTGAGAAGTCTGCACAAGGATCATCAGAGATGCTACAAGAGAACAGGGGCCCATTTCCCTGTGGTAATAACAGGAGCAGTCAAAACCACCTAGTGTACATAAAAAGAGCTTACATGAAAACAGACGGGACACTGATTGCATCAGGCACAGAATGACTGGGAGGAGCCAGGTTGGAGGTGGGCTACAAAGCATCTTGCAAAGCAGGTGGGAAAGGCAGGAAGGCAAGAACAGAAGCTTGAACATTGTGCTCGGTGTGAGATTTGTCAACTTAAAGCACGGAAGGAAAACAGCTGATTAAACATCTGGCACAAGCTGTTTCTTAAATTCACTGAAGTGCTGAAATGGATTTAGGTTGAGCTTGACTGGCCCACCGAAAGTGATTTTATGCTCATGTTCCTAAAACAAACAAAAAAAAAGCTAGAACATCCAATTCTAATAATTGTACCTACAGTAGCACATTTACATTTTACTTGATTCCTAACAATCCTTATAAAAATATCACTTATTTGTAGTTTTATGTTTCTTACCTAAAACACGAGAGAATCCCTAATATTTTTTTGAAACTTTCAGCTCACAGGTCTTGTGGTGAAGAGACGTGACTGTGAATCAGATTATCATCAGGTGCAAAAAAGTCACTTAGCTCTCACTTTTTTTTACAGCTTACATCAAAGGAGGAAAGTTTTTAGTTAGAAATTACCATTTTAATTCATTAAATGTAAAATCTCATGTGAATTCAACAAGAAAACATGTTTGCCTTGATCGCTATCCAGATGGGTGATTACCGAGGCACAACAAAGATAGCACTTACAGAGTACACTAAATAATTTTGCGGTACCAGTGCAATACACACTTAATTCCAATATTTAGTACCAATACAAAGATTTGCAGTATAAGAGTTGCTGCATTCAACCGAAGCATCAATAGCTTAAATTGATTAGTTCATTCCTGCAACCTAAAAAATGTTAAAATCTATTTGCAGCTTTCCCTGAAGCAGATCTTGCAAAAACAAAGATATTGCTGACTGCTGCATGAGCTTTATCTGAAAAATTAGTCGTGCACAATTCTCCACGATCTTCTCCTGGGAGTGGCACGACACTGCAGCTGTGCAGCAGCAAACCTAAGTAGGACATGTTCAGTTTCAATGACTATATCAGAGAGGCAAATATTACCCTTTCTTAGCGCGTTGCATGAGAAAAGACACAGGTTGACAACAGAGAAGCCTGACTAAGCACCATTAAACAAGTTCCATTATTAGAGCGAGGACCCAAAACAACACACTCACTGACATTTGACTTATGCTAATAACATTCGAGCATCTATTCTCAAACTTTTAGGTGATTAACATTCATGTATGCCATCATAAAGGTGCTCTATTTTACATAAGCACTTTCAAGAAAGACCAGTGGATAATTACACAACAATTTACATGGTTGTTTGCAGCCGGTAATCAGATTGCCTTGCAATTATTACACCGTAATCACAAAATAATCACCTAGAAGTTCCCATGTCTCTCTGTGTGGGGGTGCACCATCCCTCCTGAGTGTATATGTAAATATAAATGTGAGCATGTCTACATGCATGAGTGTATTTTTGCAAAGCCAAGGATTGATTTGGATTTATTTTAGGTTTCTGTTTTATCCTGTTTGATTAGTCTTTTACAGTTTTTTTTTTTCCCAACTTTAAGATGAAAACATGTAGCAACATCTGTTGGACTGTCCCTAACTCTGTACTGTTCTTTATCAGCTTTTGCACTTCTGCCCTTTCTTCATCGTCTTGGTTGGGTTTGCATCTTCAGAGCTGCAGAGTAAACAACTGAGTGACTGCTGTCACAGCATGTAGCTAACCCATACACACACACACTTGTGCTGACCTGTTCAAGACAAATACACACAAATGCTGAGGATTGCTTTACCCTTTAGAGAGGTTCACACACACACACACAATCTGACACCACAGAAAATATCTGTGTGCTGACTGTCACAGCATCCAGCCTCGGGTGACATAGCTCCAGAGATGCATCGAGATGGACAGATAGACCACAGCAGACGCGCACACACAAAATAACACACACACAGCTGTCATCTCAGCAACCGTACACAAACAATATGGGCAAAAAAAGAAGCTTTGTTAAAAAAAAAAAAATACTCTCATAAAGGCAATTAAGTGATTAAAAAACCTCAAAAGGGGAAGATCTCTATCGACGTTCTCTCTAATGGATTCTTTACTCGTCTGTAGCTCCGTCAGTCTGTAAATATTTGTCAACACTCAACTTGATGTTTTTCAAAAAGAAACAAGAAAAAACTGACAGCATTTTGATCTGTCTACTTCACTTGGAGGATTTAATGAACTGATTTGTGAGTGTGTTTACACAACTTGATGCTCTAAAATCCACAGGGACCAGGCTTTTTAGATTCAAATCAAAACAGATGAGTGATACATCTGTTTTTTTCATCTTCTCGTGCATCCCTGTCACTCCTGTTTCCTTGAGTTTTATTTACTCAATTAATTCTCTAACTGTAATATTTACTCACTTCTCCATTCAGACATAAATGTATGATTTTACACCTACTTGACCTCAGCTTTCCACTCAAAATATTCAACACTATTGACGGTTTAAGAAAAACGAGTATCTTTTGCTGAAAGAAATGCTAAAATCTCAACAATTGTGGAAGATTTTTGTGGAAAAATTTTGGGAAAAAAAAAAAGATCTGCTATATTCAAGAAGCAATGCGTCATCTCTGTGTGCATGTTGACAAGTTTTCAGCTTGTTCTAAGAGAGGCCACGGATTCTGAAAGTAGGTTTAGTGAGAAGACACGGACTCAAAAGAGTTGAGGTCTGTTAGAGGGCCGAGCTTGAAAATGATGTGAGAAAATTATTTAAATCCCCTTTCATTGATTTGCATGGCCTTGATCTTGCTTTATCAGCAGGCTGCACGTACAAGGTCGCTGCAGAGATGCATGAAGTTGCATTTCGGCGGGTCCATTTTAGAAATTCTCTGCGCGTTTATTGCCACTTTTAGGCTCCTTGTGATGGATAGTTCAGTATCACAACAAAAAATATTGCATAATTATAACAGTTTAAAAGTTAAAGCAAAAATCTCTAACATTTTAGGACAGTAACTACCTTCCATTATTTCCTCTGATGAGAAGCTGCTACTTTTAATGTGTATTTCATTCATAAAAGTTGGCTGAATTGAAATTACTTTGACAGACTATCAATTAGTCACATCACTGATTTTATTGCTTTGAAACATAAAGCACAACAAGATGGCATAAATGAATCAAAGCTACTAAAAAAAACTGTAGATTGTGTAGAGCATCACATCTGCTCCCAGGCTGAGCTGGAGAAGGAAATATTGACTGAAACAAACAATATAAAAAGTCATTAATAAAAGCATTGGTGTGGGGTTTTTCCTCCATTTTATAACTGGACACAACATGTCATCTAGGGCAACATGTCATGTAAAAACATGGTAATTAATGTCAGAAACAAAACAAGAAATATTGCTTTTCATAAAAAGAACGCTAGAAGGGAGGCAATGGCATTCAAGACTGTAATCCATGTTAATTACGCGCCCTGCTGCCTTCAGATGACTGCTGGGATTTAATGAACTGAGAAAGAGGAGCTTTTCACACAATATAAAGCAGCTGTGTACTGTAAGAATCACTTATACTAATTAGAAGATGAATGAGAGTTATTCTCTTATTGCTGTGCGTTACATTTGGTTACTTTGCTCTAGTTGACATAATCAAAGCCTTGGCACAGGAATGTACCAGCGACAGATGTTGTTTAGAGATGTTCAGAGTTCTGTGACTGTAATTTTTTGTTACTATTCTATTTGTACCTAGTGGCTTTTATTTGAAGTAGAGGACAGGAAAAAAAAAGAAAATAGGGATTCAAACTGACGGGGTGCTTCAAGGAAGTTTTCAAACGCGTGAAGCAATGAGCGCGACTAAGAATCTTGGGGTGGTACTTCAAATCAATTTGGCAAATCAAACAAAAATCTTCCAACAAGCAAAAAAAACAGCTAGTACCTACCAGTTTCTCTGGAAATCTGGATGAAAGCTTCGACACCACTCTCGCCATAGTTGCCCTCTGACGCCAGCGTGGATACGTAGTTCCACTCCATCGCTGTGACGATGTCCATCATAGCCTGGGCCTGGTAAGAGTCCGGTGGCACCACGCGGGAAAAGAAGTCGTAACGACTGTTATCACTCAGCTCAGGGGCGGTGGAGGCGTAGCTAATCTGGGGGATCTGCAAAATCAAAAGCAAAATATGAAGCCTTGAATTTTTTTTTAACATGACAGACATTTACTTCAAAAGAAAACTACAAAAAATTGGTTAAACTTCTTAAAAGTTGCTGTAGGATTAATTTATTTATGGTCTTTAAAATACTCAGCTCCCAATGGAAAAGGCTTCTCTGGCAAGAAATGAGAACAATTAGTAAGGTGAAATTAAAATAACAGAGGTGCCAAAAAAAATGAGCTGCCAATTTAAAGCATTATTTTTTAACAATGGTGTCAAAAGTGACAGATGAGAAGGGGGAAGAGAGGATCTCAGGCAGCAAGAGACACACAAAAACAACAGGACAGATCAACAAAAAAAAGCACAAAAGACCAGTACTAGGCTGACAGAATGACAGAAGACACACACAAGCGCACGTGTCACTGGTGAAAGGTAACGTAACAGGCCGAAGGTGCTCGATACCTGACAGGCAGATTGATTTTTCCCCTGTCAGAGGGGGACCGCAAAAAAGGGGCTTTGTATCTGTCAACATCTACAAAAACACACACACACACACACACGTTGGAACAAGTCTTTGCCATTCAATAGGAGTGAGATTCATCTGCCAGTCTCAACCAAAACATCAGGCGCATCAGCTGTCTATCTTCTACACAAGCGCACATAAATATACAATATATTTTAACCGTTGAACAAAGTAAAATCAGTTATTGCAGCTTGTAGGGTTTAAGACGGGGAATGTGTGTGTGACTGGAATGTTTCTCAAACTAATCACTCACTGTCCTTTTCCCCCTTCGGTCATCATCTCGGCAGTAAAGCATCTATACTTGTCCTTTGCCATTTTTAAAGGTTAGGGATCAGTTTTGTAGGATTTTTGACAGTCTGAAAGGTTGTTACTGTGGTCCCCATAACATATACAGATATAAATGAGGGGGTCAAGAACAAAAAATGTTTTTATTTTGGGCATATGATAACTTAAAAACTTTATCCAAGTGTTGTTAAAGGTTGAATATGGAACATGAACATCGTAGCAACATCTAGAGCGTGGATGTTGTAGTTGCAACAGTTGAACAAGGTTTCCAGCAGTCAGGATGCAGGTTCAACGTTTCCACGTGTGTTTTAATGTTGTGAAAATGTTTTATTTGGGTCCATCTGTTGTAATTTCACCTAAACTCATTCTGGTTTTTCATCTTCTGGTCCGCTGCTCTTCTGAGAAGGATAACGAAATCTCCGGAGCTCTGAAGCAGCTGCTTAACTTGCTGACTCCAACATTTTCTACAGTACCAGCCTCGGACTATTTACAGTATCAGGCAACCTGCAGTGGTGGTAGATGTAAACCCAATGCCAACGTTCTGCCCATCAAAATAAATATCCTATTTTACTTCAAATATAATTTTTAAAGGAAATACTGTACTTTCATTCTGCCCCCCTCTAAACGCCCCGTGGAGGTATTAAGTTTTTAAAAATATTGCATTTTATAAAATTGCTCCATAATGCACCTTTAACTCAATTTAACTAGGAGAACATAAGATAATATTTTCAGTGTAAATACACCACCAACAAATAAAAGCTCTTTGCATATGCTTTATGTAACTTATTTTTCAACCTCTTTCTTTAAATATATAGCTTTTATGTCATTTTATGCAATACTTTACCTTTTTTTAATGAGCCATTACTTATGCACTAATGTAAAGCCTTGTAAATTAAGTTAAAAAGAGAGAATAGTGTACGTACTAATATTCAATAAATGCTAGTCTATAAACAACAAGTCTGTGTAATGTCATGCGACATAATCACATTTTTGTAATTTGTTGACCCTTTTAAATATGATTAGCTTCTGGTCCAAACATTAATGAGATATCAAACTTTATTATGAAATATAGTGAAATGCTCTTGTAAAGTTGGAGCAACTTCATTGCAATCAATGTGATGGGCTCTCAAACTCACATTCTGATAGCTTGTTTATATCAGAGGTCGTGTTATACATACGTTTATGGCATAAACATCAGACTACTTATGATTGGAACTCCACAGATTACACGGTTCGCTGAATTTCTTTCTTGCATCTTTATTTTCCATGTTGTGTAGAAACTATATAAAGGATCAAGAAATGTAATCCATGTCTTATATCTGCAAGACATTACAAAACCTTGACATGAGAACGACAAGTACACGGACTTGATTGCTACAACTCTAAACATGCTTTCCTGCCGTCACTGTTGCCATGACAGCAATGTCACCATAAATATAGAAAATGCATTACAAGCACATTCATCTGGGGAGTGATTTGCTATAGGTAACCTTCAGCATCATTGGGTAGGAAACATCACCAAAAATTAAGTGTTTTGTTGTTGTTTTAAGAATGGGTATGGAATCGTGGTGCAGTCTAGGTTTAGTCTTTTGCTGTAAAAGTGATTAATAGAAGACGATGAAACCAAAACATCTCATTTGTATATCTTCTCTGAGATTAAAAACCCTCTTATGTTTGTGGTTTTCTGTTGTTAAATTGCTTCTCACTTCCTTCAGTGAGCTCAAGAGTTCATGGATGGGACATTTGAGAGCCTTTATTAGTCACATCTGCCAGGGGACCGCAACTGGAAACTTTCATAAAATTCCGAATGTGTATGTATAATTCATGGAGATAAACAAATCAAAGCCACGCCAGCAGATACAAACAACCAAGGAAACAAATCATGTGCATGCGGCTCTGCATTATGTGAGCCTTTTGTCTGTGTGTGTTCCTACTTTTTGCTTGTTTTGCTTTTACTGTGTGTACATTTAAATATCTGAATATCCATTTCAAAGAGATCTGAATGCACTTCTGCTGGAATATGAGCTATTTGTCTGTTTACAACAGCTACAGGAAGGAAACCGAGTGACCTGGGCAAACCTGATACTTTGATCTTTTGTTATTTCACTCCTCAGCTGGAAAACAGGCCAACACAGACACAAACACACCTTTGCATACACTGCACTGTCATTTTCTTGTCATATTTCATAAAATATTACTGAATAGAGGCATAAAGGAAAAGAGAGGAAAAACCTGAAGGGATAAGAGAGGGTGAATTGAACTCTATTACCACCGTCTTTCACATCCATACCTGTTTTTTCTATTAAATTAAAAAAACAACTCTACATCATACAAAGAGATCCCGCATTTAGTCGTCAACTAGAAACGGACAAACTGAGTCTATGAGTGCAAGAATGCGTCCATCTAATGCCGTGTAACACTTGAGTGTAGTAAATCATTCATGTGCTGTGAGGATTTTCAAAGCAAGGGAAGCTGGAGGTGGAAAATTAACATCTTGGTTCCCCCACATGGCTGTGGAAGAAGATTATTCCTCCAATCCCTTTAATTCCATTTGCTCTAATGAATGTGTGAGTATGAGAGAGTGGGGAATAAGAAGTATGTGCATTAAAATAGAGCAGGCTGGTGTTTTAATTAACACCCTTCAACTCATGCAAGCTCATCAGTAGGATAATGTATTGTTTTGTGTCTTGATAAACAATTCTTAATAATGATATCATTCAGATGTCCCTTGTATACTTAATGAAACCTCAAAGTCATGCTACTAGCATACGTGTCAGACGGTCATCTCATCAGCCCGACTCATGAATTGAAATAAGTAGCAATTATTGCAGATATTATAATTGATTTCAGCTGACAAGGTCCCATTTGAACAAATACTAATGAGTTTCATATTAAACCTTGTACAATGTCTCAGTTTCTGGGTGGAAGTCTTCAGTTGGAGGAGAACCCAGTGACCATGACGGTTTATCAGAATTAAAATGAATTCATCATAGAGTAGACAAACTTAGAGTGTCTGGAGTTGGTGCCCGTTCAGGGAATCCTGTCACACATTCTCATTTGCAGCTCATTTAACTGGGCAACAGTCAGTTTCAGGCAGAAACAATAATGGCTGCCCTCAAAGTGGGCATTGAAATTTTAACAGCTGTGTGTTCTGCCAGATGTTGTGAAACCACAATCGATGGCATTAAAATTCTGCATTTCCATAGCAACCGCTTTACCACAGAAGCAGATACTTTGAAGATAGTTTAAAAATCCTACAATTACCATGTTAACTGAAAAAAACAAAGAATTTTTAATGAAAAGGTCAAATGTTTACCTCTGATTAGCAAAAGAGTACTAGACATTAAATTTCTAAATACTAAACATGGATTACCAAGGTAAACCATCAGACAGTACTTTTACATGCAGCGAGAAAATTTCTAATTATTGTCATAGACCGACTGAAATCAGATTTTTGTAGATGTATATATAAAATATATATTTTGCCTGACTTTAAAAAATCTGACCAAGCTACCCAGATTATGCAATTGGAAATTCAAATTTTTCTACATGTAAACGGCCATTTTGAGAAGCCGGAGCATCTGAAGTTAAGCTACGACCCTTCAGGAAATGACGCGATGTGGAAGCAATAATCAATAATGATAATATCGTCGCCAGAAGACTCTGCATGCATCTGACGTGTAATAATAGCATCATAGGATCAACGCGTACAGTTTGTAACAAATGTACTGTGCTGCAGTGTTGTTGTCAATCATTTTTTACTCTGTTTGCTTCACTTGGTGGTACTTTGTGTGATGCAAACTGGAACCAATACCACACATGTGGTGTGGTGTGGTGTGTGCATGTCGCCACCTACAGGAGCGGTGGTGAGTGCCCTTTTTTCAATGATTCGCTTCTCAGAGTGATATGTAAACTCGGGTAGAGCTCTCAACAGGGGGTCAGTCCATTAGTTCGGTTTCTGCCAGTGGCTCGGTTTAGATGTGCATGGAAATGTACTGATTGGAAGCAGTTGTGAAGTTTTAAAATGTAAATTACTTTAGATTCTATTGTGTTAAATGAGGCCAAGAAAATGGTACAAATCAAGTTCTCTCAATATTTTTTATATATTTCAAAATTGAAAAATGGTCACGTTTCTTTTAAAGTCGATCAGTTGCAAAGGACTGATGCCAAAAATAAGAGCAGTCATTTTCTTTCTTTTGGGACAAAAAGTTGCTGCTTTATCGACTTTAACATTCACAGTAACATGCTATTAAAACCCTAGAATAAAACCTCGAAATATATACCGATCACATTGGTTTGATGTCTTAGAACCAGATGTGTTCAATTATTCATTTTTCTGCAAAGATCTACTGGTTATCAAAATTTTATCAACACATAAAAAGTTAAAGGCTTGCTGTACAATCGAGCTTGCTACATAATGATCGTTTATCTAACAGTCCTGTAGCTTTTGAAGCAGGACTTAGTTCCTGCGTCTGTCCACTAACAGTCATTAGAAGCCTAATGACTCCCCTAAAAATTTACTGAGCTAATCAATTTCACGGAGCAACACTGAACAACCTCTTGACCAATCTTCTAAATCTGACTTAATCAAAGTGAAACCATGGAGGAGAAAAAAACTTCCCTCATTCATTAAAAACAACAGTTTAGTTTAATTTACTGTATTTTCCTCTTAATCTCTATGGAAAAAGCCAAACGTGTGAATTTTTCCTCTGTGAAAACAGTCAATGCATGCAAGGATGCTGTCATTTATTTTTAACAGGGGGTGAAAACTTCAAGTTAGCTTTAAAAATAGCTTTAACAACCAACTATGATTTTCACTTGTATCTTCAGAGGGAAACTCCAGAAGTGAAAACAATATATTCCAATATCTCAAAATGTTTGCCATAAAAGGTTGTTAGGTTTGACCCTTTAGTTCCTTAAAGAGGCCATTTCATACAAATTTCAGGACTTTGTGGTTATTTCTTAAGTATTAACCAGTAATATAAAACATTTTATATCTAAAAAAGATCAGGAAAGACTGATTAACAGACCTTTCAATCTGTCTGCATTAAAACACGGATGGTTCCAGCTCCTTCTGTCAGGCCTCGAGCAGCAGCTCATTCATATTCATTATTCAAATTTGCTGGACTCTGATTGGCTAACAAACTAGCCTTTGAGAGCAAGGTATACTGTTTCCTGCTCCGCTGCACATGGCAACGTCAGACGTCGTGTCTTCCTGTTTGTTACGTCTTATGCTACAGCTTTTAGCCAGCAGCATGCTAGGCGTGGTTTCAACTGCGGAAGCTGATGAATACTAATGAACAAAGGAGTTGTGACGAAACAGATACAGGCCGTTCGGACTCGGGAGAACTAGGGTGTTATCGCCACCTGTGTAGTTTGAGAGATAAAAACTGAAAGAGAAGTTGTTGACCTGTTTTCACACCCACTATGAAGGTAAGATCACCTGTGGAGCTAAAATATTCAACAGAAACCTCAGAAAAAAAATGTTTTTAATGGAAGGGCCTCTTTAATACTTTTGGTAATCAAGGGGAACAGTTTCATCCCTCACTGTAGATCAGCCTAAATCAAAGGGAGCTGAGAAAATAAACAACAGATAGATTTGGACTCTTAAAGACCTGCAGGTACAGATTAGTGACTCCTGTCCAGCAGCAAAGCAATCAAAATTTTTATCTGGGTGCAAAGAAAAGCCTGAGAGATTTACTCTCACAACCTGAATATACAACATTTGCGGCACCGTTCTACATGTCCATCCATTCATCTTCTTCCACTTATCCATTGGCAAGGGGAACAGGTTCAGGAGAGAAATCCAGACACCCTTCACACCAGCAGTTTACAGCTCTTCCTAACCAGATGCCTGAACCACTTCAGGTGACTCCTTTCAATGAGGAGGAGCAGCGGCACTATTTCAAGATACCCCCAGATAACAGAGTGCCTCTCCTGATCTCTAAGGCTGAACCCAGCCCCCCTACACTGGAAGCTCATTTCAACTGCCTGTATTTGGGATCCCATTCTTTCAGTCAGGATCCAGATCTCATGACCATAGGTGAAGGTTGGACCAAAGACAGACCAGTAAATCAAGAGCTTTGCCTTTCGACTCAGTTCTTTTTTTCACCACAACAGCAGCAGCGCCCTTATTAGTGAGGATGAATTCCCAATCCAGCAGTCCATCTCCTGCTCCATTCTGCCACCACTCGTGAACAAGACACCTAGATGCTTAAACTCCTTGAGGAAAACACTCGCTACAACCTGAAGGGAATCATTCCACCTTTTTCCAGTCAAGAACCATGGCCTAAGATTTTGAGGAACTGACTCTCATTACAGCTACTTGACACTCAGCTAAGAATTGCCCCAGTGCACACTGAAGGCCATGGCTCAAAGATGCCAACAGGACCAAATCTGCAAAAAAGCAGGGATTAGATCCTAAGATTTCTAAACCAGACACCCTTTTCGCCATGGCTACGCCTTGAGATCCTGTCCATGAACAACACGAACAAGATCAACAACAAGGGCCATCCCTAGCATAGTCCAACCTGCACATGGAACCTCAGGCCCTACATGTGTAATGAGAATGTAATGTATACAGTGAATTTTTCTAAGCTATGGAATAAAACTGGGACACCTGCAGCCACAAGGACTTTGAGTGATTGACTCTACCTATGGGCCAAATCTGGGATATTTGCCTTCAAAATTATTTTCATGTTAACAAAGGGATCATCAGGAAGACAGAAATAAGAGCACTAATTGGATGGTCAACAACTTCAAGAACTAAATAATTTCTTAATAACTTAGTTCAAAAACTCGTGTAAAAACAACATTCTGGTTCTGTTTTTGTCATGTAGAGACTCGAGGAAGGAGCTATTATGACCTAAACTGGCCCTCATGTGAGTGTTTGTGTATTTGGCTGTAATGGAGCTGTCGGGGGGCCAGACACCGAGCATTCAGTTGATAGATGGTGGCGTTGTGAAGCTAATTAACCTCAGTGCTATACACATACAGATTGCCTCGATATCTTACACACACAGAGTCAAAGTAAAGAGGAAATGTTGTATAAGCACAGATACACTGATGTGATCATTGTGGCTGCTCAGAGTTCAAACTGATTTCAATCGTACAATGTTTGGCTTTTCTGTTTCAGATCTGTCTGCCAGTTTGTTAAAAATAAAAAAATAAAACAATCCAACTGCAATATGACTGATAAATACATACAGGTTAACCCAAATGTAGAAGACACATTTAGGTTTGAATAATTGTTCGTTTACTCAAAATGTGACTCAGCACTTTAAAAGTCAGCCGTGGTCTGTGTTTAATGAGAACGGGACTGGCACAGAGAGACTTTATGAGGCTTATTTACTCAAATGAGGGAAGCTGGAGCTGAGACTTAAGCATCTTCTGGTCTTACGAACCCCACCGTCTCTGCCTGGGACCATCTGTCTCGTTCTCACTGGCTGTCTGTGTATTACTCATCTAATTTACCGATTTTGCAGTTTGAGAGTTTTAGCGTAATGGCCATGAAACGCAAAAAATGCAGATAGAGGAGAATTTTTTAAAGACACAGCATAAAGAAGGAAGGCAGGAAATTTGAATTAGGTAACTCATTCACCTGGTGAACAGGATAGAAAAATGGTAACAAGCTTTTTTTTCATTATTATTTTTATATGTTCTGGAATTTATTTTGTCATTTGGTCTAAAAAGTTTTGGGTTTTTTGCTGTTGGCCCTCTTGAGATAAAAGTCTTCAGTGATGGGCTATAAAATAAAAATCACCTGCAACTTGATGTCTCCTCTTGTGTATTCAAGCCCATTTTCAAAGATATTGGAAATAACTAGGAAAAAAATGAAATGTCAAGTAGTCCTGTCCTATTGATCATAAGCTTGCAGTTATTGCAGGAAGAACAAAGCCTGAGAGATTTAAAGGTAAAGGAAAAGAGTAAATAAGACCCATCCTTTTTATCTGCAATCACTGTTACCTCAACCAGAAGGTAATGTTTTCACCAGGGTTTATTTGTTAGTTAGCAAGATGACGAAAAAAAAATGATCAATGTATTTTGATGAAAATTTCAGAAAGGTCAGAAATGATCTAAAGGTTAGATTTTGGGGATGATCCGAATCACCGTCTCCACCTTGGAATTTTTTTAAGGACTCTTTATCATTGTAAGAACGGGCTGTTTTTAACGTAATGTGCATGTAGCTCGACAATGAATTGTCCTTGTGCTTGGTTCTCACGCATGCGTATTTGGCAGCTCCTCTGGTAAAGTATTGACATGCGCTGTTGATAGCTAGTCTCTGCTAGAGCCCAGAAAACGCTCTCACGGGTCGTGTGTCACAATCAAAAGTCTCTCACAAGCCATTTTTTTGGACCACTCACAATCGACCGAGATGGTCATTTAATTTGCAGATGGGTAGGTTTGGCGAAGATCTGCTCTCTCCAAGTGCTTTTCAAGTTACTCTCTTTGGAGTCGTTTACTGTCATGGCTTTGTGTTTTCCAAATTGTGGCGAATTCATTACAAAAGCAACATCGTTTGAAGACTGTAAATTATTCAAGGGTAAAATAAATGATAAAGGGCCATAAGTTAAAAAGATAATAAATACAAGGGACCAAAACGAACAAAAGAGCAAAGCAGAAGTGAGCAGCGATGAGCGTCAGGCAGGGCAAGAGAACCGATGACTAACTTCCCAGCGCAGCAAAGGGGTGGGGGGGTGAAGGGGAACATTAAGTGGGACAGATGAGAGGGAAATAATGAGGGTGTGTTTAGCACAAGCATAAGGACTTTTTAGAAGGCAGGAAAAACAAAGGGAATAAAAGAGGAATGATGAGAGAGAAACTGTAGGGCGACAGATGCTACAGAGAGACAGAGGAGATAAAGACAAAGAAGCTGAATGAGAGGAAACAGAGATAATTGGTGCAAAACAATAAACAGGATGGGGGTAAAGCAATGCATTTTCCAAGAAAAAAGAGAAGGCAAATGAAAGACCTGAGTAGAGTCGGAAGTAAATGAAATGAGATGGGTGTTTAAAATGCTAAGACGTTCAGAAAAAAAGGAGATGACAGCGTCAGAAGATGACAAAGTGAAAAAAAAGGCCATCTCGCAGAACCGGAAAACGAGAAGAGAATTTCTTTTCCCTCTCTTCCTGCGTTTCTCTTTTTCTCTTTCTATACTTGAAAGGGGAGGGGGGGGAGAAAAACTGGGATACCATATGTTCATTGTGTAATTAAGGAATAGACCCACGTACATCCAGAAGCGCTAAATACTGAAAAGCTTATAACTGATAATGAAGAACAGAGCTTTCTGAGCTGATTTTTTTTTTTCCTAGGAGACGGGTGTATAAGCGAGGGAGTGAATTAATGGCCCGATGAGCTATTTAATCCCAGGAGCTCTTTGGTGGCAGACTGTAGCAGAGAAGGTCTGTTGGTGATGAGGCCTTACCACTGAAGCAGTGGGACTTGCCCAGCAAGAACACTTTAACCCAGTCAGCTTTGTCACAGAAAACAACTACACACATCAAATGTCACAGTCTTATTAAAGGGCCATTATCAGCTGATTTCAGTCCTTGATAAATGAATAAAACTGGCCATATTTTTCACACTGGTTGCAAAAGAAGAAATTATTTTTATCTATTGGGATTACTGAAACCATTTTCTGATGGGTATACAAATTTGTTTTGTTTACAAAAGCTTGGCAACATGAAAAATGGCAAGATAAAAACATAACCAATGAAAATTTATAAACAAATTTGAGTAAAGTCATTGTATTTACTTTCATGAAATGTAAGAAAATAACAAAATGACACTGAGAAATTATTTCATGTCTCATATATACCCACATAAAATGTCTTTGGAGCTTTGGAGACACTTATGGTGCATTCACACCGGCCACTTTGTCAACGTCAAGCAACGCTGATAACGCTCCAAATTTGACGTTTGAAGTTGAAGCTCATAACGCCTGCCAGTCAGAGCGCATAGGCGTTAAAGCTCGTAAAGCCTGACCGAAAAAGAGCACGAAGGCGGGGCTTCCTTTGTTATCGGATGTTTGGAGCTATGGCGGATCATATAGAGACAGTGACTTGGATTTATTTACTTCATAGATCTAGACAACGTCGACGTCAGGTGCATCAGCGTCGTTTGTGGATACACCCCATTCTTCAGATGCGTTCTGAGTTTGGTGAGTTTAACCATTTGCTCCAGGAGCGACGTTTGGATGAGGTTAATTTATCTTCCATTTTGGCTGATCCCGCTTCTTTCCGGCTACGTGCTGTGACGTCTTACGTCACTACGATGAGATGCTCTGATTGGTTGACATGCCGCTTCAAGACCGTTATGAACGTCAAAAGTTCAGCTAGCTAAACTTTGAGCTTTTCAAGCGTCAATGCCTGAAAAGCTTGAAAAGTTGCCGCTCATAACGCTCACAAAGCGCCGCAGAGCCGTTGACGTCTGTCTGACGCCCATCCACAATAGACTTTACATATAAATTTGCCGCTTATGAAGTTGATGGTTGGGCTGGTGTGAACGCACCATAAGTCTTTGATGGAAGACACTCCCCTTGTACACATTGGAAGTACTACCAGTGAAAACTGATGTAAAAAGTATTTTTGTTTGATTCAATTGCTGAGAAACAATAAAATGTTTTGCTGCCCACATATGCGTGAGTGCAGACTCTTAAGGGTTAAAAGAAACACACAAATATTTGTGTAAAAATTAAATCTGTATAAATGAGTTGGTTTCTGACAGAAAGATTTTATGATGCTGGACAAAACTCAACACTTTAAAATATGTAATTGTTGTCAAACCCTATTCATAAATTAGCTAGAAAAAAAAAGTCAAAATCAGCAACTCTTTTAGTCCATGACAAATCTCATTTTTTTTACACTATCTGGTAATCAAGAGTACATTGTAAAACCAATAATTCATTTAAAATGGCCTGTGTGTGAAACAAGTGGATTCTGAGGGCATGACAGTGGCTTCTAATTAAGATGTTGGAAGGATAACTTGCTGTGATCACCTTGGAGACAAGATGAGAAGCTCGGATTACAAGTCACTGGAATGGAAGTATTGACCAATTATAGATCCCATTTAAGGACAGCTTAAGTCAGTCAACCTGACGCTCTAAGAATGTGCTAGCTTGCAAGTGAGTTTGTTAAATCAAACTGCAGTCCAGCTTTATTGTCCAGACCAAAACATTCAAGATGTTTATATAAAGAAATATATATTTCAGATACTTGATTGAGTGTTAAAAAACTGAAAAATTACAACTTCTACTTACAGCATGGAAGATGTGGTAATTTAAAAAATAGATTTTCACAAATGTCTTATCTTAATAGCTTCTCTTTGTCTGGGGGAGAATTATCAGTATTTTGTTAAACCTGAATCCTTGTCCCCAATTTAAGATACCTATCTAAGTTATGATATTTTACAATTTTGTTTGCATTAGCTCCATGAAATGTTTATCCAGATGTTTCATGCTTGTTACCATGAGGTCATTCCTTAGAGGGCAGCTCAAGTTTCCAAGGGGGTGCGGGAGCAAGTCCAAAGAGGAGTGGATCAATAAGGGGCCAATAGGACCTGATATCAGCCAATCAATGAGGGAGGAAGACCCCCAGAGTGAGAGGCCAAAAAGAGACTTTGTAAAACAATGGACAGATGAGATGCTTAAACAGGCCCCTCCATTAAAAACAGTTTTTCTGAGGTTTCTGTTAAATATTTTAGCTCCACAGGTGTTCTTACCTTCATAGTGGGTGTGAAAACAGGTCAACAACTTCTCTTTCAGTTTTAATCTCTCAAACTACGCAGGTGGTGATAAAACCCGAGTTCGAACAGCCTGTATCTGTTTCGTCACAACTCCTTTGTTCGTTAGTATTAGGCAGCTCCCGCAGTTGAAACCACGCCTAGCATGCTGCTAGCTAAAAGCTGTAGCATAAGACGTAGCAAACAGGAAGACACTACGTCTGCTGTTGCCATGCGCAGCGGGGCAGGAAACAGTATCCCTTGCTCTCATAGGCTAATTTGTTAGCCAATCTGAGTCCAGCAAATTCGAATAATGAATATGAACGAGCTGCTGACAAAGCCTGACGGAAGGAGCCGGAACCACCCGAAATTTAATGCAGATAAATTGAAAAGTCTGTTAATCAGTGTTTCCTGACGTTTTTTAGATATAAAATGTTTCATATTACTGGTTAATACTTAATAACCACAAAGTCCTGAAATGTGTATGAAATGGACTTTTTAAGAACCACTGTGAACGTAAACATTTTGGAAACTCCTCATAAAGGAAGTTGGAAATTTTTCAACAACAATTATAGTCAAGGGATGACTGAGAAGTTTTAAGTCTTTTATTTTGAAGGAGTCAGAACTCAAAACACAAGAGAAAAACTTGAGCACAACCACTGCAAATCTCAAACAGTATCCCCCTGAATTAACACTGCTGTGATGTGACGTTCTGACAGTCAGGAGCTGCAACAACAACCACAATTGTTAAACTCTTTACTCTGAGGTTTGAGGCTGTACTACTGAATCTGCTCCTGCTGCAGAGGAAACATCGAGGAGCCGGTTAGAAAACTGGTGATCAAAGTTTGGTAGTTGTTCTTTTATATTGTTTCTTACGCTGCTGAGATTTCATGGGAGTTTTAGAAACTAGCCATGAACAGACAGCAGTGAAACATTTCACTGGGTGTTTTTTAGACACAATCTTTGACAAACCTACTGCAAAAATCTGAAACGCAGACAGCTAGAGCGCCAGAGGCCTAAGACCTGAGGCTACAGACTAATACAGCTATCAATAAATCAGTTTCTTTCTCACTCAGACATACATGAAGTTAAAGAGATTTTTACAGCTCTGTAACAGATATTTTGGAATCAACACAATCTGCCGTTTTAACAAATGTCCATATGTTCTAATCTGACTTTGTTAAAATTAATGTATTAATAATCCCTAAAGTAACAGTTTACAGAGATAAACAACCAGGTTCCCACAGAGAGAAATATGTCTTGATCTAATCTTCAAACAATCACTGAACATTTATCAGTGAGGGCATTTTGACAGATTGCTTAAAGCTGCAGCGGGCGTCTCTCCTGTCATATCAGCCTTCCTGACATGTCAACACGGTGACAAACTGACTCAAAACCTCTCCAAACAGATTATACCAGCAGGAAATGTTTGCTAAATATTTTCTAAGTGAGCTGTCTTGCTTACAAGAGATGCGACGTCTAGTCGATAAAATCAAACAAACTCACAACAAGTAGTAAAAAAACAAAAAAACAAAAAAAACAGTGACGAATTATAAAACAGTTGAGAATCCGTTCCTAAAGTAGAAAAGATGTTGCAAGCAATTTTAAATTCATGCAGGTTTATTTTTGGACTTTTATTTTTATTTATTATTTTTGGACTTTGGATTTTTTTACTCATCAAATAGGATTTGTCTTCTTTTTCTAGAAGGCAGATGAGAAACTTCCTGTCAGAACAGTTCTCGTTGCCTGTCCAGCCCTCTGTGTCACATCCGCTTTTTGAATCTCCGTCGTACTTTCTGTTTACATTTTGTCAGATTAAAGTTTTTGTGATTTAATATAAAATCTTCAGCTAATGTTGCAATTTTATTCCCAGTAGAACATAATGTTTTGTTTAGAGAAAATCCAGCCTATAAAACCCATCAGCAGAAAAGTACTATCTTGTCACATTATTAAAATTTTCTAAACTTGAATGCCCCCCCCCTCCGCCCCCACCAAAAGAAAATTACCTTTTTCGATTAAGTCCAAAATTTTAGAAAATCATGACATAAACTTTGTCCAAAGTAAAAACTTATAAATAAATTTGATCTTAAATTATCTTGATTTTTGCAGCTTCAGTTCTTAAAGCAATTCTTTTTAAAGATTTGATTGTATCACTCTGTCTTTATTTAATGAACTTAAAAAATGTGATGAAATCTTCTAAGCTAGAAATTAAAATTTCACTGAGAATAGAATTCCTGAGATAATTTTCAGATATATAATTAGTACAAATTAACATTTAGACTTTAAATGAGGAGGAAGTGGTAGAGTTAATTAACACCCTCAATAACGCTACATAATATTTCAATCACAGATTAGGTTTATTTAGAGGTAAAACTGCAATTATGATTCAAGATTTCTTGGAGTTAGCCCCGCCTCTCTGCACCCAAATAATTAAATGCATGACTAGTTTAAACTCCAGACTGATCTGTCAGTTTCACTTCTTCAGCCTGAGCACCACCTCTTACCTTCACTGCATCTTTAACAAACAAGGTGACTTTGCTCAAGCGGCGCACATTTTATGTTGAACTGACTTCGTATTTCCATTTCTGTAAAACATCCGTTAACTCAAAGCTGACTTCATACTGAAAAAAAAATCAATTTTGCCTTTTATTTTCTCTTTATTTCCATCCAAAAGTATGAAATATGGTTCACTTCATCATCCACATCATACCAGTTGCTTAAGTAGAACCACACACAACCTTACAAAGATCATTTCTGCTGTTTGTGCAGAAAGAATAAAAAAGTCCAGCAGATTAAATACTAAGATATATATATATAAGTTATTCTGCAAATAAACACAATCTTTATGGAATTTCTGCAAATAAATCAACGTAATGCTGGAGCACAAGAAGTTTAGATCAGATATTTCAAGGCTGCTTATGAACTTTTTTCATAAATATTATAAACTATTCAAATCATGTTGATATTCACGACAACTGTTTCAATATCATTTAGGTCAGTTTTTGTCTGAAAATGCCACATTTCACTGTTACTCATATGTCTCAATGTGTGTGCACATTATTTGAATATGCTGCACAGTTTCACCTGCATCAAAGCCATTAGACATATAGTCCCATTGTTAAACTTGAAAATGAGCCTCATACATCATGCAATGTGCCAGCAGACCTGCACAGAAAGCTCTTCCAGTCTGTTTAATGAGAGACAACTTAGCAGCAAATTAACAGCTACAACACAAAGTCTTTGAACACAACGTGGAGGTGCAGCCTCCTTTCATCAGATAGGTGTTCAATGCAAGCTCTTAAATACAAAAAAAGGGGGAAAATCTCACAAGAAGTGCAAAAATGTGCAATGAGTAATGGCTTACACCTGTAAAGCATAAATTAGGACTTAAAGGAGTGTGTTTTCTCACAAGGTGGAGCTCAATGCCACATGGTGTGTTAATTATTTTTGTCTGACCACATTTGTCACAATATTACACTGTGTAACAACATTAGGAGGTTTATGGTAAATCCATCATTAAAACTACATTCAAAGCTGTGCTGATGTAACTCTTCCACAACAAAAAGAAAAACTGCTGCAATTTGAACACAAGTGAGTTGATCATAAATATGATTGCGTAAAATAAAAATATGGCATTAATAATATCTTGCAAAAATGCAACAGAAGTTTGTTTTTCATGACTATCAGTTGCTTTTCCTCGTTTAATGTGCAAATATAAAAAGAATTATTAAAAGCAATTGGTATTATTGAATCGTGTTTCATAAAACGAAATGAAATGATCTAACAAATTACCAAAGTGAATCAATATCCCAGATATTAATGTATCTTCTTCAGAGGATTACCAACAAAAAGCTGCGAGTTTGTGAAACCACATCGTGTCAGCTGACGGATGTGACTCTCACTTTGAATGTGTTTCAGTAAGAAAATGGAGGAATATTAATAGGCTGATTTAACTGCTTCAGCATCATGCTTTCCGTTTGAGACTTAGTACAAACAGAGTTATGGTTGTTATTGCAGTATTACTTTTCATTTTATTTGTAAACACAGTAAAAATGGATTCGGCGTTGTGGTTCAGATTAGAGAATGACATTAACCACAGTCGTAAAAGTCTGCTGTGATAAGTATTTAATGTAGTTATGTTTGAGAAAAGTTGAGTTTTACTGTTGAATAAATGTGGTTACAGCTCCTAAAATCTGTTATATTAGCAATTCTCATTTCAGCTGACACAATATTCAGCTTATTTCTACATAAAAAAGATCCTATAGTTCTATAATCAGCAGCTATTGTAACTGTAAGCCCTGCAGGTGTAGCATCACACAATAAAACAGATGTAGTCCTAATAATCATCTGTGTTCCTACTACAAACAATTCTAACGGATAATGTTCAGTAGCATTAAGTAATATTTAATGTGTTTACATTTGTCTCATTTTTTTCTGTAGTGATGTCATAAAAATAGAGTTGTGGAGATTTTCTATTGAGGAAGTGATTAACCTGTCTCTTTAAAATATTCATCTCCAACATGGGGTGACAGAAGACAGATGTCCACATAAAATAATTTAAAACAACCAGTGCAAACATGAAAAAAAAAAAAAGAGATTTATTTACTCACCTGAGAATTCTGCATCGATGAAGAATTAATATTTGTAAAATTTGCAAAAGACTTAAAAATCAATGTGCTACATAAATACACAACCCAGCCAAATAAGAGCGGTTCTTTCCCTCCATCTGGGTTTCACTTCATCAGTCCTCATCCTGCACTTAGTGTTTGTTGTCATGCTAATTAAACAGACACTAGTTTTGAGAATCTAACAGTCTGTTACCACAGTAGTGCCGACGTCTTCACAGAACAGGAGAGAAACAAAAATGCAAGCCGACACTCAATAAAGTATGAAGCTTCAAACAGCGGTGGAGCAGATGGCGAGAATTTTCACTCATTTCTTGCTCTCTGAAGCATCACTAAATGGCCATTCATGCAAGTCCACTTACATGTTAACACAGTGAAACAGATAGTGACTGAGTGGATGGTAAACACGATGAAGAAGGTGATAGTATACTGTTATTTACCTCTGCGATCAAAGATCATTTACTAACGCTGACGTTATTTTTATTGCTATTATTTCCAATGCTGTGAATAATTCTTGCTACTGAGTGTAAATTTGAGGTTTAAAGAACCAAAAAGGCGAAGAAAAATGTATAAAAATATTCACGCTTGTGGAAAGAATACACACAGACATTTTAATAAACAGAGAAAAAAAGAATTTTTCAATAAAACCTGAAGTGTATTTGGAGCTCGAGTTTTTCACTGCACAAGTTTTGATGTTAGAAATTAGATCCAACAGAAAGTGTTTGCAGTCAATCATCCTAATATAGATATGCACTTCCTTTATTTTGTTACAGAATATGTCATTCACACTCATTTATTTTAATTTTAGCCAGAGAACTTTGTTTAATTCAGGAGCAATTGTGTTCACACTCTAACAGGTGCACAGCTGACAAACAGCAGCAGCTTTATAAAATATTTACTTGCTTATGAAGAACAAGGTTAAGCAGGAGGAGCACAACATTTCCCCATTTTGCCCCTTATGTATTTTTTTTTTTTTACCATTATTAAAAGTCTCCAAACATAAATTATTCCTGCAACACACTGGGGAGGAAACGGACCAGCTCGTTATCTGTTCCACATGGTCTCGAGGGAAACGCTGTCGTTCTGTTTTTTTGGGAACCATCTAGCTCGCACACACTCCCCCCCGTGAGGAAGCGATTCCATTTCTGAATATCCCCCATGTCGACTATCTGCTTTCTCCAACTAACGTTGGCACACTTCAGACAGTTCGCAGATTCCTACTGTTACAGTGTTTCACCTGATCATTTTCTTATGCCTTGTTAAGATATCTGGTACATCATGTGACCCCTAAAAAACCACCACATCCACAGCTTCACCTGTAATCCCACTTTAACCTCATTATATGACTCATCAGCTGCTGCATTAACATAAACATAATTATCTGGACTCTGACTCAGTGAAATATTCATTCTAATGCTTCCTCTTTTTTTTTTTTTTTTTTTTTTTTTTTTTTTTTTTTTTTTTTGCATTTACCATCTCTATGTGTGTTTATGTGGAGGATGTATTTAAGCATGTGCAAGTGCGCATAAAAGTCTGACAATGTAATTAACTTATGTGGGCTGTCATGAATTTTTAAAAACACTCTTTGTAAAGAGTGTGTGCGTTCACGTGTGTGTACTCGGGCGAATTAGAATGCAGCTAACAGCCTGCCATTATGTTGTTAATGTGTCCGTCTGAGTAACAGGCGGCAGCACGCTCACGGACATAATGCACTAATGCAGTGGCGGCTAATAGAAAGAGCTACTGCTGAAATCACACTCTCTCGACAGCATATTAATACAATGAGATGGGAGGAAGGAGGAAGAAGAAGAAAGGGTGGATGGATGATAAAATAACCATTGGGCAGGAGTAAACTGCACCAAGAAAGAGAAGAAGAAGAAGTGATGAGGAGGGACTAAATAATGTGAATCTAAAAAGCTGAAGAATGAAAAATCTGAATAACGTACTTGCTACTGGAGGGGAAAGAAGTAAAAGAAGTGATGGATGAAAGTAAAAACGAGTGAGAATTATGAAGCTCAACTTTGGAATATGACTGTAAGGATTAGATAAGTTTGAGTATCAGAGTTTTACATCACAACTAGCAATCAATTAAAGATGTCTGACAAAATATATTCACAAAGTGTCTTGCCATATACGCAAATATTTCGCGGTAGGGGTCCAAAAGCAATTTCAATGCATGCGTCATGTGGTGTACGATACTACGTAGAAAGGCTAGCGCTGCACTGAAAAGACTCATTAAGCTTATTAACTTATCAACACTACAGCATCTTTATTCTCCACATCGTATCCACCATTGTCATTACTGTTAATCCATTTACAAACAAAGTTTGTTACCACACAGTTATTGTTCACAGAAAATAAAGACATTTCTATCACAAAAAATGTCTCGCGACACTCAGCTGGCAGATTGCCATTGCTGTTGTGTGACTGATTGACGGACCGGTGGATGTTTATGTTTACATATAAAAAAGTTTGCTGAGAATTTGAGCAGTTTGCGGTTTTCGCCGTCGTTTTTATTTGCAAAAATATTTGCGTATATGGTAAATTAATTGCTATTTATACACATTTTATTCCGAATTTTGTTCTGCGTAAACTAAATTCAGAAATTTTGAAGGCGCCTGCAATGACTGACTATTCTGGGAGAAAATTTGTCTCGCTAGTTTTACATGTTAACATGTTCACAATTACATCAACACAAGAGGAAAGTCCTGCACCTCACTACAAATTTAAGAACCACTGTGAACGCAAATATTTTGGAAACTCCTCATAAATGAAGTTGGACATTTTTCAACAACAATTACAGTCAAGTGATGACTGCCTTCAATCAAATCTGAGTGGAGGGTAATATGTTTAATGTGTTACAAACATTCTTAAAGGTAATAGTTACCTTAAATCAAATGCCATGAAAGAAATAAATTTAGGAATTATTAGTTTGATTCATGGGATTGTACAACTGTTTGACAACAACTACAACCACAATTTTAATTTATTTTTAAATTGACCATTCAAAAGACATTGTAAGTTCTTAAATAGAACCTCTTAAAAACAATGAGATGTTAAAGATGTCTTAATAAACTGTAGATCAGCAGATATTTTGCACATGTATAAATTTTTTCCCCCATTTTGATGATTTTTCCAAATTTCTCGTCTCTTCTGACACACCCTAGCTACGTTTACATGCGACAAATTTCCCCAATCTGATTAAAATCTTGGTCGATCAGAATTCCCAAATCCCTGTTCACATGGACACTAACTGAAATGATCTGATCATGTCATGAGTACACATGCACCAAGCACTCAATCAGGTTAAATGAGTTGAGCATGCGCACAGCGAGTTGTCTTTCCGGGGGAAGAAAAAAAGTAAACAAACTCCGTCCTTTCTGCGCATCTTTCCCGCCCCATCGTGTGCTCGAGCTGACTCACGTTTTCCCCAATATGGACCTTCTGCAGGTGATTACCTTTATGTTTGGGTTTTTACTGGTCGCATTAACCAAGCTAGAGGCTGAATACATATTGCTACTGCTCCTCCGCCACAGGAGAGGAGAGCAGGATGACAGGATGACTGCACCAGCAGATCACTTCTGTTTACCTCCCGCCATGTTTTCTACTTGGGTCTGCGAAAGCGGAAAGACGTCACGCTGAAGTTGTACGCATGCGCAGTGGGCTTTTTTCACCCTTTCTTTCCGAATGGGTGTATACATGCACGTCTATCCGAATGAAGATCGGACAAAACCACCCCTCTAGATCGGAAAGAAATTTC
This sequence comes from Pachypanchax playfairii, assembly GCA_006937955.1. Taxonomy (NCBI): domain Eukaryota; kingdom Metazoa; phylum Chordata; class Actinopteri; order Cyprinodontiformes; family Aplocheilidae; genus Pachypanchax; species Pachypanchax playfairii. The sequence goes on along the minus strand of SSNP01000188.1, from coordinate 110,702 downwards.
ATTCTGATCAGGCTGCATCGGATCAAAACATTCTGACATGTTTACATGACGTATTTTTGTTCCAATTGGGCGTTTATTCCGATTAAATGTGCCCATGTAAACGTAGCTAATGTTTTAATTCATTCCTCTCTCCACAGTCTTTTTTCTGAAAGACCCAAATTCTAACAAAGACGAGATCAACTTAATTTTTTTTTTTTTGCTTTGCTTTCTTTTCTATTTCAGTTTCCTTTCTGTTCACAGATTCCTTCATCGGTTTTTTTTTTCTTCAACTTTTCTCATTTGTCTCATTTGACAACAGTTGCTAAATGTCATGTGGTTGGTTAAGGTCAGCTCATTTGTGCTGCAACCAACAAGTGTTCAATTAATCATCACTGGCATTTTCATTTGCTTTACATTAATCCCAGTTTGACCAATAATGGATATGACATCATGCAGTGGTGACTCATCTGATACCGGGATTTGTGCTTAGAAGACTGTCTTGTAAATTTATTTTCATGCGGAATTGGAAATTCGATTTTAGGATATATTTAAAGAGATTTTTTTAAAAATGCATTTTTAGATTTTTGATCTTTTCTGATGTTCAGCAATCGTCACTTCGGTGTCATTTCCCAACCTGATCTCTTTCCCTGCCTTTTATCTCTACTCCCAAACTCCCCTGCTGTCTCGTCCCACTTTGGTTCTTCTTGTCACTTATCAACACCTCCAAATACCTTTCCAGAAGTCCTGGTCTGCCTCTTCTGAAGCCTGAAAAACTGACTGTTGGAACCAGTATCCATCCCAATGGCAGACTCAAAGTTTTGATTATTTGACTTTAAACATGAAACAAATTGTTGCAAATGTATATTTACATGTCTTATTGGTGATAACTCATGCTTTTTTTTTTTTTTCATGGTCATTTTCAGTCCAGTCCTTGACCTTTTTCAAAGACCTGTTTTGGGGGAGTTGTTTAGTCAATTAAAGGTGGTAAAGAGGATTTTGCTCTAAATGAGAAGCTCAATGACTTATTGTTGTTTTTCGAGTAGTAGTTTACTATCGGCATTGCTGGAGTTTTTTCTGGAACTACTACTTTGTTTCTTCGAACATGTCGGAATCATCAATAGTAAAGGGCTGTTTATTGTTACTTTTAGCAGTACAAGTGTGATTGACAAGCTAGTAGCGAATACATAAGGAAATATTTTTGTTATCCATTGGCTACTAGATTTCAAGTACCACCGGGTCTATGATTTATTGATATCATAACTTTTTCTTTTGGAAACCCGAAGTACAAGACCACTACAAGTTGATAAAATGATTTAAAAGTAAATTTGACGTCTAAATTTGCAACAAAATCCTCTTTACCACCTTTAACTCCAACCAAAAAATATTCAAGGCATTAAAAAAGGGACTCAGAGACTCCTCCCACTGACCAAAAATATATTTGAGGTTAATTGCCAACTGTAAATTTGCCCTGGCTGTCATGATCAGATATGACAGCTAAACAGCAAATAATTTAAAAAGCAGCCAAAGTCTGGTTGCTCTGAGTCAAAGTGTAAAGAAATTCAGGGTGCTTTCAAACTTTTGTACAATACTGAATATATGTAGAACTTTGTATGACTACCCAGGTGGTCCACTTCCTGTTCCTTTCATAATACTGGCCCATTTTCTCTGTGTCATTCTCACCAATTCCCACCCTCCGTTCTCATCTCTCGTGCCATTTCACACGTTTATTGCTGGTTATTTATGTCATGCGGTTCGCTGCCATTCTGCAACACTATTTTTTGACACTATAACCATGTTAATTTGTGTATAACTTAAATACAAATCACATTTGATGCTAATTCTTCTTTTCAGACAATCACACTCATGCTCTCCCACTCAGCACGCTCATTTGGATGAGTAGTCTGCCTCGGAAGTCACGTGCATGCTTACAGTTAAGTTTGTCCCCTTCCTACCTCAGCCTTTGTCATTCATCTCTCCTTTCAAATTTCGCCCCGAGACTGATGACTTTGTATTTTTCCTGATTTCTGACTGCCTGTCTCTGTCCATCTGTCAGTCTCTTTCTAAAAGGGACATAATCTGATTTCCACCACAGAACCGAGCCCTTTCTAACTGGCTGTGGGTTTATTCTGTCAGGAGGACAATAAGACAAGATCATCCCACAACTCAGAACAGTCTCTCACATCATTCCTCCCAGCCCAACATTCACAGAACGAACAAAAATGAGGGTTTTTCAGTGCAGTGCTCTCATATTCAGGAATCGGTCAAAGCGCTGTTTGTCATGATGACAGATGAAAGATAAGTGCTGCCCTGCTACATAGTTCCTCGCGTGATTGAATCATCATCAACAGCGCGATCTGCAGCATTAAATTAGGGAAAGCAGCTGCTTAACTGAGCACATACGCCTCCAACTAACATCCTGAGGAAATAAAGCGTGGAGTTTGACAGTGATTGGAAGAGATGTTACGAGGCTGCTGGTCACACAGTCCAGAAGCCCTGCAGGCAGTCAATCATATGAATGGATTACAAACAGCTGGCTTTATTACACAAGTGCCATCAAACTTCCTGGAGGGCTCTCTTTCAATATATTCTCCCAAATGAAGTGTCTGTGCAGCCACAACATGTTTGCTGTAGAAGCAAATCAGAGTCAGGATGGCTCTTTAATGTCATTTTGACCTGAGCATAAAGGAAACTAGATTTATTTTTTTTTATTAGTGCATCTTTGGATCAAGTGCAGAAATCTATTTAGCAGGTGATTTAATATAGTTTGTCTACATGTTGACTAGGTAAATATAGAAAACATCTAACATGGTGCAATTACCACTATTCAGACTGGCTGCCTTTTATTTTACAAGTTATTTACATTTAAAAATGAAATAAGAAAAATTCAGACTTCAAAAAGAAACATTATGCAAAAAGAACAGGATGCAAACAAAGAGACATCTAATTTTTGCAGTCTATTTTTATCGCTACTGCTTCATTTATGCAAAAGTGAGATAAAAGCATACTAAAGCTCTGGATGTGTTTTAACTTAACAAAAGGTCAGAAGGCCTCTGCTGAGGCTTGGAATCTCACTCTTGAAGGGAAGCCCTCAAGTCATTGAGCTTCTGACGTACAGAGTTATGAGTTGCTTCATAATGACGTGTTTTTTATGGGATTCAGGTCTGGGGAAAATGCAGGTCACTCCATTCGAGGTCCTCCAGTCTCCAGCAGTTGTTCCCTAATGATGCAATCTCAATGAGCGGGAGTTTTGTTGTGCATGAAGATGAAATGAGGCCTGCGTTGTTCATGCAGAGGCTCAATGACTAGATTAATGATGTTATTCAGGTAATTTGGGCTCGTCACTGTATCTTTAATAAAGTCCAGGAGAGTTCTGTATTGACTAGACACACCTGTCCACACTGAAACACCAGCACTAAAGACTCGTCTGGTGAAAAGAGTGGCTGATGCATCGTGCTATGGACCAATTCTTACTGAAATTGTAAAAAGTTGTATAAAAACTTCGGAAACATGGAGCAGTTGGACATGTGCATTCAAAAATGTATGGAAAGTCACATTGAGTTCACCTGTAAAGATGACAGTGGTCATCTTGAAATTTAATCCAAAAGCGGAATATCGCTAATTTTGGGTGAGTAGTGTATGTTGTTAGGATCAAATAGTTTTCTATTTGACTAGTTAAACTAAAGTCAAACATCCAAAATTTCATTCCAATACTTTTCACCGAAAACTGAAAAGTATTAAAGCAAAGTTTGGCGCAAAGTTAGTCGCGCTCATAAGGGTTTGTACCAGGGCTTAATTTGAGCCGGATCCTGCCGGAACAAGATCCGGGAACTGTCTTATTTTGAAAGGGTGTGTTCAGGTAACTGTTTGCTAGAATCTGTTAACGGCGCCAGTTGGGATAAATAACAGCGGCATCAAAATGCCAAAAAGGCAGTATAACTTACTTCTTCTGGGCTTATCACTTTCTCTAGACCTGCTTGACAATGTACACCCGCTGTGCGCCGGCGCACAGCACTTGGTCTGGTCCGATTGTGTATGTGTGCGCGTTCTGGTATCAGTTTGGCCTCAGTGAATTCTGGTCTCATAGCTCTATTTGCGTTGCGGTAACTTTTGATTTACAAATTAAGCACTGGTTTGTACACAAACAAATATATACATATATGTACGTATGTACATTATTATTAGCCAACATGTCCCAAATTTAGTCTCTTTTTTTTTTTTTTGGGTTACTGTTCTAGTATTGCATTTTTCTTCCCCATAAATTTGCTGCAGGTTCCATCTAGTGTCATTACTATTTTTTATTCCATTTCCAATCGTCTATTCGATATTGATTTTGTATTACTGATTCTACTTGTTTAGCTTCTTTCAAGTCTATAATAGGGATTTGTAGGAATTTCACTGTACTCTGTGATATTGACTCGAATGAACACAAAACAAATTAAAACATACAAATTTATGGGATGAAAGACAGGCCTGTTCATTAAGATCAACGCCAATTTGGAAGGAGTAATCTTAAACTCAATCCTTCCAATTTCACCATTTTATCAAGAGCATTAAGGCACTTTGCATTAATCCATCTGGGCCTCGCTCCATCCGACAGTTGGAACTCACTCAGTTTCTTGCCGTGGTCTTTGGCTGTGTCCATATTTTGATATGTTTTGGTAACAATTCTGAGCCACAATAAGATCCATTCTATTATTAAACCTAAGTTAACACTATCAAATTTTCTTTTCTTTTTTTTTGGGGGGGTCTGTTTCCAACAATGTGACCAAATAGCTCAGTTTTGATTTATGAGAACAGTTTAACCATCATGTGTTTTTAAACTGCTTTTTATTTCTTTGCAGATTTCTTTTAGGATGTACTGATTGTTTTGCTGGATATAAAATGACTTTTTGCACCAGTCATTCCACGAGAGCATTTGTGATTCATTTTAAACCGATGGCAGGGATATAAAAGTGTACAAAATGTATAGTTATCTACTTTTCTGCAGGAAGCCCATGCGTCTTCTGTCATCTTCCTTTCTGCTGTTTCACAAAACACAAAATTACACACTATTATTTTCTTCTTTATAAGCACACTTCTTTATATTTTCAGTCTCTTCTCTTACACCTCAACAAACTTTAGTGATCTTCTTCTATTCTAATTATAAATCACTGTTTCTTCAGATTCTTTGATCAGGTTTTCCGTTTCATCTCTGTTTCAGTTTCTGGTTTCACTCTTGCTTTGATTTTATTTTACCTTATCCATCATCCTTATAAAGAAGCTCTTCATTTGCTGCCCAACGTCTCCAGTGATCCATTACTTTATTTCAGAGTACAAAAGAGAGAGAGCTGTGACAGACACAAGCACGCGTATTTTAAAATCACAAACCAACTGTAAAAGAGCATTTTTTAATTATTATTTTCAGATGAAGAGATGGGGGTGGGGATTTAAATAAATGATAGTATAAATTGGAAAAAGCTTTAAGTAGTAAAAGCAGAAGAGAGGAAATGTGAAAATTAGAGGTGCCTAATTTATTTCCTCAGCATGTCACTAAACAAACTTGGGCGTCAGAGCAAAGAGAGATCACTCGGATTTTAGTATCATCAGTCCTCTAGATCCATTTCTCTCTGAGGATACTCAGACAAGGACACACCCACACACACACACACGCACACACACAGTGGCACAAAAAGACATCAACAAACTGTCTCACACACACTTTGCACTTACATTTCCTTGGCAGGGGAATCAACTATTGGAGTGACTGTCGGTTATTACGCCTTATTCCCCCAGTGATGGATGTAACAGTTTGTGGCGCTGCAAAATGTGTTTTGGAAATGTGTTTGGAATTGCTTTGTGGCACCGCTGAATGCTTCTGGAATGAGATCATAACAGGCTAAGAGCCACTGTAATACGATTGAGGAGCATGTGGCAGGGCACCGCTTCAGTGTAAGAGAATGGTGTATGTGTGTGTTTGTGTGTGTGTGCACACTTTTTTCAGGTACATTTCCTGTATGTGACAGCTGCATGTGTGTGTAATATAGTGGACCGATGATTGGATGGGTATGTTTATTCCTGTGGGTCATGGAGGGAGTGGATTCAGACAAGTATTTCTAAGTGACACAGATAATTTAGTATGTGTTTGCCAGACCTGACAGTTGCTATTCTCACTAAGTGAGTGTGTTATATGGTTTGTCACCTGCATTATGCTCTACTCTATAAACCTTGCACCTGAGGAAAAATAGGTTTTCCTTACTTTATGCATTAAAGGGAAGTTGTGATTTAGAGCTTTGGCAGGTTTGGGATCACAGCTGCAGTGCAACAGAAGATTATGAGGCCTTTAGTGCACCATGTCAGTCAGAAATCACCAGCTGGAATCTGCTAATTGGATTTTTGACGATTTACAGAAAAACAAACTGAATTTTATTTACTGCATCAAACTGTGAATATTTAAAGCAGGAAGTGTTCCTGATTATAGAGGTTATACTATGCTCCTGCACCGCTGTCCTACATAATATTTCTTGGACAAGCTGACATGCTTTCAACAGCATTTGCTCTACTTGTCATTGAACTGCTATTAAAACAATATCTTCATAAATTAAATACTGATGATTTTGAGAACCAACAAATGAGCTGCACATTAAACTCTGATAGATTTATTGTCATTTACTGTAAGAAACATCAAGAAATAGACATTAAAGATTAATATACAGATTTTAGAGCACATTAAATATGGGAAGTATTTTTTCCCCCTATTTGAATGTTATATTAGTTTATTACAGCTGTAATGGATCAGAGGTTGTGGGGTAGAAGGAAAAGAGAAAAAGAGATTAAAGCTGCAAGCGGTGATGAACGGCCCTCACGCCTTGGTGGCGCTCCAGCTTGTGCAGCCACTGCCTCCCTAGAGCACCACCCTGCTACACACTCGGCCCCCAAAACGTCAATAAAATCTGCTTGAGGAGGCCGAGGTTCCAAAATGGCCAACCTTCTGTTCAGCATTTGCAGGGGACGCTGTTCATTGCTGACACACTTTCACTATGCATGCCTGTTCTTTTATAGACGGAGGTTGTCCTGTTAAAACTGGGCGCAGATTGGTTGAAGTGTGTGAAAGTTACAGCAACCTTTAAAATCATGGCAAAATACCCAAATTTACAGTCTTTTACAGAATGTAACATCCACATCTCATCTGTAATCTGACAAAGTTTTATGTTCATTGGACTCAGCAGTTCTGAGAATGAGGTCCATGACTAAAATAAGAGACTTCCTGTGACCAGGGCTAATATGATGGTGGATTATTGACATGTTTTTGATGAGATCTAATAAATTGTGTCAGAGTTGTAATAGTTCCTTCCTGTTACTACCAAGTCAGAATTTTAGGTGAAGCCACACACACACACATATTTCCACCTATATTAAATATATTTTAATTTTTTTTAGCCTTGTGACTGCACTGACATGGCTTGATAGCAATCCATGAAAACCCGGAGTGGTCTTTCAATAAAGACATGTTGAAAAATTCTAAAAATATGCCATTATTCCAAAATGACTGACTTCCTGATATGTTTGGCACATGTGTCCGAGAGCGGTTCTGAGAGGATACATGTGTGCACCAATTTTCATAATTCTCAGTGAAAGCAGGGAGTGGGATTAAAAATAAGGGAATGGGGAGACTGTTGACTCAATTAGCCGCGCAAACATAATTTCACTTCTCATGTATGTTTAGGTTCAGACAACGATTCATCCAATGAAGCTTGGTGCTGATCTGATCATGAATGTGGATTTCACAGGAAAATAATAGTGTGATGGCAAGAAATAATTTGCTGCAGCATCATGATTCTTGCCTTTAAACGCAGACGCAAATGAGCACAACAGGTTGACTAGTATCTGACCCAGGGAACAGAATGACCACAAATAGTAAAATGTGATACTTACTGTTCTAAGTGGGCGGGGCTAAATTTATCACAAAATATGAAGTTATACTTGATTGAGGAACCCACTGCAATAATCCGTATGCATTTTGGTTCAGCCAAAAATTTTGGAATATGTTAAAGTCTCCAAAAAGGCAATTATTTGTCATAAGAATAAACAATATGGAAAAAAATATAAACAGGAAGGTTACAATAGGTCTTCACACCACCTTCAGTGCTCAGCCCCCCCCAAAAAAAAATTAGAAAGAACAAAAGATAGAAGAAAGAAGAGAAAAAGGTGGGAGAGAGAAAACATTGGTAGTCTGCTTTAACACCTGCAGAGGGAAAAACAAGAAAAGAGAAACCACAGCATAGACCGACACATGCATATAAAATAATGCTAATGTTTAAACAAAACATACGAATAACGACATACACTGCTAAACAATGTTTATAATAACAGCTGCAGCCTAAGTTAGTGTGTGTCTGTGAACACCTGAGTGCATGGACGCATGGATGAAATTATTTATCGGTGGGTGCAAAAAGCCCCCACTCCACCCCAGACCCTGAAGCAGACCACCAAAGAATCCCAAGCCCAGAAGAACGACCACACAGGCAAACACGGCCCTCATCCAGATAAGATCAGCAGTGGCTTAAAGCATTTTATTACCAGTGTAAACAACTATTATTCTGATGTCTGACTAAAAGGTCCAGCCATCTTTTACACTTTGTAAAAACATCCTGGTTACATAGACTCTAAATTGGAGTGCCTAAATGAATCATGTAGTTCAGTGTTTTCCAATCCTGGTCCTCAAGGCACTCTGCCCTGCATGTTTTAGATGTGTTCCTGCTTCAACACAACGGATTCAAATAAGCAAATCAGCCGACAGCCTGATCATGGGCAGGTTTCTATAGAAGTAAATGTAAATCATGTGTGCCAAAGTAGGTAAAGCTTCTGAGACATGCAGGGCAGTGCGGGGGTTAGGTTGGTAAACATAAATCTAGTTTGACAAAATGTTGTAAAGAAATTATTTAAAAACAGAAAACAATAAGGAAGGGATATCAATTTTAATTTAAGTTTGAGATTCTAGATTTTCTTAATAAACATCAAAAACATAAAGTATAGAATTGTTTATGGTATCTTGGGGGGGTAAACAAAAAGCAATTATAGAACAGATGCAATGACATATTATTCTCTCTATTCAGCAGTGGAGGAAACACTCAAAACTAAAAAAATAATAATGGTGCTCAACATGGAAAGAGACTTGTCTCTTTCCAGGGCTGCTATGTGAATGAAACACGTTTGAGTGCTTTTAAATGGGAGGGGGCCCACTGCACTTCAATGAATGAGTTGATAATGAAATGTTCATTCATATTAAAGTCTCCAAAGTCTTCAATAAAACCAGAAAAAGTCACTAAAGTGGCCTGAAAACCCACAAAATACAGCAACAAAGTAGGTTGGCGACACTGGTTAGTGTTTTGGAGAAGTGGAACTGTAAGCATGTAAACATATGCTGCAGTAAGAGAACTCTGTGAGGACTTTACAGGAATTCTGCACCTGAATTTCTTGTGAAGTATGAAACATCCAGGCCAGAATGATTTTTGTTGTTCCTGCCACTTCAAGAAAATGAACAAATATTGTTCTGGAGAGCGTATCCAGCTTTATCGGCAAAGAGTAAGGAATGCACATTTTTTAATAATAATATTCTCTTTTTTTTCAGTATAGATAAAAACAACTTTTAGAGTAACACACATATATACCACCCAAAAAAAACTGCCACAAGTGAACAGTTGCCATCATCCCTGCTCAAACCTCACAGCCCCAGGCCATCCAGGAGAAATCAATGCAGCTCAGGCTCATTGATCCAAGTCATGGATACCAGCCATGCATACATTAAACAGGTGTGATCCTCTGCTGTGTAACCCAACTCCTCCTGATTTTAAACTTCACACTTTTCCAAATAAAACAAGAGACTTTTCTAACTCTCAGACTAAAGCGCTGTTTTACGATGCTCCTAAAAGGAGTGCCAGCTTGATGAGGGCCGAAAGTGATTGTGGTAAGAGAACTGAAGTAGACGGAGAGATTTAAGCAATGCACAAATAATTTATCGTGACTGATAGCTGAAAGAGTAATACTTCCGTGTCTCAGCAGGTGATCACATATGGGATCTGCTCGCAAACACTGTACAAATGTTCTACCAAAAACCTGTTTGAAATTAATATTGAATCAGACATGTTTAATTCAAGACAGCTTTCAATATTGCATTACAGAGAGAGAGAAAATCCATCCAAGACATTTAGCATAAAAGAGATGTGAGGAAGCATCTCTTATGTTGGCCCATATCACTCAATTTATTAAAATGTGCAGTTGAGGAGACACATGAGGCATGACCTTAAAATTAATTCATCACACACATCCTTAAGTAGGGCTTAAAGCTTGGGTTCAATCTGAATGTACAGATGACCCCTCAACAAACTCAGAGTTAGACTTTGAAATGGGTTTCTCTGCATTTTAAATCACCGTTTGACATACTTGATGTAGAAGATTGTTGGAAAAACTTTCTCTGGGTTGGAACAGCTATATGACAGGCATTGACCACATAATCTAAAAGAGCAGCCATCTCACTGGAACACAAACACACACACACACACACACACCACAATTTCAGGTCACACAAACCTGACATCTGGTAGGAGATGCCCTTGGGTGAGCAGGAGCTCAGCCAGACAACCGCCTTCAACATGTCAAATGGACTAATGTGTTTGTTTTCTCCTTAAAATAAAATCTTCTGGAACAAATATCCACTTGAAAGCGAAGGAAACGTGTTTTAGTGAAGTATTTAATGGCTTTGTAAGGTTTTTTTTTAACAGAACAGGTGCAGCATGTAACATGTAGTTTTAAAGCTTTTGCAGATATTTCATGAAAATAATCCTTTAACTGTGTGATTTGTATAATTGCACCAATATAAAAAAACATAATCAACAAGCCTTTAAACGTGTCATGGATATATTTACTTGACACCATCAGTAAGCAATAATGTATATCTTTGATTTTAATACAACATTTATGAGCCGTCACAATGAAAAATTCAACTACAAGTTAATAAAAAGCAGAGCCAATGATGATCATTATCCACATGGATTAGAAAGAGTGTTTTGGAGTGATTTAAAGCTAATCGACAACATGAGTTCAAAGTGTTTCACAGCAGAACACGTGTTTCACCTCATGTTTGCTGATGAAGATTCAGAGGAGGAAGACGGCCTTTGTCAAGGTGAAGATTCGCCTCTGAGGCGTTACAGAGGGACACTAATGTCGCTTTTCCACTGACAGAACACGGTGCGGCTCGGTTCACTTTAGTCCCCTGCGGACCCTTTTCCACCGCCTTTCTCGGGTCTTAACCGCATCATTCCGCGCCAACCCGGCCTCTTTTTTCAGACCACCTCTTCAGTGGTCCGAAGCGGGCCCACACGCCCACCTGTCTACTGATTGGTCCAGTAAACTGCTACCAGTGACACGACTACTACGTAGTGGTAGCCCCTGATTGGCCCGGCTGTGTGTGGTGTTCACGTGGTATGAAGCGCTCCCGCAAAAAGCTTTAAAAAAAACTCCCAGCAACCATACAAATACAGTATTTTATTTTAAAATACAATTGACTTTGGACAATGCCGACTTCCTCCACAAGAACCAAAAATCAAACCAACCAAAATGAACCACAGACAGAGTGCAAAGTACAAAAACACGTATATCCGCCATTGCTGTTGTTGTTTCACGTGCTGTGACATCGCGGACAAAGACTTTTGAGCGCCACTTTTCATAGCCAGATGAGCACGCCCCTATCCCCACTTACGTCCGCTTTATGTTTCCACCGCCTCAAGCGAGTTGATCCGTGCCGATTTGTTGGTGGAAAAGGGGCATAAGTCTGATGGTGAACGGAGCAACTATATCCCACTGTTTAATGGAATTCCCCCTAAAGAAAGAGGAAGACGGCGAGGCATGTCATCTGCAGCATGTTGTAGGATCTGATACTTTGAAGAGCCTGTAAGTTATCTTGGGGAGAAGATCAGAGCAATGTTGATTGCATGTTGATTTCCTGTCCATCTTCCTAACTGAAGGTTTTTGGACCATGATCACAACACAAATCAACACATGGCCAGAACTTGGTCAGTCAAGCAATGAGGCCCAGATCAAGAGTCCAGGACTGGTATGATGTCACAGTACAGGAGATGAAAACTTTTTTTTTGTTCATTGGTCTGGTCACTGGTGGAAATTACTGGTCTGGTTTTGACCAGCATTCACTCTGGGATTTAGAAAAGTGATACCAGAACTAGAACTCAGTCCATCCTGTTGTTCCTGAACTTTACCAACAATAAGGATCATGTTGAGAGGAGACAGCTGGACCAAGACAGACTCTTCAAGGTGCATCCAGTACTGGATACCACCATCTCATGCTTCCATAAGGTTTATGGTCCATCCAAGGAGCTGTCATTGGATGAGATGAAGACTGCTTTCAAAGGAAGGTCCACTTTGAAGATATACAACCCAAACAAGTCTGATAAATATGGCCTTTGTTCTGACTGAGGTCAGATCAGGTTTTATGTTGAGGTGGATCTTCTACACTGGACAACATGCTGACCAGGATGCTGAGGGACTAGATGTCACTCACTGTGTGAACTGATGGCCTCAAACACAGGGAAGGGACATGTGGTCTACATGGACAGTTACCTGCCATTGCAAAGGATCTGAGCTGATATGGATACTGGATTTTGTGGGACTGTGAACTGTAACAGTCGAGTGATGCTGAGAGACCTGAGACCCATTTACCACTGAAGAAAGGAGACAACCCAAAGGAGGAACAACAGACTGCTGGCTTGTGTGGGGCACGACAGAAAGTATGACTGTCCTGTAATTGTAATGGAAATGGGTGTGTTCAGGAAAAGGATGCAAACCAAGAAGAATCCTACCAGTTTCTGTGAGGTTCAGAAGCATGTGTGTGTAAACATGTACAACAGCATCACGGGAGGAGATACAGCACCATGAAAATCATGTCTTTCTACACTCTTCCAGGAAGTGGTACAGCTTCAGTGTGGTGAATGATCACATTCTCTATTGCAGGGTCAAACCGGGTCCACACAAGACCACAAATTCCTTTGTGCAGAACATTACCACAGGCCTTCTAGAGGGTCATGCAAAAAGAAACACAAGAAAGGACAGATATCTTCACAGCAGGGAGGAGAAATCACACAAAGACTGACTGACTGGCTTGGAAATGCTGAAGGAAGGCCAGATTGTGCTATCTGATCAAATTGGACCCACCCTAAAGGTCATGGTCAGACCAAGTCCAGGTGAAGACAGTGTGATGTTGCACTGTGTGCTGCATCTTTGTTCCAGAGGTACCACAATCTAAAAGATTACAGACTTGTCACATGGACATGTAGGACAAATATAATCTGTGTAAATACTTTTGTTGAGAAATATAATTTACTGACAATGTTTTTGTTTTCATATAGACAAAAGGCCAAAATAAGGATCAAATAACTCATATTTCTTTTATCAGTGTGTTTCGTTTGTCGTTAGAATAAATTTGGAAACTTTTTATTTTACAAATTTGGACATTTCAATTAGTTTTTGGTCATTTTCTGATTTCTTATGTGACCACAGTGACAGAAAACATAAAACGCATCAAATGATTTTTTTTTTTTTTATTCAGAGGTTTTTTACAACATAAATGTATTACTTTTAGAAACTTTGGATAAATCTCATAATTTCTCTCATTTACACTTCCCCTTTATCGCTCATTGTTTTTAAGCTACAAAGTATTGTCAAATAGTCTGAGTCTGAGAAAACTCTGGCAGTTATAGGATTAAATTAGATACATTAATACTATAAAAGTATATAATACTGGCTCACTGTCTTGCTTCATTGTTGCTGTTTTTTTGTTATTATTACTGTTATTAAAATGACCTCATTGAAACACCTTTACTTTCCTGTATTGTATCCAAGTGGACAAACCCTTTACTGGAATTTAATTCACAATCAAAGCAGCTCTGTAGGAGCACTGAAGGCTAAACCCTGGCACTAAATGTCTTTCCAATTCTGCAAACTAATTAAGGGGATTAATCACGTATTAAAAAACACAAATAAAAAAAGCTCTTTTTATTCCTGCATATACAAGGCATGAATAAATTATTTCTTTGTACTCACGATGTTGATCAGCAACACCTCCACACCTGCTTTACTTGGTTTAGCTCCAAAGTCCAGATTTTAAATTAACAATCCATGACAAAATGCTTTACTGAACATATTACATTTACTACCAGAGGAGAATAAATGGATTTAACTAAAAATAATGAATTTATGCCGATGATTAATGGTAGGTAGCCATGGCAGTGAGCTAATGCAAAGCAAACTGGTCATTACTGCAGGAATATAACTTGCTTCATTAATTTTAATGATCAGATTGTGACCATATTCTTAAAAATGTGTCATTCATGTTTTGTGGCAGTATTTAGAAGGTAGGTGCTGAGTAGAAACTATGTACTTACACTTACAAGACTTTTCATTTCAACATTAACCTTTTAAAAGAACAATAACTCCTAATGGCAAACCTCTGAGAAGCAGTAAAATGAGCATTTCAGGCTTTAAAGATCAACAACTCCATATTTCTATTAGAAAGTGAAAAGCTAGATTTTGTACATGTATACAACACAAATTCAGGAAAAGTTGGAAAGCTGTGTGAAATACCAATACAAATGTCCAAAAGGACACAATGCTAACAAAAACAACAGATTATTATGTCAGAAACCAACTTGTCATTACCAAAACAACATAAACAACATGCCAAATGCTGAAACAGAGATTTTCTAATTTCATATAAAATATTAGCTTATTTTGAATTTGATGGCAGCAACATATTTTTTAAAAAGTTGGAACAGGAGCAACAAATGACTTGAAAAGTAATAGTCACAATTCAAAAACAAGTGATGCAACATTTGTTCAGTAACATGATTAAGTTTCTCAGAGGGGCTGATGTAAATATGGGTAGAGGTTCACCAATCTCTAAAAAACTACATCTAAAAAATGTGGAGCAATTTGAGAAAAATGCTGCTCATGGTAAACGTGAGAAGACTTTGAAAATCCCATAATCTACAGGGAATAATCTCAAAAAGGTTCAGAGAATCAAGAGTCTGTGTGCAAAGGTGAAAGGTCAAACTTGGTGTGGGCCCTGACGAGCTGCAGCATTGAACAATGGACATCAGTCATAGAAACTAGACTGAGGACAGAGGTGAGCATTTGTGAGCAGCAGTTTGGCTTCATGCCAAGAAAGAGGACTACAGATGTAGTATTTGCTTTGAGAATGTTGATGGAGAAGAACAGAGAAAGTCAGAGGAGCTTCATTGTGTCTTTCTAGAGCTAGAAAAAAAGCATCTGACATGGTACTAAAATAAGAACTGTGGTACCACTGAGGGAGGGACAGGAGACACAGCTAGAGGGAGCAGAAATGAACATGTTGAGGTTCTTTGGGAGTGACGAGGATGGACAGGATCAGGAATGTGTCCATCAGAGTGACGACACATGTTAGATGTTTTGGAGATAAAGTCAGACAGACTGAAATGGTTTGGACATGTACAGAGAGATGGTGGGGAAAGGATGCTGAGGTGGGAACTGCCAGGAAGGAGGTCTAGAGGAAGACTAAAGATGAGATATATGGATTTAGTGAAGGAGGACATGAGGTTGGATTGTGTGAGAGAAGAAGATACAGAGGATAGGGGCAGTTAGAGTGGATGACTTCCTGTGGCGACTCCTAAAGGGAGCAGCCAAAGGGAAAAGAAGAAGTGTCACCATTCAAGGAAACAAAACACCTGTAACAATACATAAATATCTAAATGGTGATGTCCTAAATGTGTGTTTTCAGATATGTATAAAAAATTGAAATATATATGGCGGTCAGGTGGTGCTTTTTAAAGCAAGGAGATTAACTATTAGTCCCACTGTGATTGTTTGATGGTTTTGGCTGGTCTGAAATCTAAATTGAAAGTCTATGCTGCAGGTATTCAGCAAGGTAGACTAATGTGACAGAAGCCAAAAAGCCAGTGACCCTTATTGATCAATGATTGATTGATTCATCCGACACATCCGGTTTTTCAGCTGCTGAAGCAAAACTATGAGGACAAAGTTGTTAAGATGCCAACAGTAAACAGAAACTGCAACAGAGTCTGATACTATCCACATTACCTACAAACATTACTGGTACAAAAAACTAAATTTTTACAGCACAGTATGTTATTTGTGATCATTTTAACATTGAAAGGCTGGTAGCTCTACTGTATCAGCATATTTCTATTCATTTTTTGAGCATGCATGTACGATATAGTCTTGATTTGTCTACCGATGAATAAAAAGGATTGTTGCTGAGATTCGGCACAATTGAGTTTGGTAAGCACAAACCTGAACAGGACAGGAAAGGGCACAAACAAAATGCACAACTGGTTATATTTTGTGAGCAATGTGTGCATTCAAACACTGTTTATTACAGATCTGCAAAGCACGTGTGTGTTCAGGTGCGGCTGGCATCCTTTAGACTGGTTTTCTTCCAGTTTAATGATGCTAGGCAGCGTCTACTCCACCAGGTACTGACAACCCTCTGATGTCTCCTCCAGAACCTGCCCCCAGGCATAAATATTTATAGGAATACACTGTCAAGCTAATTTACTAATTATATCCTGCCTATTCAGCAAACCCGGTTTGTGTGTGTGTGTGTGTGTGTTTTGATGTGTGTAGGGGAGGAGGCTCTGTATGAATTAATCCGTGTAGATTCAAGTCTCTGCATGCATCAGTGGTGCTAAGCACATGCCTGTTTGTGTGTTCATGTTTCTATAAGTGTGTGTTTGTGTTTTCGTACATTTGTCATGTGGAATAATTGCATGGAAAAGGTACAATATAGTAAGAGTGTGGTTTGGGTAACATTGGGTCAGACAGCCAGAGAGTACAGCAGCCTTAAGGAGTCCGGTGTCACCCGGCACACATAGAGAGTAGCCACAGGCCCAAAGCTGAGGGGATGTCCACAAAAGAGCAGAGTAGCTCCCGCCCCCAGCTTCAGTAACCCCAAGGACTATATGCCAGAGAGTTCATCCACCAGCCCTGCCACCCCCACCACTAGTGCAGCAGGAACAGACCCATGACCACGCCCTGATACCCCACATCATGGTGAGTGCGAGGGAATGACATGATAGAGCAACCAAGAGGCAAGTCAGGAAGGAGAATGGGGTACGTACACACAGGCATGCGTGAACCAGCCTCTGTGTACAACTGAATACATTTATTTCAAAAACTCTCAGGGTTATATATAATATTGCTTTGATTGAGTTTATCAGCAACAAATATATTTTGGCGGTTTTGTTTTGTATGAGTTTTTGTCTGGTTTTGTTGTCTCTGTGTTGTTTGCTCTCCCCCCCCCCACCACACCTTGTACCTTATTCTCGTTATAAATGTCCTTGTCTTTCTGCATGTCCACTCCGTATCCAAAACCAGATGCAGTCTGTCATCCCTTAAACTTAAAATAAATTAAACTACACCTGTTGTAGAGTAACTGAGTAATTGCCAAACATATCAGGACAGGTCAGGAAAAAAATATAATAAAATAAGCAGCTTTGCGTTCCGAAACCTTTTGCCTCAAAATCCTAAAACCAGAAAGAATTCAAGTGATTCTGATGATCAATATTTATGACTGAGTCAAAATAACATATATCATCAGACCCTTATTACAGTTGTACATTTATACAATAGACAGTGTTTCCTTCTGAAATGTCATTTTCTTCATGAATATACAAATCAGTGAACCACACATCTTCAGACTTCCTAATAAAACCCTTTACAAGATAAAACTCAGTAAATTAAACAATTTAACTGATTTTAATGTGTCATTGTGATGAATTGTGTTCAAATGTCAATATTTGACATTTAAACAGCGTACAATTAAAAAGCTTTCTTGGACTGTGGGCAAAAGGACTTTCCAATTATTGTTTTGTTGCAGACAGAATCCACAAGAAAAGGACAAATAAATAACTGATAGAAGCATTTGCACTCCCTCATGTTTCTAATGCCACAAGAATTTGTTTTAAACTATGCTGAAAAAACTGTTGTTAAGGTGTTAAAAGTTGAATATCTGCAAATTGTCTTCAAAGAAAAGGAAATTCAAAATCAAACCAATAGAGTCTCTTTTTACTGCTTTTTGCTTGAAACCATTGTTCATTCAGAATCAGAACGCTGATGATGACTTCAGTCTGTGTATCACTCTTTGCTGCAGAACTATCATTTTTAGGCTATATTTTGTTCATGTGCTTGCATTTTTTAACCAAAATACTGCTTCATTTTCATCCAAAACCCAAAATATTGTCACAAATTATTTACCACTGACCTATAACTGAAGTACCTGAAGGTTCTACCCTAAATTTATGCCAATAAAATAATTTCTTCTACATGAATATATCATTTATTACTGCTTTTAAGCATATTTTTACACTGAAACTAGAACATCTGTCTCCTGTAATTATTATTAAACTATTCAATTTCAGATACTGCAGTGTGGGATAAGGTTCACCAATAAATATAGCCATGATAATAACATGCAAAATAAATAAATGCAACCTTATTTAATGGTAATCAATGTCCTTTCTGCAGGGTGAAACAAAGTGCCATATACACCAGATGGTGAGAAGGCCAAAGGGAGACAATAAAGCTGTACACAAGGTTAGACGAAGGCCAAAACCAACTACTCATGCATTTAATTGTTGTTTCTGTAACAATATCATCTGGAAATCTGCAGTCGCATTAACAGACAGAGGAATTATCAATATCAGAGAACAAAATCCATCAAATTCAACACACACTTGTATTTCTCTGGTTTATTTTAGAAAAATCCTGAAACTTACAGTGTTTTATCTGTTCCCTAAAGTAGTGAAGATGTTGTTGAACAAAAGTTCTCCATAAAAGAAATTAAGATGGTGAGGATGCCAAGAAGAAGAAAGGCTAAATTGAAGGAGGATAAAGTAACAAAAAAATAATAATAAAAATCGCTTTTGCAAATAATGTGGAGAAAACATGAATATGTATATTAAATAACTTATAATTTGATGTCAGGATCAAAATTTTCAATTACTTTTGTTTATTTCACTGTATTTGAATACATTTGGTTTTATTTTCATTTAGCACAGGCTAATATCAACAACTGGGGTAATGAAGATGATTAACCAAAAGACTGTAAGGAGCAGTTGGTTTAACCCCACAGTTTTGTCATCACACTGTTAAACTAGGAAACCTATAGAAATAGTAGCATTGAGTAATTTAAAGAATCTGTTGCTGTGTGGATGAGGTGAATGATGCTGTTTACAACACTGCAATAATGCTTTATGATTCGTTACATCCCATCATCTTCATGAGATTCTGAAAGGTATCGTTGCAGGTACATCGTCATGCAAGTATTTTTGAAAATGAAGGAACTTTGGGTAGCGTGCATTCTTATTTTTTTTATCCCAGAGCAGAAGGAGAGAATTTTCTCTCCCTCTCTCTCTGCACTGTCGGACTTTCCAGGAATAGGCAGAGGCACCGTAACTCACCCAAGGGCATTTCAGCAGGACAAACACCAGCGAACAGTGATCTTTACTGCAAGAGAGATTTGCAAGAACAAGCTGGCACACTTGCTGTCTGAATACGTCAATATTCACTGCTCGAGAGACTATCTGGTCTGGCAGGCTTTATCTTCTGGTAACTATCGCTCCCTGATTTTCAAGTTTTTGCTATCCAAAAGAAGAAAGAGCAAGAAAAGATATATCCCATTTGTTCAACGCACTGTTACATGTGTGTTGCTTTTACATTTTGTTGTTAAATATTGCTAAACTTGTGTTCTATACAGATTTTAATTCCCTTAAGTCAAATTTGTGATTCAGTGTTAAAAAAAAATCCTTCTAATAAATGAAGACTGATGGCTACAGTAATCTTTAGTCTTGGTTTAGACCTGTATGAAATCCAATGACAGAGACTGAGAGCAAGTATCATACAGAAGACAGACGAAGAGAGACGTGTAGAGAGACACCAACATGACAAAGATCTTCGCCCGCAGCTTTATAGCCAGCAAATCCTATCTTACCTGCAACTCTATCTTACAAAGGAGAAGATAATGACAAAATATGAGATACCAGTCAAAGTGAAGGAACTGCTTTGGGGAGGCTGATGGGCTAAAGTATGTTATTTCATCCACTCGGAGTCAGTTCATCCATAGAGCTAATTATTATGAAAGGCAACAGTCGCTGTCTGTTGAATAGAAGCTGCAAGAAGTACAAAAGCCCCTACAAGGAAACATGGATTTTTATTAGACTACACATCTGCTGCTCAGTAAATTGTAGGCTAAAGATTCCTTATTGTTATATTTGACACTTAAAAACGTAACTAATCAAAGTCCAGTTGTCTAGTTTGTAAGATGCAACGCCCTTTCTAGTTCTGAGAAAGGCTAAAAGTCAAAAACTGTCATATTTTTTCTCCTAAGCTTTTAACTTATGCATCTCTTATGCATCACTAATTAATGCCCCAGCTTTACACAACAGTTTTTAAAGCTGTAGTGCTCTTTAACTCCATTGTTTTTCAGCCTGGCTAATGTTACAAGCTTGAAAATCAAATGAAGCTAATTATCTTAAATAACTAAAGGTAGAACAAGTATATTACATGCTTTCTTCCCCAAACTGTTAATTGATTTAAAGGTTAGCACCAATACATGAAGACTTGTTAAATGTTAGATAAATAACTCCTGAGGGTGCAATGTGTGATTGTTTTCTTTGGGTCAGCTAAAAAGTGATTGATGTGCAAAAAAGGAAGGGTTGTTGAAAATTGTCTGTACCGAAACTACAACACGGTTGAAATGACAGGCAGGATGTAGGACCACCAAAACACACCAGTACAACGCCCCTTAGGGAGATAGACAGATCAGAGTCTGCAGAGTCATCACAAGTGACAGTCAAACACCACAAAAAAGAAATCTGCATTAAGCAGGAAAAGTGACACAAAAAAGAGAAAGGAGGGGAGGGATGGTGGGGGTACTTGAGAAATTTGCAACAAAAAACTGGTAACAATTCACAAGAAGCAAAAACTCGAAAAAAAGAGAGACAACTTGCTCAGTAGCTACATGCCCCCTGATAATGTGCTTATTTTCGGTGCTGCATCTGAAAACAGTGGAAGAAAAGATTAAAAACAGACTCCAGGCAAAAATGGAGCATATTCACACCTATGGTTTGTTTACTACAAATCTGTTGGGTTGGTTTACTTGTAGCTTTTTATGTGGTTTGTTTTCCTTTCACACAAAAAAGAGCAAGCAAACCAAAATGTGTCACTACAAACAATGTAAGAACATTCAGTCTGCTCATTGGTCAGACGTGTCTGTTTATTGGTGAGATGTATCATGGGCAGGAGAACCAAAAGTTAATACAGGAAAGTTCTGTGTTCTGAGCTGGTTGACAACATGGAGAATCTATTCCTGTTATTAGTATTTTTCTAGGTTTTATTTCAAGCAAACTACAGAATGAATTTTGATCAGATTTCTTGGAAGTAGTTTACTGCTTTATGCTTTTCAAAGAAGACGTCCTGCCTTCAGAAGTCTGATCAGGAGGAATCCTGTTCACACGATAAACGACCTGCTTTGGAGTTTGTTTGGAAGCACACTAAGACCACCTAAATCAAAAGGGTCTTAGTATAGTTTTGTGACCCAGAGCCTAGTGCCATCAGCGTAGCTGCACGGATATACCAAGTGAAAATCAAAAATGCAGAGCTGGCTATTAGCAGAGGTGGGCAGGGCAGTCACCTGCTGGAGGGTGCACCACTGCAAGCCAGTAAAAAATATGCTAATAATTTTATATATATACACAGTTTACTGGCTAACTTGGCATTCTTTCACTGTGTTGACTAGAGGGTCTGAGAACTGTTGTTTTATACCTTAGCTATATGAAGATTACCAACACTCTGAAACCTGCAGCATTGAGACCATACAGCAGTTTAACAGGACACGTTTCACTCAGAACAAGCCTTGCCATGGTCAACCAAAGAAGCTGACTGCACATAGTCAGAGGTTGGCTCTTGAAAATGAATGTATGAGTGCTGCCAGCATTGCTGTAGAGGTTTAAGGGGTGGGAGGTCACCCTGTCAATGCTTAAACCTTATGCGACACACCGCATCAAGCCAGTCTGCATGGCTGTCGCACAAGAAAGCTTGCTGAAGACACACTAAAAGACATAGATTACTGGAACCATGTCCTGTGGTTTGATGAGACCAGGATAAACATGTTTGGTTCAGATAGTGTCAAACATTGGTGGCTGCAACTAGCTGATGAGAACAAAGACAAGCATGGTTTGCCTAAGCATGGTTGGAGTGTCATGGTTTGGGATTGCATAAGTTCTGCCAGCACTGGGGAGCTAAGTCAACATGTACTGTAACATACTGAAGCAGAGCGTAATCCCCTCTTTGGAAACTTGACCGCAGGGCAGTGTTCCAAGAAGATAATGACCCCAAACACACCCCCAAGACAGCTACTGCCTCGCTAAAGAAATTGAAGTGTTACCAACAGTTTAGTGTTATTTTTAAGGGGACAGCAAATTTACAATGTTATACAAACTACTTGACATTGTATCAAAGTGTCAGTGTTGTCCCATGAAAAGATACAATAAATGTTGTATGTTGTACTTTGAAATCAGTCTAATTTAGAATGCAGAATATCAAATATAATGGCACCAATTTTATTATGTCACTACCAAATCTGAATTTTTTTTTACTACTTCTTTTTCTAGTTATACGTTCTTTTGCACTGAGCTTCTCTTTGTGTGAGATAAACAATTAAATGCATAAAAGACATATGTCATGTTTTGCATACATGGGACGGCAAAAAATGATCTTGCCTTGGGCACAAAGAGCACCAGAGCAGGCTCCAGGAAAACCAACCAGAGTTCAATTTAAATTGACTAAACACAGCAGGTGGGAAAACCTCCGAAGATGAAGCAGAGTCAAGTGAGAATCACAGTGGGGTGGATTGGTTGTTCAGGCTTGTTAAAGACTAAAACTACAAGGTGGAAAGTTGTGTTAGTAATTTCAACAACTCAAACATCAAAAATCTTATCCATTTATCTCTTTGTCATTTTGTTAATTTCTCTGCTTATTACATATTCACTTTGCATAAACATTTCTATATTATTTCAGGTTAACCCCCACTTTCTTCCTTCCAGCACCCCTTTGCAACCATCACCCTCTCATAACCCCCTCTTATCTAGACTCATTCTTATTCCTCCCTCTCTGGGTCTATTAGTTACAGTGTGTAAATGCAACATAATTAAAAAGCATACATGCAAATGACTCATGGGCTCCAACAGTTTTCACACCTCTCACTTTTAGCTGACACGTTGCACCACCGTTTCATGTGAAACTTGCAAACAGCAGGTCATATTGAAGATTTCTGGGCGTTTTCCTTTCTTGACATATTCTCTAAAATGGACTTAAGGGTTTTTGTTTTTATTTTTATTTTTATTTTATTTTATTTTATTTTATTTTATTTTATTTTATTTTATTTTATTTTATTTTATTTTATTTTATTTTATTTTATTTTGAGATGAGTGGTTTTCTGCACAACAAAGTACATGACTATATGTTTTTGTTGTTAAAATTTAAAACAAAAATACACCATAAATTTAAATGTATATTCTTATGTAGGATAGTAAAATACTTCTAACATGTTAAATGCACAGATCCTGAAGGAAGGTTCACAAATACAGAAAATCTCTAAATTTCAGGATATAATGAGTAATTAAATAAATGATAAAGATAGAATAATTGTCCTGTGAATAAACAGTGTCGGTAATGGTGCAGGTGCATTTGTGGTTATTAGTGTACAGAGTCCTGAGAGGTTCTGCAGGGTCATAATTAAAACTCCAATGGCAACATAATAACATGACCTATTGATCCAGGACAGGCTGCAGAACAGCACCGACCTCTGGGGGGATAAAAGGTGAAGGAAAGAGGACAAACGTTTGTTTCATGTGAGTTTGAGGTTTGTGAGACTCTACAAAAACAAAAGAAAAACTTTTCTCTATCCAGGTGCTAACAAGCCAATTCTCTAAGTGCTCTGTTAGCAATATTGTGTGTGAAGTTCACTTTACTGGGGGGGTGGACTCTCAATAAGAACATCAGGAATAATAGTGTGTATCTTCGTCATCACTGGTAACCTTTAAGGGATAAAGATTTACTCAGTTCACATTTAATTTCCAAACAAAAAGATAAAAACACGTAACAATTATTTTTTACTAATTCACAGAACATCTAACTTCTTAGAATAAAGATAATAAATTCAAATGGAAAAAAAGATAAATCATCTGCCACTTTCTTAAAGACCCTTCCATTAAAAACGTTTTTTCTGAGGTTTCTGTTGAATATTTTAGCTCCACAGGTGTTCTTACCTTATCTCTTGAACTGCGCAGGTGGAGATAACACCTGAGTTCGAACGGCCGGTACTTGTTTCGTCACAACTCCTTTGTTCGTTAGTATTCATCAGCTCCCGCAGTTGAAACCACGCCTAGCATGCTGCTGGCTAAAAGCTGTTAGCATAAGAACGTCTGCTGTTGCCATGCGCAGCGGGGCAGGAAACAGTATACCTTGCTCTCATAGGCTAGTTTGTTAGCCAATCTGAGTCCAGCAAATCCGAATAATGAATATGAACGAGTTGCTGCGAAGTAGCCTGACGGAAGGAGCCGGAACCACCCGAATTTTAACGCAGACAGATTAAAAGGTCTGTTAATCAGTGTTTCTTAATGTTTTTTAGATATAAAATNNNGCTTCATATTACAGGTTAATACTTAAGAAATAACCACAAAGTCCTGAAATTTAAATGAAATGGCCTCTTTAATGAATAAGAAGAATTTATTAAATCAATTATTTCTTATTAACTTCAACATCAAATTCAACTGTTGACTCGTATCTGGATATGAACAGAACCAAACGTGTGTCTCTTAAATACAGCACAGACTGCACAGATTCAGAACTTGTACATATTATAAAATCATTATTATAACATTTTGACAGTGACCAGTGTGAGACTAGTAAGGTAACAAGATTTAATAAAGACAAGACTGTGTAACTCACACATCAAAAACATCTCACAGAAATATCAGTGCAACAGTAAAACAGCATTAACACTCTAAAAAGAGCGAAATGAGACAAAGAAAGAAGCGATGGACACGCTCATGGCTGAGAAAAATCCATCAATCGCAGTCACTCCTTGAGATTTTCTAGAACATTTCGGACTGTCCATATATGTCGTAGGTGGTCTTTAGTCATGAGTTTTATATTGACCACACTGCTGAGTCAAGATCACAACCAAATATGTTCTACAAACATGCCTTAGTCAGGAAACCCAAATCAACATTAGGAATCACTTTGAAGTAAACAGAAGTACACAGGAAGAAGAAAAAAAGATTAACTAGATTGTCATATTTTCTAAAAAGCAGATTATTTAATCTAAGACAACTCACAATTAGAAAATATTCAAGTTTTAAGTAAAAAGAAAAATTTGTACAAATTTTTTACTGGTAGTGTATATGTGCATGTCTGCAAGTATGTAAATGTTGTAAATAAAAAATAAGAGCAATTTGGGTATTTCCCATGACAGCTGTGAAGGCGCTACATTAAATATATTCAGTTTATCTAGACATCTAAAATTCAAAGACTCAGCTGAGTAAGCAAGGTTCACCCAGCTATCTGTTCAAGCTAGCATGTCTAAGCAACCTTCGTTTTGTTCTGTCAAGGTGCAGAGAAACAGACCGGACTGAGGCTTTCTGGTGTCAAAGGACGGGAGCACCATTCTTTAAAGTTACACAGGGGCCAAGGAGCAGCACAAGCCTTAATAATTGAGTAGACTTAGCTGTGCGCAGATTTTCAACTCGCTCTGTGGACGAGCAGACAGATTCAGGTAGACATGGATAACCATTGGAGGTCAATAAGTGACAGGTGCCCTTTTCCACTAATCAAATAGCAGACACACCAACGTACTCAGGACCATCTGTTAGAGTTTCACAGTGGAAGCTGCGAGGTATGCTAGCAGGGCCGAGTCAAGGAGAATGATAACGTAGGAAGACCCGGGAAGATTACAGAGTTCCTTCATTGAGGATATCTTACGCTGCCATGAGATTAAAATACAACTAAAGCACAAAGGTCTTTAGAGAAATCATCACTCCTTAACCCTATAAGTCGTGTGGCATCACCTTTATTACGGAAGGCTTTTAATGCCACGTGAAATAATCTAAAACAGACCCTTCAAATGACGTAAGGAGTGGGGGAAATGTAAACAGAGAGCAGACTAATCAATAAGAGTACTGTCCCTCCTAATTGAAGCTGACACTTATAATTGGGTGAGCCAATGGCAACATGCTTTGATACCTTTATTGATGTAAAGGTCAAACACAGAATTACACACTCACACTCATAAGAGGATGCTTATTTACAGAGGTTGTCTCACTCAATACAGTCAGTCCAGGTGTTTTTTTTTTTATTCTACAATTGATTTTTTTGGCTTATTTAAAAGATACAGAAGTACATTGTTTCAGGGGGTTGCACTGGGAAAACCCCTTCGTTGACTATGACGTTATTATTCTGAATATGAACTCAAGTATTTGAGGGATTTTTGTATGTGGTTATCAAATGTTAGCAGAATTTACAGAAAAAACAACCACAAAACGGATGTTTTTGGTTTTGAAGTGGAGGAAAGAAGGATAAAGGAAGAAAGACGGAAGATAAACCGACATGTCTAAAGACTTAGGCAAACCCAACGGCCAGTACACAGAGTTATGATCTAGAACAAATAACATTTCCTGTCCCCTTTGTACTCGTGGGCATTTCAGTTTCATCTGTCTTTTTCTGTCTCTCCTTTCATCTCATCTCTTATTCCAAGTATTTTTTCCACTAAGAAGCTTAACTTTCCCTTTTAATTAATTTATTTTTAGTAACATTTTACCATATTATGAATAAGATGCTTTCCATCGCACTATAAAGTCAGTGGATCAATATTGATCAAAACATCATTAGAGCTATTAACAAGAAGGAGGTATAGTTGGATGAAGATAAATCAAATGAGACAAGTGATGCTTAAAAAAAATAAGTTACATATAGTATTAATAATAAGTAATTGTGTTTTGGCCAAATCCTGAATATCACTGATGTCTTGGATGCCTTTTATCTAAGTGATGTAATCACTCAAATGTACAGTGGGGCAAAAAAGTATTTAGTCAGCCACCAATTGTGTAAGTTCTCCCACTTAAAAAGATCAGAGAGGCCTGTAATTTTCATCATAGGTATACCTCAACTATGAGAGACAAAATGAGGAAAAAAAATCCAGAAAATCACATTGTCTGATTTTTAAAGAATTTATTTGCAAATTATGGTGGAAAATAAGTATTTGGTCACCTACAAACAAGTAAGATTTCTGGCTTTCACAGACCTGTAACTTCTTTAAGAGGCTCCTCGGTCCTCCACTCGTTACCTGTATTAATGGCACCTGTGTGAACTCGTTATCAGTATAAAAGACACCTGTCCACAACCTCAAACAGTCACGCTCCAAACTCCACTATGGCCAAGACCAAAGAGCTGTCAAAGGACACCAGAAACAAAATTGTAGACCTTCACCAGGCTGGGAAGACTGAACCTGCAATAGGTAAGCAGCTTGGTGTGAAGAAATCAACTGTGGGAGCAATTATTAGAAAATGGAAGACATACAAGACCACTGATAATCTCCCTCGATCTGGGGCTCCACGCAAGATCTCACCCCGTGGGGTCAAAATGATCACAAGAACGGTGAGCAAAAATCCCAGAACCACACGGAGGGACCTAGTGAATGACCTGCAGAGAGCTGGGACCAAAGTAACAAAGGCTACCATCAGTAACACACTACGCCGCCAGGGACTCAAATCCTGCAGTGCCAGACGTGTCCCCCTGCTGAAGCCAGGACACGTCCAGGCCCGTCTGCGGTTTGCTAGAGAGCATTTGGATGATCCAGAAGAGGATTGGGAGAACATCATATGGTCAGATGAAACCAAAATAGAACTTTTTGGTAGAAACTCAACTTGTCGTGTTTGGAGGGGAAAGAATGCTGAGTTGGATCCAAAGAACACCATACCTACTGTAAAGCATGGGGGTGGAAACATCATGCTTTGGGGCTGTTTTTCTGCAAGGGGACCAGGACGACTGATCCGTGTAAAGGAAAGAATGAATGGGGCCATGTATCGTAAGATTTTGAGTGAAAACCTCCTTCCATCAGCAAGGGCATTGAAAATGAGACGTGGCTGGGTCTTTCAGCATGACAATGATCCCAAACACACTGCCCGGGCAACGAAGGAGTGGCTTCGTAAGAAGCATTTCAAGGTCCTGGAGTGGCCTAGCCAGTCTCCAGATCTCAACCCCATAGAAAATCTCTGGAGGGAGTTGAAAGTCCGTGTTGCCCAGCGTCAGCCCCAAAACATCACTGCTCTAGAGGAGATCTGCATGGAGGAATGGGCCAAAATACCAGCAACAGTGTGTGAAAACCTTGTGAAGACTTACAGAAAACGTTTGACCTTTGTCATTGCCAACAAAGGCTATATAACAAAGTATTGAGATTAACTTTTGTTATTGACCAAATACTTATTTTCCACCATAATTTGCAAATAAATTCTTTAAAAATCAGACAATGTGATTTTCTGGATTTTTTTTCCTCATTTTGTCTCTCATAGTTGAGGTATACCTATGATGAAAATTACAGGCCTCTCTGATCTTTTTAAGTGGGAGAACTTACACAATTGGTGGCTGACTAAATACTTTTTTGCCCCACTGTATGTGTTATGATTTTATATCTTGTCAGCTGAGTTCAGGAGAGAATCACATCACATAAACCCCATTAAACTCATTTACTTTCCTTGTACAAAACTCTGATGATTTTATTATTCCGTTTATTCGGTACCTCTAAGTTTAGAATTTTAGTATATCAAAGATTTATGTAACGCCACCAATATGAAAGTGGATATTTGTAAATATTAGTTTCTCCATTAAATACCACTAAAGTAATCTCTGTATTATTATTATTATAATCAATCATGTAAAAATTGACAATTTATACACTTTATTACTCATAAAAAAGAGTAAAACTGTTCACTGCTTGTTGTTTGAGTGCTTAAGGTTTGAAATGTTTAGCTGGTTGATCTAACCGATTATCACAAGCTTTGGAGTGCACCTGAATTCTAACTGTTACATGTACGAGCTCAGACTGTCTGCTGGCAGAGATAGAAGCTAATAATTTTTCATTGGTTGCCATCTCAAAGAAAGTTGCATAAAGTACCTGAAAAGCTGCAAAAAGTTGCAAGAAAAGAACTAATAATTAACTTCAGTGGTAGAAATGAAATAAAACGAGACTTCCTTCCACATATTCTGTAAAAAAAAAAACAAGTGTGTAAATAATAAAATGATGTTATAATATTTGAATGGGTCTTAATAGTTAAATGAACCAGCCCAAGTTGTGTCGGGAAAGATTGATGTTTTAAACACTTATGTAAGCCTGTTTATTTTACATACATTATAAGATTACATGTTACAATAAGTAAGCATCTCTTATATGTTACACTTCAGTGAAGCAACTGTATAAAAAAAAAGCTTTTCCATTTAATCACATCAGTCATCTCATTTCTCGGTCTTCTGATCAACTCTTCAAACTATTTATTCCATCTCCCTCCTTCATTCACCACTCTTATAACTGCAGCATCTTTTGTTTTCCACCAGTATTCCTGTCCCTCTATCACTCATGTCTGCGAGCACAGCTACTGATGCATGCCGCCACACAGAGGGAGAAAAAATATTGTCATATTGCCATGTCAGTGAAATTTAGGAGCCATGTGCGTCTGTGTATATGTGTGTGCATCTCCACTTCAAGGGTACTTTCATCATCAAATTCCATTTCCTCTGCAGACAAACACTTCTGCCGGCAGGCTGACTGACAAGAGGGAATGAGAGACCAAGTGTATGTGTGTGTGTGCTCGTGTTTGAGTGTGTGTTGGCTTCATAAGGCAAGCATTAGGATGTATTCAGCACTTGTTTTGTCTTTATTTTTATTTGTTTTCTACCCCACAACTGAAAAGATGGGTATTGAAGTAGATTTTTATATTCGATTTTTTTTTTCCTCTTAAAATTGCTGTGGAGAAGTTTGACATTAGAGTGAAATGCTGAACACACACACTAACAACACAATCCAAATGGCAAAGCCTCTAGTACACTTGTGGAGAGGACAATTACAGTCCAGTGTGATTAGAAGATAAATAGTTGCCAACACAACTTTATGACAATAACTGCACTGCAGTAAATGAAAAGAAATGCTTCCTCGTGCACGAACACAGTCTAATGGAAAAAAACGAGCCTTTCTGTTTGTGTCCATCAGTTAAACCTGCATCATACATAGATTTAGGTTCTAGTCTGTTCACATAAGTGATTTGGGTTCTAGTCTGTTCACATAAGTGTGTGTTGTGTATACTGGGACAACCCTGTGGTGAATGATATAACTGGTCAGTGAGCTGGCAAAAGCTGGATTTCCCCTTGGCACGCTGCTTTAATGTGTGTGACACAGGAAGCTTAGGGGAACACCACAGAGTAAACAGTTGGCACCAGCTGATGCACAGACATACAGGAAATATAAATATGTAAGCTGTGAAAATTACTGATGGAAAAGGACTCATAACTAGGCTCTCAATTATGTTTATTTGGCTGTTCAGAAAAACGTAGAAACAGCAAATAAAAAGGCCAAAAATTTGTGTTATTCCTTGTTTTGTTTTATTTTTTCTTCTACCTCCAAATAGAGCCTTTTTGCCAGCAAACTAAATGTAGCTAACCACAAAAGAATATGAATTTATGGTTGGATTTCTGCAGCAGAGCAACACAACTTAACTACAAGGTTTAAATTATCAGGTCAGAATATGGGAATGAGAGAAGATGCACGATGAAAGAAGAAATTCAGTTTAAAAGAAAACTTCAAGTTCCATCTGAATCTTTCAGCACTGGATAAAATACAACCTAATGCCTAACTTTCTAATTCATTATTTATTGTTTTTTTTTTACTTTAACAGTTGCACTTGACTTGCAGCAGTAGTGACGTCCCTTCTGTCAGGCTGCATTTGCAGGGCAGATTCACACAGATATCATGCATCATGTTTGAAGCATTCAAATCTGCTACCAGGAAACTACATTTAAAAAATACCTATAGTTTCTGATGTGATATTGTGATGTAATTTTGAGGCTAAATTGCACCACCTTTATAGTTCCCACATGCTGCATTCATCTCCTTTCACCCAAAACAAGTGGATGTTACTCTTTCCCTTGTGGACCGTTCAGCTTCAAAGAGTCAGTGAACCATTATTTTTACAGCTTGACATTTTGCTTTTGGAAACCTTTATCTTGTAGTCCAATGTACTCTACACTACTTAGTATCACAACCCAACAAAGAAAAGCAGAGGTGGTAACTGTTTAACAGGCTGTTGTGTCCTACTTAAGGAAGCACAGTGGCCTTTTTTCTAACAATGCATATTGAAACTCCTTATTGGTCTGAATAAGACAACTGGATCATTTCAGTTACTCTCCTCTCATGGTTCACCTCGTACCTTGCGGAAAGATCTTTCAGAGTCTCGTGGCATGGACAGATGTCCAGTCTGCATGAGCTGGCAACGGGTGTCCCACAGGGCTCGGTCCTTGGTCCTCTCCTCTTCTCTTTATACACCACCTCATTAGGCGAGATCATTCGCTCCCATGGCTTCTCCTACCACTGCTACGCTGACGACACTCAGCTCCTCCTCTCCTTCCCTCCAGACGATACCTCCGTCTCAATGCGGATATCTGCCTGCCTCTCAGATATCTCGGCGTGGATGAGGGATCGCCACCTTCAGCTTAATCTGTCCAAAACTGACCTCATTGTCTGTTCTGCCAGTAACTCCTTACCTCCTCAGATAAGCGTGCAGCTTGACTCCATCACGCTGTTCCCCAAAACCTCCGCCAGAAACCTTGGTGTCATACTGGACAACCAGCTGTCCTTCAAGGAGCAGGTTAACTCCGTAGCTCGCTCATGTCGATTCGCTCTTTACAACATCAGGAAAATCAGAGCCTTCCTGACAGACCACACCACACAGCTTCTGGTCCAGGCCCTGGTCTTGTCCCGCATTGACTACTGCAACTCTTTGCTGGCCGGTCTTCCGGCGTCCTCGGTCAAACCTCTGCAGATGATTCAGAACGCAGCAGCGCGTCTGGTCTTCAACCAGCCCAAGAGGGCTCATGTCACTCCGCTGCTTATTTCTCTGCACTGGCTTCCAGTTGCAGCACGCATCAAATACAAAGCTCTGCTTCTGGCTTACCAGACTCTAACACACACAGCTCCTACTTACCTTCACTCCTTCATCCAAACCTACATTCCCACGCGTCAGCTACGCTCAGCCGCTGAAAGACGCCTAGCGCTTCCACCACAACGTGGCATGAGATCATGTTACAAACTCTTCTCCTCTGTTATCCCCCGATGGTGGAATGACCTACCAAACTCGGTCCGATCCTCAGAGTCGGCACCTACTTTTAAGAGCAGACTTAAGACTCACCTCTTTAAAGAACACTTTCAGTCTTAATAAGGAATTGATTTATGAATTATGATAGCGATTTGGGAGCTTATCTCTACAAAAAAAAAAAAAATCGGAATTAAACTGGACTCCAAACAGTCCACTTCCTTATATTGTTTCCTTCTCTTTGATTTCTTGCTTGTATGTTCTCTCAATGTAAGTCGCTTTGGATAAAAGCGTCTGCTAATTGACAGTAGTAGTAGTAGTAGTTACTCTCAATGGACTATCATTATTTCCAAATTGGTCACGTTCCTTTAAAAATATCTAAAATTAAGAACTGGGAGTTTTAAAACTTATGGTTTGGAAAACTGCAAAAGGGAAACAAAAACAGTCATTTTACACTTTGACCTTCTGACCCTGGGTGCACAAGCCTCTTACTGTATAAAAAGCATCAATAATAATCTAAAAAATTTCCAATAGTATTTAGGAAAACAACATTTTGCTCCAAATTTGGATTTGTACACAAAATCCATTCTCCTTTCTCGCAACAAAAAGACTTCAATTACTCTGTCGTATAGATTATCCGTGCACTTCATGAATCAACAATGTCCAGATTTCCTTGAAAAGTCTCGTAAAAAGGGCTTTGACAATAAATCTGCAGCCAAATCCATTTCTACTCCTTCAGCTGTTAGGTAAACAAAACAGTTTTTAAATCAATGTAACTGTATTTCAGTTTGCTACGTGGTGAGAACCCTCTCAAACTATCCAATCAATAATGTGTATATGTTGACATTGTCGTACACTTTCTATAGGGCCGTGGTGTCACCATCTCGACAGCTGATTGGCTGAAGCAAAGGTTTAATCGCCGCTTATTTTTTGCTAACGAGTCTGTAGAACTAATTCCAGGTTCATCCAGGCAGATTTCTTTTATTTTGACCCTGTCTGCCAACACATGATGGCTGAAACGACAAATACATGTCTGGAAGCAGCACAACCGTGGAAAAGGAAAGGATTTTTATGTATTTAATAAGTAGCCATTCATGGACAAAATATAATTAACATCAGTCTGTGATTTAGATTTTTTTTTTTTTTTAGGTCTTGCGGGTCCTGACGGCCCACCACTGAAAAAAATCTTCTTGCCAAAAACAAGTATGTGTGAGAAATAAAAGCAAAGTCTTTCTTGAGTCCAAAAAGAAAATCATAGAGAAGTGCATCATTAGCCTGGCACAAAGTGGGTATATACTTGCCAGTGCTGGGTCTCTAAGCAAGAAACTAATCTTCCTAATTATATTTGTGATAGTGTAAAATTATATAAAGTACTAAAAGTAATAAAACTGTTTACAGAGATGGTATAAGGAGGGAATTGCATGAAACTGGAACTAGCATACTGGGAATGAAACTCTAGAACGCAGATGACAATGCCCTCTAATTGCACTCTGATTATAGCAAAAATCATAGAAAATCCTGCACAGGTGATAATTAGAAGGGACAAGAACTAGATACATGACAGCAATTTTGAATAAAACGTGCACAAGCTTCCTAGCAGTTCTAATTGAGTTTTTATTACAATAACCAATACAAACCTAAATAAATTATTCTTTTGATGACTTTGTTTTAAAAGTTGTAAAGTAGATGTTGGGATAAAGATAATATTTCAATAAAATTGGGAGCATCTAAGCGGTGATTTTTTTTTTTATTTAAAGGGAAATAAAATTGTAGTTCTGTAGTGAGACGATAAAATAAAATAAACGTCATTCACTAGAAGCTGGCGTTGCATCGGCAGCCAGTCCACAGGCGATGTGTTTTATTAGATCCAATGTCACTGAATAGATGGAGAAAATAAAGTTAGACTGGGCTTTTATTTGAGAAAAATGACTGGAAACCTGTCCTGGGGTTTACACGGGTGCGCGTAACTTTTCTAAACTCAATTCAGTTATTTCATTTGTTTGAAAGTTATTGACTTTAAAGCTGTGTTTTTGCTCAATAGGAATCAAATAGTTGAGGAATTTCCCAAATGATGCATTTACTTTCTCATAACAGAATTTCAAAATCCAAATTCTACCCCAAACACCTGGAGGCTTAAGTATGTGTCAAATACAGTATGCGCTAAAAATTGTCTGTCACTAGTCTGTTTGTGGATGTAGCCCAATTTAAAAACGACTTTTATATCTTGTGGAAAGTTATAAAATATGAGCGTGACAAAGTACAACAGCCTGGAAAGCTGAATGAAACAACAAAACACGCTGCTTCACCTCTTTTTGACCCGACAGCTTGAGCTTAATAAATGTGAGAAAATTGAAGCTGTCCTCCGGCAGTTACCAAGCTGAAGAACATGAGTGCTTTACTCAGATACGTGATCCAAAAAGTCTGTCATATACACAGGAAAACATGTTAAGAACATGTTCAAACCATGCAATGGAATTATTATATCTCCTACTTCCCTTTTCATGATTACCTAGCAAATGCTATAAAAATTTTAAAAAAGTAGAAAAATGTTTTGGTAATTACAGTGTGCAGTCATGGATGGCTGCGTTTAGTTGTCAGTTATGATAAAAGACCTGAGAGAAAACTGGATTGGAGACTGGCTGACATTTACTCAGTAATCAAAACTGAAGTGTATTAAAAATTTTAATTTTCGCCTAAAAATATTGAAATGTTGTACTTTGCCTTTAAATTTTTGTTTTGTTTTTTTTTTCATAAAAAATGGTTTTGAATAATCAGCAGAAAATCAAGCTTGCAGTGACAATAAAACTTTCCAGAAATTGATCCTTTAGGTCATTAAATATGATTAGCATTTGGTGGATCAGTAGAAGGAACGAGGACATCCTGACCTGCAGTGCAGATAGTAAAGCCAAGTGCAAAGGATTTTATACAGTGAGCCACAAAGAATCATCCACACGGCAGCCTGGAAGGTTCTGTTTATTCTGCTCTCAGTTTCAATTTGCATGATCAAACTGAAAACAGTGAGTGTATAACTTTGTAGATGCTGAACAAAGAAAACCATCTCTGCTTAGTGTGACGTGGCGACACAGTTCCCCTAAAACCGTCTCTCGCTGAATTCTGTCCCACTTTTCAGAACTATAAACTACTGGTTTGATTTAAACTTAAAAAAAATGGACTGCTTCTAATTGCAATGAGTGTTTATTCTGAGTCCCTCAGCCAGCTCACTATTGCATCCTGACAACCTGCTCTGAGATTCTGTCAACTGGACAAATGCACAAGCATGACTTTCATCTTTGTGAGCAGACTGTGACGTTCTATTAACATTTGTTTGCTCATTGGGTTTTTTTACATCACTTTCTCTCTTACACACATTGATTACTGTATTGATTAAAGGGTTGTTAGGAGGAGATCTTGCATCTTAACTACATGCATTCAGACGGGAACAGAGAGAAAAAGGTCAACAAGTAGACTGATAGAAACAGATGATTCTTTACTACTAGCTTCACATGTAACCAGGTAGAGATAACCCAAACACTTTTCTACACTGGTTCAGATTTCTACTTTTTGTCAAACTCCTGCATGCTTTGGTTTATTTTAGTTGAGTCACTAAAAATAATAACTGCAACAGTTTTTCCCCATTTTTAGTTGGGAATTAAATTTGGGGTGCATTCACATTATGTTTATAATGAAACCCTTTACAGTTTTTCCAAAGCAGTACAACCTACAGATAATATCAGTCCATCCACTCATACACAAGGGTAACAACTTAAAAAGAGATTCATCAACCTCCAACCTCTCTCCAACTACCTACTCAAGCTCATCCAGAGGAATACAAGGCATTCCTAGACCAGCTGTGAGATATAATCATTACACCAAGTCCATGGTCTGCCCTAAGGTCTCCTCAAGGAAGGACATGTCCGTACCAGATACCTAAACCATCTCAATTAACTCCTTGATTTGGAGAAGATTTGAATAGAAGAACAGAACAATCCTTTATTGTCCCACTAGGGGAAATGTGGTTGTAAGAGCAGCATCAGATATATACAGTATAAACAAACAAACAGGTATACAAATGAACACAGAACATAACATAACGGAGCACACACAATGTTTACAAAGAAAGAAGAAAAAAAAAGAAAAAAAGAGTATCTACAACATGTTACCATAGTTATAAAAGAATATAAAACAATATTGTGCAATGCTTAAAGTAGTTAGGATATGGATAAAATTGAAAAATAACATATTTTACATTGAACTGTGCAGAGTAGTGACTCAACTCTGAGCTCCTTACTGTATCCCAGCGTCTGGGTTCAGCCATATTTCAACCCCTTGTATTTACAGTCTAATTTTTTCAGCAATAGGTGAAGATAGGTGAGGACTGGAATGTAGATTGATTAGAGTAAATTGATGGTCTCAGCTTTCAACTTAGGTCTCTCTTTTCCCTGAGAGATTACCAATCAGTCTATTGAGCTCCTGCTCCATTCTACCGTCACTGCTGAACAAAACACTAAGGTATTTAAACTCCTCCACCTAGAAGACAAAACAAGCAAGTTTTGGATCAACCAAGTCTAAAACAGTCTAATCACGTTCTTTAGCCCCTTCATCGATGCTTCCTGACTACAAATTTGCATTGCAGAGTTCATTAAATTCTTCACAAATTAAAAAAAAGAGTCAATTAGTGGAAAAAGTACATATCATCCTTCTCACGATTGTCTGTGGTTTGTTGTCCAGTGAAGAAGCTTTAGAAGCAACATTAGAATATGAATCGTGTTTAGACAGGTTCTATACAGCTGAGCTGAATGATTTAACACAAATTATAGCTTCATCTAAACCATCTACATGTATGTTAGATCCTGTTCCAACCAGATTCTTTAAAGAGGTTTTCCTGTTGATCAACACGTTGATATTGGACATGATCAATATGTTTTTAATGAATGGATATGTGCCTAAGGCCTTTAACCTTTACTTAAGAAACCTGATCTTGATCCAGGATCTTCAGGTAATTATCAACCTATATCCAATAGACAGTCGCACACCAGTTATAAGATCATTTGCACAGTAACAATGTGTTTGAGGTGTTTGAGTCAGGATTTAGCTCTGAAACAACCTGGTGAAAGTTTCTAATGATCATGTCCTCAGACAGTGGACTTGTGTCTTTACTGGTCCTGTTAGATCTCAGTGCTGCGTTTGATACTATAGATTATAAGATCTTATTGAAGAGGCTTGAATATGAGATCAGGATTAAACTGGTTTGAATCATGTTTATCTGACAGATACAGTTTGTTAATGTAAATAATGAATCTTCTTCATGTACCAGAGTCAGTCATGGAGTTCCTCAGGGTTCAGTGCTTGGACCAATCCTCTTTACTATATATATGCTACCACGTGGTGAAATTATTAGCCAAAATGATATAAATTTCCCTTGTTATGCTGATGACACTGTTATATTTATCAATGAAGCCTGATTAATCCAATCAGCTACTCAGATTACAAGCTTGTCTCAGTGACATAAAATCTTGGGTGGCATTTAATTTTCTGTTCTTAAGACAAGACAGAGGCTGTGGTTTTTGGAACTGAGCCTAGGTTATTCTGATCTATCCCTTTAGTCATGCTGCTATAGTCTTAGATTGCTGGAAGACATGCTGACCACATTTCTTCACTCTGCTGTCTTTACACTCCATGTTTGTGTTTATTATTGTTGCTGCTATTTACTTTTTCTCTGTTTATCTTTCTATAGAAACAATGACAGGCCCAAATCCATCAGCGTTTCTGTCTCTTTCCTGTCAGCTCAGACCCCAGTTAGCCGCCCATCCTTCGTCGGCTTCTGCTGGAGGTTTCTTCCTGTTAAAAGGGAGTCGTTCCTTTCCACTGTCGCCTCTCAACCCATTCTGCTTTGTCCTTAGATAAACATTTTGTTTTTAACAACTGCCATATTTCTGTAAAGTGCCTTGAAATTACTTTTATGAGCTAGTGTTTTATCAAAAAATGAATACAAATGAGTTGAATTAAAATCTGAATACAAGTTCTGATTATCAGTTTCATAGAATTATGGTCAAATTCTTTCTCTGAAGGTAATTTTATAATAAAGAGGAATATTCCGTGTGGTTCACTGTGCTGTTGGCAAGCAAAGTTGAATCTCTCCTATTTGAACTATCGGACAAAAACATACTGTAATTCAGTCAAACTAAAATATCAGTAAAATGCGGATGAATATGCAGATGAAGGTAACACACTTTCACATACTCATGCACTGCAATTCCTCTGCAGCAGATGACCCTCAGAGACTGTATCTGACTCTAGGGGAGAACAAGAGAAAGAAGAGAATGTTCTCTTTTTATTGGAAAAACAATCTGTCCTAATCTGCAGAGAGATGACTCTCATCACACCTCCACCACCACAATTCATTCACTCCCATCCCTCGTTCCCACCAGCACAGCTCGCCGCCCACTCAGACAGACACACATTTCCAGATACTTAGACAGAGATGCTCTTTTATCTGCTGTTGCAGCTCCTGGGGGTAGGTGTGTGAGAGTTTGTGTGTATGTGTGTACTACTATGAATGTTTTCAGTGTCACCAATCAGGGAAGAGGAAGTTCCCTGCAGCAACTTTTATATCATGTCTTCCTCAAACAAAAACAGCAACATGGACTGATTAACTTGATGCAAGAGGGGAAAAGAAGCCGTTTGCTGCAAGCAAATGCAGCACAGCTGTGTGTGTGTGTATAAAAACTGTTTCACAATGGAACATAGACCTAATTCTAGTGGGATCCCACAAGACTCAACATGCATTCCATTGTGATTAGATCTCTGGACAACAGGCTAAGTTTTATTTCCCATTGGGAAAGAAAAAGAAAAAAGATAATCTAAAAGATGTAATACCATTAGATCGCAAAGAGGCCAG
The DNA here is from genome assembly GCA_006937955.1 of Pachypanchax playfairii. Lineage (NCBI taxonomy): Eukaryota > Metazoa > Chordata > Actinopteri > Cyprinodontiformes > Aplocheilidae > Pachypanchax > Pachypanchax playfairii. Next base: position 71,375 of record SSNP01000188.1, on the reverse strand, counting down.
TAGGATGACTTACTGTTCTGCCCTTGAGCATGTTTTAACCAACTTCAATTATCTATTTTTGACTTCGCTTGAGACGAGAAGTTCAGAATAAGGAACATGCATCTGAATATTCATAGGGACATCTTGTACACTGTCATTCCCCTATTGACTACTGCAAGACTTCCAACTAGACGTGCATGAGCTTGGAGCAGCAAAGCAAGCCAAATGTTTCTGATCCCCTTTTCTAACACACATTTTCATCTATTATGATCTGAATCATTTGGGAGAAAAGGGATGTAACACTAAAGACCTAAAATGTGGTTTAAAAATTAACAGGTAGTTACAACATAAAAAGAAAAACACTTTGGACCCCAAAACGCCACAAACTAAATACAAATAAAGTTACACCCAAAACTAAAACTCTGCCAAAGAAAAAAAAAATCACACACTAGGCATGCTTAACATAAACTAACAGCCTCACAGAAAGGTGCCTATACTTCAAAGTAAACCATAAAACATTTCTCAAAGGTTCTCAAAATCCAATTTACAGAGTTGCCTTTTAAATTAGGTTTGAGAGAGATTTGAACCCTTGTTTTGGAGTTAAATTAGTTACTCAGGATGGGATTGTACATTGTCCTTTGTGTATAAGTATAAGAATGCAATAGATAATTGTGACATCTTTCTCACACATACAGTACTTGCACACACATCCACGCATTATCTTGACATATCTAAAGTAAAACTCAAATAAATTGGGCACAAATTCCAAGCTCTCATTGTTTGACAGACAAGCTGAAATTGGCCAGTAGAAATTTTAAAAATACATACATGCTCAGCCTGCTTCCGTCTTGTTGTCAGTGTCAAAAAAAATCTCACAATCTGTCCCTCTGCCACACACTCAGACACCGCTGTAACCCTGTGGCCATGCAGTGGCTTAGATTTCAAAGCACTTTTTGTCTCAAATGACTGAACAATCAATGAGCTTGCTTCAGTTAGCTCAGTCCTACCGTCTGGTAACTTCAGCGAGATGTTAATGTGTATCACTATACAAGTGTGTGAACGGGATGTGCGAGTTTGCAGCAGTGTGTTACCAGATAGGTGCTTTTAAACTTGAGCTTTGGTTCGGTATCTGATGAAGGGTTAGACTAATTGAATGGCCTCTAAATGCACAGAGATGCACATTACAGGGTGTTGGAGACACTGGGGATAACACACACACACACACGCAGTCACACACAGACACACACACAGGGAGAGAGAGACTGTGATCTGCTCATGTATTTTTTAAAAGTCTCCTGTGTCTGTCTGAGTTTGTGTCTGTCTGTAATTACACTCACTTTTTCAGCACATACAGACATTGCATGTGTGTACAGTCTTAAATTTTATTCGCAACTGTTGCAACTTGTTTTATAAAAGGAAATTCAGACATTCCACCTCAAATCAGGCATCAACTTTTAAGTAAATGCTAAAATTCAAATACTGTTCTTTGCAGATTTATATCCAAACAACTCTGTTCATGTAATCATTTCTTTGTAGCTTACAAACACAAACATTCCCCTAAATTTTTTACTTTAGTATACACCATAAAGCAACTTAAAAATAGTCAAAATTTGAAGGATCTTCTTCAACTCAAACACTAATTTGAGTGTAGCAGATTACTAGAAAGAGAATTGTACTTGTCTAGTCCTAAAGAATGTTTTTCTAGAACTTGGAAATCAAATGATTTTGTTTTTGTAGTGATCTTTTCTTAGACGGAGGTTTAATCTCATTAACGTGTGCATCATCAGTCCAATTTATTGCCGTCACCAAACATGAAAACACACACAAACACTGAGGAAATTTTTAAATCTCACACACATTCATTAACCCTGAATAGGAGTATGTAGAGAAAGTGAATGGCATCAGCCCTATATGGTAAGTGGTGGGACTCCAGGAAAGACTCAAACAGTATTCTTGGGTTATTCATGGCACAATGACTGAGGAAGTATCTTTAAATCAAGGAACAATATTGAAATGCATTTATGAGATTTTTTTTTACTGAGAACAGATGCCATCCTGTCAACAAGTTTTATTGAAAGACACAAAATACCTTTACCAATCAATCCATGTAGTATATCCACTTAACAGGAAGAAGCTTGACTATTTCTACCTGAACAAAATAATTCCAACACATATTATCCCAACTAAATCTTGGCTGCTAAAATAACAATTTCATCATAACTTCCTCATCTGATATAAAAAAATATAATAATAATAATTACACCCCCACACGAAAAAAAGTTCCAATCTGTCAGAGGATGCAGAAGACTAATTAGACAGGCAGCTTGCTGTGGTAACACCCGAAAGGAGCAGCCGAAAGGGGAAAAAAGAGATTAGAAATGAATCGGAACCCTACATTTCAATGTGTCAAGATTATCAAATCGTTTCCTCTAATTTTGTCAAACAACTATTTCAACTTTTGCTCTTTTTATTTTAGGGGGTACGGAGTTTGATTTCCATTTTCATTCAAAGTTTCTATATTGATTTTGTGAAAAGCAGATCAAATCAAAGTCACCCAAAGACAATCAGTGCAAAAGTCTTTAAATGTATAAAAGCAATCAAGGTTGCTATGCAAGAACAAGAAACTTTAAAATGCATGAAATCTTGCTGAAAATTGTTAAAGTACTGTAGTTGACAAACAGAGAGGTGAAATTGAATTGGATACAACAGATAGGAGAAAATACTTTAAAACCCATCAAAGTGAGAACGGAAAAGCCAGATACGCATATCAATTTTAAAGAAAATTTGACATCTGCAGAGACCAAGAGCAGATTGTGTCTTATGGAAATGCAAACAAAATGAGCAAGGGGGGATACGTGCTGCATAATTTAAAGCGGACGACAGACACTGCATCACTGATGGACATGAGGGGCTTTCATTAAAGCCGAAAACATTATTCAAAGACGTTGCTTTAATTCCAGGCAGAAATCAAAATCTGACAGTTGACAGATGCATCCTTTTAAAGCACACAAAGATTTACCACCAGGATCGTATATGGCTTTACTCACAAACAATCTTTCATAATGAAGAAATTGTCTCTCACACACACAAACACACAGATCCTCCCTCCAGGTCTGCTTACAACTCCTCACCTTCATGAAAAGACGTACGTACACCTCTGGCAAGCAACCGTAAAAATACTTGACTGTGACCCAAAAATACTTTCTAGAATTTACTGCTCAACGTATTTATACTAAGACATACAGATATGAGCTTAACCAAAGTAGACGTGAAGAAAAGCTAATAATTTATAGCTTTGAAGTCTTATGACAAAACGGTTGATGTTGGAAAAAGTTCTACTGCCTCACCTTTGCAGAGATATGGACACTCTCCATTTAATTAAATGTGTTCAGTCTATAATATGAAACAGCATATTAGACTTCTCAGGCATCAGAAAGTTTAATGTTTATGACTGAGAGGACAAAGGCAAGTTTAAAATGTCTCCTCTTAAATTCAGGTTTGCAAGGCAGACCATAACATTTCTACATAAAACCGAATAAAATCCAAAAGGGTACAATTTTAAATCAACCAATGTTTTAAAAAATGCTAATAAATTAAAGAAAATGGGTTCAAATATATAATTGTGTATGAAGGATGTCCTTCCTGTCCAACTTATACTGCCAGTCCTGTTATATGACAATATTAGCAGTAATACCAAGTGTTAACCCGTCACAACAGTCTGTATTAATGGTATTTTTGCCATGTTGACTCAGCTTTCCGCTGCCAGATCAATGCCCTGTACTGCAAAGTCAGTTTTGAAATGCAATGCCTTATCGGAGGTCAGAAACAAAAACAAACAGGAAGAGCAGCAATTAGGAGTGTTTTAAAGAGGCCATTCCACAAAAAATGTTTTTTTCTGAGTTTCTGTTGAATATTTTAGCTCCACAGGTGTTCTTACCTTCATAGTGGGTGTGAAAACAGGTCAACAACTTCTCTTTCAGTTTTAATCTCTCAAACTACGCAGGTGGTGATAAAACCAGAGTTTAAGCGGCCTGTATCTGTTTCGTCACAACTCCTTTGTTTGTTAATATTCATTAGCTCTCGCAGTTGAAAACACGCCTAGCATGTTGCTGGCTAAAAGCTGTTAGCATAAGACGTAGCAAACAGGAATAGAGAACGTGTGCTTTTGCCATGCGCAGTTGGGGAAGGAAACAGGAAACCGTGCTCTTATATGCTAGTTTGTTGGCCAATCAGAGTCCAGCAGATTCGCAAAATGAATATTAATGAGTTGCTGCCCGAACCCTGACGGAACCAGCCGAATCTTCACGCAGACACATTGAAAGGTCTGTTAATCAGTGTTTCCTAATGTTTTTTAGATATAGAAAATTTCATATTACTGGTTAATACTTAAGAAATAACCACAAGTTCATGAAATTTGTGTAAAATGGACTCTTTAAGAAGTTCTTTCATAATACCCAAAAGTGAATTAAACATAAGATTGGTATGTCTAAACAGTTTGGTTACATTTGTGTGTGTAAAAAAATACTTCCTGTTCAACTTCTTCTATTTCTGTTTAACAGTATTTTTTTCTTAAGTAGTAACACCTTATGTTCAGGAAAACAACAGTGAGCGTAGCCTATCTTAAGCATGAATATGCACAACAAATTTGCTCGGTAAACGTCTCAGGTTGTCACCTCTATGACGTTCGACTCAGACACAGCAGCTAATTTGTCGAGAATCAGGTACAGAAAAAGATAGCTCTCTAATGGGCAGTCATAGAGCAAAGTACATTGCAGTGATTATAAAAGTTTGATTCGAGCAGAAAATACAACTAATATTAATTAATATTGCATTTGGACCCCGCAGCCAATTTTTCACAAATATCTGGATAAGCAAACGTCTAGTAATAAAGCCTCAAATATCACATTCAGGGAGCCTTGGGGCTCCAGAAGTGACAAAAAGTGGGAACAGGAGACGTAAACTAAGTGATTACTACAGAAGAAAATGCTGAATTAGATCAATAATCCCTTGTTTCTGAGGGTTTGTCTCTTTCTGAACGAGAAATCAGTGACTACGTTTACATGCTGTCAATATTCGGGTTAAGGTCACTATTCCGGTTTCTGAAACATTCAGAATAACCCGTTTACATGCGTGAGCCGAGAGAAATACTCCTGTATACATGGAGCACGGTTAGAGTCTGGGTGTACTGACAACCTTCAGATGCAATATGCATCATTTCTGTAATTTTTTTAGTCACCTTCTTGTAAATCTCACCATCTCTGTACTTTCAGCTGTCAACAAACATTATATTCATGGTTTTCATGACCAAATATTCGGGTTAGAAAAAAGAGTTACCCCAGGTTTCATAACAGGGTTTTTAAAAACCGGGTTATGAGCATATTCGGGTTTTTGCCAATGTTTACATGGCCATGCGTAACCGGGTTGTTGCTAATATCCCGGTTTTGAACAGGTTATTGGCTGCATGTAAACGCAGTCAGTGACTCAGGAGACGATTCAATATGAATAGAACCAGTTCTAAAGCCTACAGGCCGTTTATGTCCACAGGTTTCAAGTTCTAATGATCAAACACAGTCAGTCTCAGTGTCATTTTGGATGCAAACAAACATTATGGATAAACAGCCAGATCAGAAAACATAAAGGAGAGAAAGAAAAGAGACCAAAATCCTTCAAGAAATCTCTCATGATGTGAGTGTTCTCAGCTTCTGAACTCATGACTCTGATGGAACAGGGAGTATCCTGATGTCTGATTACCTACAGTTTTTCAGGCTGTAATTATGACTAAGTCAAGTGAATTGTAGGCACAAGCTATGAAAAGAGCAACATTCCTTGACTCTTGTAAGCATAACAGCTCGAGTTGTTCATAGAGAGGATATTTGATGTTTAACCTTTGGCTGTGCTGCGTTAAAACGGGTTTGACTTGAGCTCCAAAGATGAATACTTTCTGTTGATCAAAGTCCAACCAATTAAGTCAGAACATCTACATTCTGCATGCAAACTCCATGCAAAAAAGTTCCAGCCCAGTTTTGAACCTTGGCCCTCTCACTGCAAGGCAACAGTGCTACCAACTGCACCACTGTGCAACCATAGATTCAGTTGTTTTTCTCCAGAATGTAAATAAACCAACTCACTATCTTCATCATGTCCTTGATCTTGTTATTACTTATGATGTAGAGTGAGCAGCTGATAGTATTTCCTCACAACTCCGTCTTGTCTGATATATAGAAAATATAATTACCCCGCCTGTTTAAGAGGAAATGCTGTAACGTAATTTAAATAATCTATTCTAGTACTATTATCTTCAATCCAAAAGCATAATATAACAGAGGGAAACAAGAAAATATTTTGCAGCATCATGTATTGTCTTGATGATAATGTTACAGCTTTAATGCAAACTTTATTATACAGTGTTGCTCCTGTGAAAAGGACGGTAATCAGTCAGAGGGAGCTTCTTGGTTTAATTTAGAGCTGCATACGTTAAAAAGGACATAAAAAAAGTTGGAACAAAAATTTTTATTTTATTTAACTTGAAGAGGAAAAGCCCTCTGCAAAGTCATAAACGGAGAATCACTTGACCCTCATCAAGGAGAACAGGAACAACCCCACGTTTCTTTTTAGTATTGTAGTCAGACTAATAAAAAAAAAAATCTGACTTCTATTGAACCATGTATCCCGGTAACCCTCAGTAATGATGACATCATGAAATTATTCACAAACAAGATAGTTCTAATTAGAGAGGGAAAAAATCCATAATAACCTTCCCATCGTTGTATCTGGTTCATAACCCTGTGAAACAGCTTCATGAGCCGCATTGGAATCTGAAATCTGTCCAGCAGAGCTTAAAGTGTTTCTGACACGCTCAGGTCTCAAAACATTTAGAAGCATTCTAACTTTGTTTAATGAAGCATGGTGATAAGTTGTGTTTTTTGACACTTATTAAAGGTGGTATAAACTTTCCGCAGTCTCCTCCTAAGATCTTTTGTCCTCCTCACACACCATCCTGCTCGCCTCAATTATCCAATAAAATTTTAAAAAAAGCAATAAAATCCTCCGTGGTGTGTCTTCCAGTCAAAAAAGTGACCTGAAGCTCCTCATTTCAGTAACATGCTGCAGCAATGTTGGGAAACCCCCTATGGCAGGGGTGTCAAACTCCAGGCCTCAAGGGCCACTATCCTGCATGTTTTAGATATCCCTGCTTCAACACACCTGATTCAAATCCTCTGCATCTCAAGTTCTGCAGAAGCCTGTTAACGACTTGTTCATTTGAATCAGGTGTGTTGAAGCAGGGAAACATCTAAAACATGCAGGATAGTGGCCCTTGAGGCCTGGAGCTTGACACCACTGTTTCTATGGCAAGTAAATAAGGTATATAATCACCACATGTCTCCGGTGCTTCCAGCTGCTTGACCTACAGACTCCACAGTACCAGCCTCACTGTGCTGGAGTATTTACAGTATTAGGCAACCAAAATGGTGCCTGCTGCTCTGCCAGCTATTGGCTGGTAGATGTAAACAAAACGCCAACGTCGTGACCATCAAAATTAATATTTTGCAATATTTTACTTCAAATATAATTTTTAAAGGAAATGCTGTATTTTCATTCTACAACCCTCTAAACACTCCGTGGAGGCATTATTTTGTTAAAAATATTCCTTTTTATAAAAATGTTCCATATCCCACCTTTAAGCAAGTATGAATGTTTTGGGCTTTAAAACCAGAAGTGATGAAAACCAGGAGCTCTTTTTTTTTTTCTTTTTACATTTTGCATGGACATTGAGAAGCATTTGCTTGGACACCTTGTTCAGTTTGGCTGATTGACACCTTTACAGAATTTTCACAGCCTATAGAATTGAAAGATGCTAACCGAAACTATGTAATCAACACCATGATACACACCAGAATGTCCCAAGGAGATAAGATGCTCAACAAGAGAAGACCAACAGTTTTGCTTTCACACCTTCTGAAAGAAAGAAGTGACTAAAACAGCAGGAGCTTCATTCTGAAAGAAACAATAAAACCCGTGCAAACTCAGCTCTGAATGGGATTTATGATTTAAAAACTTTCAGCATGTTTTTGCTGCTTTTTCACTTGTTTGCTTGATGTTGGAGTTGAATGTTGTTTAAGTCAAAATTGTTGTTCTGATGTTTTAGATGAGCTTCTTCCCTTTACATTGATATGCTGCGTGTATTTACTGATAAATGTTTAGTGTGAGTTTATTTAAAGGAAGTGCAGCGAGGACCCAGCACCGGGGGCGCTCAAACAAAGTTGCTTTGAAATATTTAATTGAGACTTAAGCATGTCAGAAACACTTTAATCTGCAGTTATCTGCCTGAAGATACAAACAAATCGTGAATGTGACCAGACATCTCAGCCTACTGAAATAAAAGAATTTTGGTAGTTAAAGGGTAAATATTGGGATTTTACACCGTTTATGTCAATATTGTTGACGGCAATGAGTACCAAGTCTCCAGCATTCAAAAACTAAGCTCAGAATTGTCCATCAATCTGCCAATACAACATACACACATAGAGAAAACATACATGTACAACTCAACTATATGGCACCATTAAACCTACAAATTTAATATGTTGGACGATAAACCTTTGATTCCTGTGGGCTTGTGCTTAACAGTGTGTGTGTGCAAGTGAAAAGGAAGTGTTCATGTAAACGTGTTAATAATCCAGTTTTACTAGTAGGAGGTGGCGATGCCCTGAGGCTGTACGTTCTTCTGATGAGATCTTGACAGATAAGGTTTATTCCTCTGCATCTTTGTCAGTAGCCCCTCCCACACTACTTTCAAGCCTTTATCCTTATAGCCACTTCCTTCTCTCATCTCTAATTCCTTGTTCTATCTCCTGTTCATCAGTTTAGAGTGCTTCATCCCTGCAACAACCTCCTCATTCAAATTAATCTTACCATCCCTCTCTCTGCCACACGTTATCTGCTCCTATTACTTACCATGCACCTGCAAGTGCACACTCTTATCCTTTTATTTTGGCTTTCTACTGCCTTCGTCTCGTTTTCTAGCCTCCTTTCTCTACATGTGATTAGCAGCACAGAGGTCAGAACATGTGAACCCTGTGAAATGAACAGCTTTACTTCGTAGTCAGCGGTGGGTGCGCAAACATGTGCACACCAATAGAAAGAGGCACACTTCATCACAACGTGGGAGAAAAGAATTTAATTGTCTGCCTTCTTCCACTTGCCATCGTGAACCTGACAGCCAACCTTTCCAAAGTGCCGTGTGGAATCTTCACAAGACAATCTCTTGCCCTCCAGTTCGCAAACCTGTGCACATCCCACATGCGAGCACTGCCAACACTGAGAAACGAAACCACAAAGGCCCTGTCAAGCCTCTCCGTAATATCGGCGATAAAATTTGACTTTACGTTTTTAAAGCAGACGTTTAAAAGAAGAAAGGGGGGTGCAGGCTTTAAACTCATGGGTCTTCTGTTACTAGAAAAAAATGCACCACGATGTGATACAGTGCTTTTAAACGTCATTCCTGTTACTCCATGAATACAGATATCCATCATAACTATCAATGTGACATTTTAAAAAGGTCAAATTTAAGTTGTTAATTTAAGCAGTCTGGAAGCAGAAAGCAGCACACGGACTTCAAAGAACTCATTTCACCTGCTGATCCTTTTTAAATCTGAGTCCAAAGTACCATCCAGGAGTGAATCAGGACCACAAGACTGTTTCATCCTTTTTCTTTTAATTAATTTTATACTATAGTGTGACATCTAATACTGAATATTCTCTCCTGTCAACCTAATACATGTACGCCACAAAACTTGACAAGAATAATATATCAGCTGACTTTTGTATTATTAACTTCATCATCTAAATGATGCTGGAACTACTGTATTACAGTAAAATGCAATTTTAAGTAGCAGCTAAGACCAAAAAGTACCAACTTTACCCAATATAAAAATCTCCACACTTCCAAAAGAGATGTATTTTACTCTACTTTAAAGAGGCCATTTCATACAAATTTCAGGACTTTGTGGTTATTAAGTATTAACCTGTAATATGAAACATTTTATATCTAAAAAACGTCAGGAAACACTGATTAACAGACCTTTCAATCTGTCTGCGTTAAAATTCGGATGATTCCGGCTCCTTCCGTCAGGCTTCGTCAGCAGCTCGTTCATATTCATTGTTCAAATTTGCTGAACTCTGATTGGCTAACAAACTAGCCTATGAGAGCAAGGTATACTGTTTCCTGCCCCGCTGCACATGGCAACGTCAGACGTCGTGTCTTTCTGTTTGCTACGTCTTATGCTACAGCTTTTAGCCAGCAGCATGCTAGGCGTGGTTTCAACTGCGGGAGCTGCTGAATACTAACGAACAAAGGAGTTGTGACGAAACAGATACAGGCCGTTCGGACTCGGGAGAACTCGGGTTTTATCACCACCTGCATAGTTTAAGAGATAAAAACTGAAAGAGAAGTTGTTGACCTGTTTTCACACCCACTATGAAGGTAAGAACACCTGTGGAGCTAAAATGTTCAACAGAAATCTCAGAAAAACTGTTTTTAATGGAAGGGCCTCTTTAAAGAAAAATGGAGACAAGACTTTAAATTCATGATCTTGCTGTGACTTACACTTTATAAATCCTAAAAGCTTAAGTCTTCTGACTTCCTCCTTTTCTAATGGAAAGAAAAGAAACAATCCTAAAGACTGTGTTGTTCCCTCATAAAGTAATGGAGGTTTTGTTTGGCCATGAGATTATTGACAACACAAAAATCAATTGAAAATTTCTGCTCTGCTAATTTGTCATGTGTTTTATTCTCTTGGGCCCATAAGTGATACTCATTTTATAAACTCCATGTTTTTTTCCCCTCTGCACCCTTTCTTCCTGTCGCATGAGACCAAAATGCTTTTCAACACAGACAGAAGTTAACCACTCAATCCACCTTAATCCTCCTCTGAAGTTTAACTGCTGTGTCTGGAGGGGATAATAAAACCCAAAATGAAGATACTTAAAGATGATGAGGCTCAAAAGCCTGAAAGCTCAATGTCACACTAACTTAAAAAAAAGTCATTGAGAAAGGTGTGTTACTTTACATCTGACAAACTGCAATACCGAAGGCCAACGTCACATCTCGTCCCCGTGTGTAGCAGCTGGTGAGTTGTGTATCTGTTATAAAGCTAGTCCCTCGGACTACATTATCATCAGCCAATTTATTGCCAACTGACAGAAGTGAGGGTGTTTGATTAGTGCACGGAGTGTTGGTGTTGGTGCACGTGTCTTTCTGTGTGTTTGCTTCAGTGGTGCCAGTCAGGCATGACAGGAGGAGAGAATTAAAAGCCAAAGGCACCAAGAGACCTTCTCACATATGAATTTGGTGTGTGTATGTGTGTGAGTGTCCTTAAAGAGAATGACCTTCTCTCCAGATTTGTGTCACAGACTGTTGGTTTTGGTACCAGGCCTTTGGCTTTATGGAGGCCCAGGGGGAAGTTTACTACCATCTGGAAGAGGGTTTGAAAATGAGATGGTGTATAGATTTGTTTTTGCATCTGCAATAATTATTTTTATGCTTTTTTTTTTTAACCAAACCAACTTGACACAAGTTATTTTTCTGCTTTAAACCAATCAAAAGTTGTTATATTTTCCTTGACAATGCATAAACATCATATAACTAACATTCCACGTTAAACAGCTTTAAATTGATGACATTTTACTGCCAATCAAAACACTGTAGTCAACTACTTATTCATTGTCTGCAATGTCTTAAAGATTTTGATTTGAAACAAAGTCTCTTTGTGGTCAAGAGGGATGACTCAATTTATATTCAGCTGAAGTGAAACACAACCTCCTCAACATACATAAGCAGAAACACACTCTGTTAGAAACTCTCTCACACTCACACACACACTGTCTCCAGGCCTCCACAGACCCAATTAGACAGCCATAATTACTGCCAGACAGGAACAAGAGGATGGAATAGAAAGCAGGCCCCATTTTTTAACCCAGACTAGGGTATTTCATTTCATTAACAGCCCTAAACATGACAGCGAGGAGAGTAGAAGAGACGCAGACAAGGGATAAAAGATAGAAGATAACAGAAAGAGGAAAGAGACAAAAGATTAAGTGGCAGAAATTTTCATAAGCGTGTGAGGAGGTTTTTATTTAAGCAAGGATCACTTGAAGTATGGAAACAATGGATGTCAACAAAGATCGGGTTTCCTCTTTTGTGATATTTTTGAGCGATTTTACAGCAGCTGCAGCTTGAATCCCACAGTGTTGTTTTCTCTGTCAGGTGATAATGTAAACTCTCGTCTAATTAACACTGTTAAATTAACCTTTTACACTTTAAAATTCATTCAGTTTTAGCATCATCAACACACACACAGTCTGCATTTCTTTTTGCATGATTCCGGTTATAACTAGTTTTAATATGGATGGTGATTTTTAAGTTGAACAATCAGATCTGTGCGTGACCCATGCCTTCATTACTACTTGACCGGATTGCTTGAACACTTTGTATAAAGGTGTTAGCCAATTATCACGGTCTCCTCTTCATCTGGTACCAAATGCAGCTGCACAGCGTTTAACAGATGCACAGAGAACATGACTGATGTTTTATTCCCACTGCAGGGGATTCCCAGGGCCGGTTCTGGGCATAGGCAGACTAGGCAACTGTCTAGGGCGCCCTCTGCTGGAGGGGGTGCCACATTTTTTTTTATTGGGGGCAAACTGTTGGACACACCATTCATCTTATGTAAAGAGCAAAATAAGTAATAATTAAATATCTATCATCTCTACTGTTCATTTTAGTATGAATACAAATTTTCTGCAATGTAATCCAGTTATTGAGCTACTTTTCTGTTCTGGGCAGTAGGGGGCGCCAAAATCCTTTTTCGCCTAGGGCACCATGCAGCTCAGGGCCGGCCCTGGGGCTTCCTGTCAAATTTAGGGTCCATCGTAGAATTCTTTTTTTTTTTAAGTCTTTAAATGGTCTTAACTCTCTTTGTTCTCCTAATTACTACACAAGCACAACTCTTCTTCATTGGTCAGGTTATCAGATCAGCTGATTATAGACTGAGGACACAACCTAAACACAGATGCTGCTTTCTGTGGAATCATAGACATGTCTAAAATCTATGTAGATCCTAAAACAGAATGTGGAAGTTAAAAATGTTGAATTCCACATACCGCCCACAGCTGGCTCTCCTTCCATGTAAATAAATGGGACTTTGTCCTACTCAAATATAAATATGCACTTTAAAAAAATTTTTGTAGGCGTTGACTCATATTGATTCCTACATTTCCTGTTTTGCTGCTGCATAGTCAAAAATGTGTATTTTTAGATTTTTACCTGTAATTAGTAATTTCATGCTAAAATGCATCATTCTGTGTGAGGGTGAGTGGGCGGGACTTTCAGCTTCAGCCTGTGGCTCCTAATGTACAACATGACAGTTCATGTAAACAAGTTCCCGCTTCCCTTTTCACCAACAGAAACAAGGTGAACACGTCAATTCTATTTGTTGTAAATTTCTATTTACAAAAGTTCTTTAACTTTCGGGATGTTTAAACTAAAACTAATTTATTTTAGTTTTATTCTACTAGGAAACTCTTTCGGAACTAGTTCTTTTGAAGATGGTGAACTCTCTGTGTTGTCTTCCTTTTAGAGTCAGCTTGGATTACAATAAGTCTACCTACTGAAAACTGTTCTTCACTTGACTCTGTGTTATCAATTTTTTTTTCTTTTTCATCCTGTGATCATGCACTCCAGTTGTATTCTGTGGACTCTGGCATTTTTTATGTTGCTCGGAACACAAATGTTTTCTTTTCATCTTAGAATAAAAGGACTGCCACTTTCTTTTGTACTGAGATCTTTTGATTTTATGTTACAGGTTTAGTAATCCTCAAACGTTTCCCCGCCATATTTGAGGAAGACTATAGTCTGCATTGAGCCCAGAATCAGACATTATTCTAGTAAATACTAATCTGATGAAAACAGGACATCCTATTAAACAAATTAATTTTTCCTGCACTCAAAGCCGTAAGAGGGAAACTACGGAAGTCAAGACAGATGAGTGAGAAAAAAAAATGAAGGTCTGGTTTTCAAAGTCTGACCAAGATTTTTTTCCTCTTCACAATTTGCCCTGAAAGGAAGTGAAAACTAAACTGGCTCTGCCAGATCTATGTGTTTCCCCACC